>CM075851.1:87599276-87689905 GCA_037975125.1 Latrodectus hesperus
TCTTAGCAATAAATTTGAATGAAGGAAAACATACATGCTGTATTAAGTTTACCTTTATACAAGTATTTTGATTAATAAAATGTGTTCATTTTTTATTATATTTAAACCCATATTAAAAAATACGATTTGAAGTGGAAATTATTAGCTATTTAGTGATATATGTGTAAAAAGATTGAAGCATTCATTTATATACAAGATATTGATAAATTGATGTGGAAATTAAAGCATACCTTCATTACGTAAATAGAAAATATTGCTACAAGACACACACATACACATTTATGAATATGTGAATGTGTATGTTTTAAAATGTAAATTTTTAGAGTTTTAAAAACTAAACTCTGACACGACAGCCCATGTGGGCCAAGGCCTACAATGCCCATCTGTTTTCTTGGCTAAAAGTATGTCCCGGGTTAGGTGATCAGTCTAACGCCAATGTTTAGTTGCCTAGCATACTTAATACTCAGTTTATCGACTTACTGAAAGGATGAAAGGTTGAGTCGACCCCCTTGTCTGAGGATCGAACTTCGGACCTGTTCCTTGGGAGCGTGAAACGCTACCACAAAATTACCGTGCTTTAGTTGGATTTTAATCCAGATTACTTTAGATAATATAAAAAAACTTAAATTAAATCATATGGATTTCAATTTTTTATTTTTTTGAAACTATGAATTTTTCTTGCATAATATTACTGATATATTATTGTTATATAAACTGACGTACTCTTGAGTAACTTCTCTTTGCAAAATTTAAAAATTTGTGTTAATTTTTTTTTATATTTCGATGGTGTACATTGATAAGATTGTTAATTTTGACTACAATTAAGTACTTCGAGAATTATTGGTTTATGGTAATTAAAGTTTAAATGCAAATATAAAACATTTTCTGATTTTCCACGAAATTTTTAAATAAAAGAGAATTATTTAACACAATTTAAACATTTTTCCTATTTGTTAAAAATGTAATCGTAAGATTTGAACAAGCAGCTTTTTCGAGACAAAATTTTATTTAAAAAACAAAAAGTATTCTTATAAATCAATATCTGATGTGTAATTGTTAATTCAAATTACGTAAAAATAGAAATATATAAGTGATAAAAATTCTTAGCGACATATGATCATGAACTGTCAGTGAAAGTGGTATATTATTTTGACTTCAGTTTTATCAGAATTTTTCACGATTTGAATTATTACACATAAAATATTCTTACAACTGTATTGCTTTTTCGATGATGTTATATAAAATAATTTTATTCAAGTATTGAGTTAATTTATAGCTATGAACAAAATAAATAAAAATTATAGATAAATTCAATCTGAAAAATGGAAATCTTATTTATAATTATAAGAAGTTTACTTTCTTTTCTGTACCTATCAAATTTTGATTTTAAAATAGCTGAGTTGTTTATATAAAAGTCTGATGAAGTTTCTTCTCCATAGAAGTTTAAAAAATATTAAGTATCAACATTTTGTTTTCTTTCCTTAATTTCCTTAATACGGTTTTAAAAAAATTCTTTTTATGATATTTAATACAAGATATCTCTTATATGTTTCTAATGAATATTATTTCCATTTCGATGAAATTATCACAATCACTTGAAATCAAATTTAATTACTTTAAATATGATTTTTAAGATTTTATTTCATTATAAGATCTTTGGAATCAAATTTATTTCCTTGATAAAATTTCCTTCAAATTAAAAATCACTACATAAATATCTACTAGATAACTAAATTTGTAATAATTACATTTTGTATATTTAATGGAAATGTTATGCTGTTACAGGTGCGCATGCTCGAACTGCTCGCATTTTGATGTCGATAGTTATTCCAGGACACGTGTTATTCGGATATGCTATCACTTGGATTAAGGGTGGAGACACTGCGCTGACCCCTACTTTCTTGCCCATTTACCTCACTGCAACATTCTTACAGGTGAATCTAATAAATTTATAATATCCCTAATTCCAATATGGCAAAATATCTTTAAAAGGAAAAATTAATGTTTTCAACACTTAAATGTATGTAACAAACACCACGCACTTAAGATTTTTCTTTACTGATAATGTATAATTTTTTCATGTCTTAATGAATATTTTTATTTATACCCTGGTAAATGAAATTATAACAAATTATTTAAAAATTTCCAGAAGGTTTAGAATATTTTACGTAATTTGATATTCAAATATTTGAATATTTGGGGTTTGATAGTCATAAAGTTAGAATCTTCGCAATGTATTTAGTTTTATTTTCACTGTGCATAATTTTGTTAGAATATTGTTACTTGAATTTTTATCATATACCTTGCGTATTGTTTTTGAATAATACACTTATTGGAGCAGAATTATTTTGAAATTTTATTTTTTGCTTGTAAGTTTAGTATGAATAATCTATATTATTCTATGAAATAAATGTCATAACTATTAAATCAATGCATTTTTAAACAGTTTTTCAGAAAGAGTTCATTGTTCTGGGGATAATCTCTTATAACATTTCGCAAATCAATTCATTGATTAAAGACTCTTTACATACAACGTATCTTATTTGTTGGGTATGTTAGGATATATATATAATTAAATAATAAAATATTATCCCTAGCAATTTTTGTATGAAGTGCACAGCAAAATATTAAACCCATATATTGAAAATACTCATTTGAGAACGCTATGTTTTATCACTCTAAGCACTCCGGTTTTTATCCCTTTTTAACCAAAACAATATATTGATTTATTGAACTGCATTGATTTGCAAAATATTTCACTACTTGATTTTTAAGTTTTTTTCTTTCTGAGATTTTTGTAGGTTTCGATATTACATGATTAGTAACTTTGTTTTCAGTCAATTCAATTAAACTAAAATTTAAAACTAATATGTACTTCTAAACAAGAATCTTGTTCCCTTGTATAAAGAACTATAATACCTCAATTTGAAAGCCTTAGTATCCATTTTAATAAATGAACATTCAACTCTTGAAAAAATAGTTTAATGAAATAATAAAAGGTAAAACTAGTTTTTACGCCTTTAAAATATTAACGGGCGTAAAACTTGATAAGTATACAATAAGCAAAGTATTTTGTTTTACAATTTATAAATAAAGTGTTTGGAAATTTATTTGTAAAAAAAAAATTACTTTCAGATTGCAACACTACTGTACATTGCCCAGTGTCTCACTCAAATTCTGTGGAGGTTGAAGATTGATCCAGACAATTCAGCCATCCCTCTGCTGACGGCACTTGGCGATTTGAGTGGGATGATCTGTCTCACTGCTGCTTTTTACACGCACCGCAGCTTAGTTCCCCCAACGTGACTTTCTTCAAGCTCTCCAACTCATTAACTCGCGGCTCATTTGCTGATTGAATCGCATTTGTTTCAAGCGTCATGCTGAGTCTTTAGCATGCCAAACAGCAGTCCAACTTGAAGACATTAATTCATGACCATTGATTTGGAAATGGATTGATAAACCTTGGACATGTCTGTTTGCAGGAAGTAACATTGGAAATAGCAACCACACATAAACCTCGGCCAGAAAATTGTATACTTAACAATGTAAATTGTCTCCATATATGAAAACCTAATTAAGTTTAACTTTTAATCTTTTATAATATTTTATTTAATTTTAATGAATTATTCCCCATAATGAGAGGACCTACACTAATTTTAAGAAACTTGAAAACATAAAGGTAACTTATACAATTTCTCATGGAATTCTTTCTTAGGTATATCTATTTTATTATTTAAAATTATTTACTTTTTATAAAATATTTTAGCAATAACTATGAATATAGGAGGAAATTTAAATTTAAGTATATTTCATTAAAAATATTAAAATAAATAATAAAGAAATTTTTAAACATAATACACTTAAAATCACGATTCTTTAATATTGAAAAAGCTAGTCTCTTTTAAAAATTCAAAATATGATCTCAGTATTAATGTAGAAATATGCTTTGATTCTTCGAAAATATTTCAGTATAATTAAACTTATAAATTATCTAATATCTAAGTTTTCAGGACTTACATTGCTTATCTATTTCCTAAGGAAATGTATTTTTGTCATTTACATTTGTGCGTCATAGATGAAATAACTGCTCTGTAGAGATGCAATGTAAAAAATGTATTTTCGTACTAAAATAAAACTCTTTTGAGAATGGAATATCTTTTATTTCATCAAGGCATTCGTTATAAAAAAATTAACAAAAATTGAAAGTATTCTTCAATAAAAATTATCATAAATTGAAATTTTAGTGTTATATACTAATATCAGTATTTATATGCATACAAAATATAAAGCACTACTATTTAAGATCATTTTAGAAAACAGAATAATAATAATAGCAGTTGGTAGTTGGTTAAAAATCGGGCAATACCTAATGTCAATTTCCACTTCATTACAACTGAAGCGAAGAACTAAAAAATTGAATTATAAATATATAAACTTCATTAATCCATGTAACATTATCCTCGTTTGAAAAACTTTTGTTGCTTAAAACAATTTTAAATCTTATTGAATAATCACTGGAAAGCTTTTTTTCATTTAAATGTTCTCATAATTGAGAATTTTAGAGCTCCATCTTGAGGACATAATTTTATAAGTATTTAAATCCTTCATATAGCAAAGATCTTGATCCTGGCAAAGAACCCCAGTGACATAGGAATGAGAACTAAGACTCTCATTCCTATATATCACTGAAACATTCTTTTCCTGATGTTATATGTTAGGTCATTGATAAAAATACCTATCCGACCCCCATCCTTTTCTCTACGTAAAATTAAACTCTTTGTTGAACAAAATGATTATACCTCTTTCGCACCGCACTTTTTTTAAATGCATTTAAATCTGATTTAACTTTAACACCAAGCTGAAAACAGCACTTCCTTACACTCGAAACAGATTTAAGAAATTATTGTATTTTGCTTAAAACCTTATTTATTGTTTGTTATAAATTATACGATATTTTTGAATATTTTATAGTTGAATACGGTTATTAAAGATTTACAGACCAAAATGACATTGATTAATATTATATTTCAAATGAGTAATAAGAAAAGAATATCGTTGACAAATCTGTTTCTGAAACTTGATATAATTTTCTTGATATTTAATTAATAATTTTCCAAATATTTCGGTTCTTTTTTTTCAAATTTTTCTTTATTTTGATTGGCTTTATATATTTCAGCAAACACTGATAACAATATAGCAGAACACAAAAAGGCACTGAATCAGTTAAAACGTATTTAAATCAGTTCAAACTGATTTAAGATAAATCAATTTCGACTTACTTAAATCACAAATTGCCATTGCGAGAAAGTTCAGTCGAGATTTAAACTCATTCACGAATGCAGTGTGAACTGGGTATTAGTCAGAGAACACATGCTTCCTTTTATATGAAAAAACCTCTATTGTCAATTTGTAAACTGGAACGAGACTTCGTGCATTAAGAACACATTCCATCTTCCTCTCATCCTGTTTGAGTTTTGGACATTTTCTGCAGACAGTACGTTGATTCTCTATCGTTAAAACAAAAACCATAAGTTAGTGAATATTGAAATCCACATGATTGAGCCTGGAACCATATCAATGGCCATAAGAAGCAATGAAGTGCTGTTCATAAAGCGGTTTCTTCCAACAGTTGGTGTTAAATACCGATCCCAGTTTTGTATAATTGCACACTTAAAACCTTATTATTTTCACTAAAAATTAAGCCGTTATCGCGAGACGTTATTTACTGTAACAAAAATGTATGCCATGCACATTAATTTTTTAGTCTACTTTTTTTAAAGAATTTAAATTTGTAGTCGGATAATCAGTGCTCTGACTTTCAGTTCAACAGTTTGTAGATTCGTATCTCATCTTGGGGACAAGATGAGATACTAATATCCTTGGAGACAAAGGTGTTTGTGTGTAGAAGTTCGTAAATCAAACCATCTTAAAAAATGTTGCACATCTACATTCCCCTCACCCAAAAGGGCCATTTTTTCTATGCCATAGATAAAATTTATGTATTTCCAGTTTCGTAAATATTATCTTTTTTTTAACTTTCTATCTCATTTTTTATAAAAAGTGCTAATTATATGGTCCCTTATCGAATTCACAGTATCACATCTTAAGCTTTGTATGTATTTTATTAATAAAGTATATCTTTGTAATAATTCCTGAATAAATTTGCTATTATCATAGAAAAATTGATTTTGAAAGTTAATTTTACTTCATATATATAGTTAATTGTCTATTTATATAATTTTCATTGTCTTAAAAGTGAAGTAGAGTCAACATTATTTACCCATCCAATTTCCTGGCTTTTTGTACTGTGATTAGAATGAGTAATTTAAGATGTTTTAAAACGTTACTGGTATGAACTAGTTTTAACATGTCGCCAAAAATGTTTTCTCACAACACATCCTTCAGTTCAATTCAAACAATCAAAAAATTTAATATTCCATTTTCTTAATTCGGTTTTGACAACAGCTTTTTATCACCTTTTAATTTACTTTTATGAATTGTTTTTATCTTCACTCTAACTTTGAATACTACATTCTACCAAAGAAATTCTAACTTTTAATATTTACATAAATTGTAGAATTCGACATAGTATATAGAGTGGGAATAATTTTTATAAGATCTAGATATTAATCTTTTTGTTAGTGTCGAATTATTTTTAGCGTCAATTAACACAAATGCATGAACTTCCAAGTACAAAAAATGTATTAACGTAATGTTTTTCCAGGATTCATTTTTCAAGAGATCTTGAAACTTAAAATCAATATACATATAAAAGAAAACGAGCAAACAGCTATTGGATTAGAAGTAACCCGCTTTTTGAAAATTAAGGATTAGTGTTCGTGAATTTGAGGAATTATGCTAATGAGTTAAGCAATCATTTGTCAAAAATCTGCTTAAAAAATCACTCGTATTCAGCAAACAATTTATATGAACGGTTATTGTTGCGATTAAAAGTAAGACAGGAAATCAAAATCTCATTTTTTTGATAACTTTATCGGAAAAATCCCTGCGCCTCGTTTGAATTTTTCCCAAGGTATGTGAAACTGACACCTGGACACAAAAAACATCGCTAATATAGATACTGTAATAAAATGCAAACATAAGAAATTTATAATGTAAAGGAAACCAAAATGAAAAGATACATTTATTAAACTTGCATAATGTTATGAAACATGTAATATTTTCCATTTCTGACTTTATTTAATGCTATTTGACTCGTAAAATATTTCATTTAAACTCAAATTGATCATAAAAAGAAGTCAATAAAATTTAATCCTTAAAGACAGTGATTAATCATAAGAATTTAATTATTAATTTGTATTTTTTATAGAAACCAATCTGTTTTTAAGATTTTGAGGTAAAATAATTATTTTTAGGAAAGATTTTTTTGCTTTGAAATAAAACAATTGCTTTAATATATTTCTAAATTGTTTTTCTCCTCCATAGAGTAAATTTTTTATAGTTATGAGAACATATTGAAAATGAAGAGACAGGATATTAAAGTGAGATAAATATTAGAAAATGTAGATTTATTATTAACATTTTAATTTCTTGCCTCTTATAAAATGTTCCTATAAGAAACAAAAATTGTAGGTTCATAAATGCTGACCCAAATGCAGAAGAAAAAAATTCGAACTTATCAAATGTTATGCAAATGCTTGATTGGTTGGTTTTCGCTTTACAGTCTCTACTTGCACTCGAGTATTAATAAGACTGAAACCTTGACAATCTCTCACCAATTGGTGCCTGTCTGTTATGGAAATAAGTCACTCCATTTTTCACAAGAGGCTAGAAGAAAGGCGCAAACTTAGGCTTACAAGAGCGCCTTGAGAATAATGAATTAAGACGCATGCAGTAATTCTGAATATCCTCAATTTTTAACATCTTAAACACCATTTAAAATGGACACCTCCTGTTACTATAGCAACAACCACTAACCAGACTACTTGGCAAGAGCTTTCCTTGTGGTAAATAGCTGCAAAAGGAGAATTTAGATTTTTTTAAATTTTATTTTCTATATGTTTGCAAGAGAAAAAGTTCAAGATTTCGCGTGCTTGCTCTCATTCAATATGGAAAGTAATTTGCTACAAGACCATTGTGAAAATAAACTGGAAAATTTTCTACATTTTTACCCACACACAATAGTAATAATATTTATTACCCATACACAGTATCAATGAATCCAAATTTTGATTCTGACAATCTAAAAATTTATGCAGTAATTAAGATATTAAATTTCTAACCTGTATTTTGCAATGTGAAACACAACTTTTCAACAAATCGTTATAACATTACTAAAGGATGATCGTTAATATGATTTTATATATTATGTTGAGAAAGGCTAGCAACATTTTTTAGAAATTTAGTGAGACAAAATGATTAAAGTAAAATTTCATGGTACTGATAAATTATTATTCATTCGCACTTCAAATATTCACTAATCTGGACTCGCGCGCGGATAATATATTTTTATATTTAAATTTACACTTTAAAATATTTTGCAATTTTATTCACAGTGTTGATCTTTGTAAGTCAAATCAGGAATAAAAATTGTGAATGTAGCATTTTAATAGTTAATTTTTTCTATAGCACATAACAAAACAATTTTAAAATAAAATTACAAGCTATATTTTAATATCCTGAAATATAACTTCAAAACTGTAAACTTTTTAGTAGAATAATATTTAATAAAGTAAACTATTAAATACATCAAATTTCGCGTGTTTTAATGACTTAATATGAAATCAAATTCCAAAAAGATATTTTGTATACATGTTATTTCCAGGAAAGTAATGACATTATTTTCTACTTCTAGTAAACTCTTATCTGTATACAACTGTTATCATAAGCAAATTAATTGTGAGTATGATAAAACTGAAGCATCAAATCTAAAACTTATAAAAAATTATGTTTATATTTTTAATATTAAATTTCAGAAATATTAAAAATGAGACCAGTTTTGTAAACATGAAAAGAAAATCAATTTGCATGTTTGTTATTCACATATTTTAGATAAAATTTTGAATACTGTTATCAGGTTTTTGTTAGGAATAATAAATGTAGAAATGAAAATAATATTTACTTAGTAATCATGAAAAATCTAGATCCTCGCTGTTTTTCTTGAAGTAACAAAGAAAACAAGAGATTTTATTTATTAATACTGAGAATGTTCGCTGGACAAATTTTGGTAAAGATGTTATTAATACTCATCCTACCAAGAGATATTTTAAAATATATTAATTTTAACAGTAAATGTTAAATCAGCCAACATTTTAGTTTCATTCTGTAGAAAATGTGTTCCCAGATTCGATGATGAATTGGGATTTGAAATAAACGATTTTACTATTCATTTAGTTTTGTTCTAAACATTGTTTTGTGCTAAGAAATAAGGTCTCACATCGAAATGTTAGAAATAAAGCGAATTGTACAACTCTTAAAAACTTTTAATTTTGAAGTTATTAAGTATTAAAATGGAAACTTTTCTTTTGTATATATATATATATATATATATATATATATATATATATATATATATATATATATATATATATATATATATATATATATATATATATTCCAACGTATTTTCGAAATCGGAGGACTATTGGGAGAAGACTAAAATTTTCATTGTAGTGGGCAAACACTGTACTTAATTAAAAATCAAGGAAAACAATTAATATATCAATTTCTGAAAAAAAATTCCAATATGAGAATATAAAAAAGAATGAAATGTGGAATACATGACATATTTTTATTTCTACACCCAACAGTTATGTATAGTTGATAATTTTAGAAGAGAGAACGAATATCTTTGTGTGTTCTTTCTCTTGAAATTCACGGAGTTTTGGAACGATGCCTCATCATTTAAATTAACCCCAACATGGCATATTTGTAGCTATTTCTAATCAGCGTTAACTATGGTTTCAATCAATTATAAATGTAATCAAAATTTCACAAAAAGGAATAGGTTAGATCTTGAATTACCCTGATACCAACATTAACCAATAAAAGGTTTCCCCCTAGTCACTGCCAATTAGATTTAAAAAGCTTGTGGATGTTTTTTCTCAATACAGAAGAACAAAATAAAAACTATTTGAATGAATACTTAATATAATGGCAATATTTAATGAATGCTTAATATGATGATTTGATAAAACAATAATCTCACTAATAGAAATTAAAATTGATAAGAATAAGAGGTTGATAACATTTCTCTAATCAGTGAGCACACAAATTCCTGTATTTTTTTCTGATTATATCCACAAAATATGGCTTTATATCAGTTAACTAAATTTAATTTCTAATTTTCATTTTATAATTTCTTAATAAATGACTTAAATTTTAAAATAGAATTACTGTGTATCTATAAATGCATATATGAGTTCACTTATATATAAGTTATCTCATAATTTCACACAGCTGATATGCACCAAAGGATCATAAGCATTATCATTCTGCGATTCATAATGTCTGATATTAGGGAAGAAAATTATGTCAATCAACGTAAGAAATATCTCAGCAAATGGATGAAAAAATAACAATCACGTCACATTGGAATGATTTATAAATTCTTACATGAATCTTCAATTTAGTAAGTTATCTGATCTTTAATTATCTTAGAAACAAACACGGTTATGACGATAATAAAAATCAGATTATGTGCTAGCAAGGACAGCAATGTCTTCCCCCCTAGTCATTGCCAATTAGATTTAAAAAGTTTTTGGATGTTTTTTCTCAATACAAAAGAACAAAATAAAAACTTTATTTGAATGAATACTTAATATAATAATGAATACTTAACTAAATTGAATTAAGTTATATTTTCAGTCTTTTGGTGTCCTATTTTTTTATGATTTTGCTCATAAACCAAATTTTATATAAAACCAAATAGTATATAATATCCAATGTTTTTTATTTCGTCTTTTAGAAGTTAGTTTATTAAAATAATGAATTTAATGTAAGATAGTAAGAAATTAAATCAAAATATTTTGTTAGTTTAACTGATAATTCTATCCTACCATGTATTCTAGTTTCATTTTTGCAGATAATCTCAGACCAGAGAAAAGATTTTTCTAATCTTTTTATGTAATATCATTTTTAACAGAGCTTTATTCAAAATACCATTGAAAATGATATTTTAAATAATTAGGAAAAAATTCATACCTGTTCATTATTTTTATTTACATTATTTTCATGTTAAGTACAATCCAATATATACAAGTTTAGTTATAAATACTTTGTATATGATTTTTACACAGTTTAAAACCTTGGCTAGTTATAAGTGATTTGACAGTTTAATATAGCTTAAAATTAGTAATAATTACCATCAAAATTACTAATATTTGCCATTATTTAAAAGCTGTTTTACTGAAACACTTACTGTGCATACTTTTAAAATTTCCAAAGTAATAATATATTTTTTATTGCAAGATATCATTTCTCTCATTATTATAAACGGTTTCAAAATTTGTTAATAACTTTTCATTTTATTATATTTGTCAACACATAAATTTATATGTGTAAAAAGTCAATTAAAAATTATTTGACATTTTTTAAAATGATAGATTCATTTATAGTGATGGTCTCTTTTGGAGTCGTGAAACTTCCAATAGTTATTTAATGAAAAATAATACTGTTTTCTATGTATTGCGCAATTCTATAAACATAAAAATATTAAGTCATTGTATTCAAATTTGAATGAGTCGACATTTCACAAAGTGACTGAGGAAAACAGCATCTTTCTGAATAAAAGTTACTATTATTTTTTTAAATATATTTTTTTAAATAGGCATTTCAATGATTATTCAATAAATAAATTTCCAAAGTTAATACTTGTTAAAGTATTCAAGGATTTAAAAAATATCTTTTTCCAAGATTTTCAACGAAATAATAAAAAATAGCTCAATTAGGAAAATCAGAAATTTTTGCGCATTAAATTTGATAAATGTTTGCTCTGTATTATTCTAAAGGCAAATTAATTTCATGATATGAAAAGTATTTTCATTTTGAAAAAATAAATTCCTTCATCACGTTAAAGGATTTACTTCACTGTGTTAGAATTGATTCGAATAAATACGGAAGTGCTATATTTAAATTTCTGCAGTTATGTATTTTCTTAAAAATAAAGTAAACAACTTCCCTAACTGATTCTTATGAGAGTGACATAGAGAAGGAAACAAACTGTGCTCTGCAATAACGTAGACACTGCAGACAAAACTAGCAAAATTCATTCTCAAATTTAATAAAGTAATTAGTAAATATCATAAATGCAGCTAAATTCCTTGATAATAGATATACGTTGTGCCGCTATATATGTTCGCAACATAGGGTTATATTGCAATTACTTTTAAAGATTTCCAGAACAATATATTCAGTATGAACTTTAGTTCAGATTTATAATAATGGCCCCATTTATGCTTAGCAACTGATAAACATTAACTTCAAATATTCGGAAAGAGCTTATATACCTACAAGAAGGACTCACCATGGCCCATTTGTAAGAAAGACCTTTTCATAGCTTAAAATCTAATACTCTGTTGAATAGTATTTGGACCCACCCCATCACCGAGAATAAAATGCGGTGGCAAATTAGCAGATTAAGATACCGATATGGATTCATTGATGATTTATTAAAACGACATTTTTAAAAAAATGTATATTTCATTCACTCAGCCATGAGTAATCGTCATTGTTTTTTCAGTTTTTATTTCTCAATATTTTATAATATGAATTCTCATTAATAGGATAAAATTACCTTTTTAGTATTTTCATTGACGTGACATGCATTAAAAAGAAAAATTAAAAATTATGACGTTCGACATTATATGAAATCATATAATTACGTAACTAACAATATTAGAAGTTACGATATTAAAAAATAAAAATAAATAAACAATAATTTGAAATCGTGATATTCGAATTTATAAAATCACAAAAATATCTTTAAAAAGAAATATTTTAAATTGCAAAATTTCAAATCACGTGATATCGTATTTTTGGTTGGCGAGAAAATGTTTATCACCCTTTTATCAGTTCTTGCCAAGCAGTGACCTGAAATAGGATTCTATGCTCATACTCAAACACAGCCATTGTTGAGCAACGAGAGGTGGATATCGCTCTTCTGTATGCGAAATCCCATGATATAAGTGTTTGAGAGTTATTCCTTGTAACAAGTCAATGTTGACTATTATGAGAAGTCCTACCAGAAGGCAATTTATGCGGTAGATATTAAAATCGCCTACAACAACCTTAGCCTGTTAGATAATCCATTACCTGGTGTTGAAGTTAAACTAAAAATAGGCAGTTTTTCTCAAAAGTCCTGCAATCTCACTCAGCAACAAACTCATAAACCATAAGAGTATCTGTAATTTAAGCAATTCGTTTTGTGCAAACTAATTGCTTCATTCTGATGTGCTTTCAGCTATTTCATGGTCCTTGAATTTTTAACTTGAAAACAATTTTCGATGATTAGATTGCAAAGTAATATTCAAACAGAAAGCTGCAGTAATTCTTTAATTTTAATAATTGAAAGTACTAGTAAAAAGCTAAGAAATAAGCATTTCAAATGGTATAAGTAAAAATCTAAGAACCGGAAAGTTATATTTTGCTATGATTTTTTGTTAGTGTGCTTTGGTTTCGCATAATCCATTTACCGCTAAAGAAATGCCATTGTTTTTATAAAAATATTGTTGTGCTATATAACATTTAAATTTTACTATATAAGAGTATACAATACTACTATGGTTACAACAAATGAGATCTCACTTAAGTTAACACGAAGATTGATGGAGTCAGAGATATTTCAGAGTGATACAAATGAGAAAAAACTAATGAAACTCAAAACCATATTAGTTCTTAATTTCTATTTCCTACTTCTATGACTATGAAATTTGATCAATATTCTATGTCATTTTAATAAATCTATTTTTTAATTAAAACAATAAATTTTAGAAAAATTGTCGGCGTATACTTAAGAACGTGTAGTATCTGAAATTTCAGATTTTTCTAATTTTTTTATAATTGAATTTATGTTAATCAAGAGTTAGTTTTGCGAGAACAGAAAATGTAATTTTATGTTTTAGAACAAATAATAAAAATTTTAACTTGAAATCAAAGTGCAAAGTGATACAAGTTCTTGTAACTTTTTCACTATATATGGTTTAAGATAAATTAACTCGTTAGAACACACACACACCCACACAAATTTTTATCGTTCCCTTTTTTAATGAAAGCGTGTTCTTGATTTTTTCTTTCGAAATTAGAATTATTTTTTACTATAAGACTGAGTCTGATTTCAGAGTTATTGAGAATGTCGTTGTAAAATGCCAATTGTTAACAATTAGAAACGATGATTTTATTGCAATATTACTTTATTATTTCCAAAAATATTTCTGACGAAATAAAAAATTGATAATTTTATTCTGCACGTGCATTGAAATTCAAATTTTTCATGGAACAAAGTTTGCAATTATTAAACAAGGCAGATTTTCGTAATTTTGTTATTTTGCTAAAACATGTAATTTGCCTATTCAGTATATATCATTTCCTTGAATGCGTTCCAACTTATTTTTCTTGAAGCCTGAAAGAGTGAAAAAATATTACTTTAATGAAAGAAAATGACTAAAATTAATTTGTAATGGTAAAATTAAATTTTAATTTGCTTTTAGAAATATAAGTTTTGATACTAATTTTTACTTTCTTTATAAAAAAATAAGATCAATTCAAAAAGCTTATAAACATTATAAATTATTTTGAGGATTTAATTATTTTATTTAAATGTTTGTCTCAAATGTAATAAATTATTAAAAATATATGTACATTGAAATTCATTGCAACAGAAAAATGATCTGTAATTTGTTTGTTTTTTCGTTCAGGTCACAAAATCACAATATGATTTTATAAATAAATTATTCACAATTTTCAATATAACGAATTCAAACCTGAAATTAAAGGAATTCCTCTTGGCATCTTCTTATTACCTATAAAAACATTGTTAGTATTAGTTTTAAATGGAAATAGATTTCAAAAATAGCATTAAAAATAGTATAATCTCTAAAAAAATATGCATATTCCTAAATATAAAACTCTATTTTTAAATATTAAATCCAAGCTATTGATTTTCTATGAGATACTTTGTCAACATTTCTGTTTCATTTGACTCTTCCTATCTGGACAAACGTTATCAGTTAAAATAAAGAAATAAAGTAAAGTAAATCATTTCAGGCAAGAAGCTTCCTTTTTGACAATATTTACAGCTGATAAAAAGAGAACGGAGCAAGAAATCACATATTCTTAGGCAATTATAAGATATTTTTATATATTTAAAATTAGAAATTAAATAAAAGAAAAAGATGGAGAAGATTTCATTATAAAAGACCTTACAAATATAATCAAAAGCCTCATAAAGTGGCTAACATTTCTTTTCTTTAGAGTCAATTTTAAAGTCAAACTTTAGAGAATTGCATTTATTATAACTTGATTTTAGCTGACGGATGCAATCTTTCTATTTTGTGTTGATGTTTCAGTCACTGTGAAGCCGAGCTGGCAGCCGAATGGTTAGCGCTCTTGTCTTCGGTTCAATAGTTCGTGGGTTCGAATCCCACCTTGGGCATGGATGTTTGTAGTGGTTCGGAATCCACTTTAAACCGTAAGTCCCGGTCTAATTAGCCCTCGTGTGCAAAAAATGACCGTTGAGCGACAAACAAACCAAACAAACCAATCAGTCACTGTGAAAATTAATTTTAAATTTTTCACGCAAAATAAACGTGATCCAAATAATATGAGAGTGATATCCTGTACGTAATTTCATGGGAGAATTTTTGCTCAATTTCTAGTGTAAGATCACTCGATATTCTGAGAGGAAACGCTTATACAGATACTACGCTTTACTAATAATAAATAAAAAAGTTAATATTATTTGCTACGCGCTTTATACGAGAATGGGAATTAGCTCTAAAAGGGTATGATTATTTTAAAGAATCAACAATCAAAGAAATTAGTCAAAAATGATTAAAAAATATATTAAAAATTCATGAGCAAAATGAAAGCTATTAAAAAACTTATAAGCAATGGAAATCATTTCTTATTCATTAAATTCCTTATAAAATATTATTATTAAAATAGTTAAGAGGTTTACTACTCACATTGCAAAATAAGCCTTCTTTGCAAGGACAAGCTACAGTGTATTCGTTACTTGCATTTGGGTTTTCACATGGCTCACCTGGAAAAAAAAATAATAATGATCAAAATCCTGCATCTTTCGATAAACATATCACTGCTAGCTACTTGATTTTAATTTCTATTAAAAAGAAGACTTAACACTCCACAATTTCTCTTTTTTCTCAATTCACAATTTTTTTATTAAGTTTTTTAAAAATTGAATTTTCTTAAGCCATTATTCAAATAGTATGAGGTTATATAGTATCTGTAAAAAAAAATTTGTTTGCATGATTTAAGAAAACTAGAAAAATATTAAATTCGTTACACAACAATATTTTAGTTTGGTACTTTAGAATTAACAGTGGAGTCCCAAATTAATTGCAAAATATCTCCTCGATTTTAGCAATCTACATTATTTTGAGTAGCCTAGTATTTATTCTAAGGCAATTAAGAGATTTAAAAAAAGCTTTACATTCTCACAAAAAATATGCCATTATTGAAATTGATGTATATACCAATTTGAAAAAGTCACAAAATCAAAAATGTTAATTTTACTAAGCTAAATGCAACAGAAGTTTATTTTCTTGTGGTTAAAACATTTAAGCATACAGCTAAGATTAAATAGTAAGCTTTAAGTTATTTTGAATAAGTTGCGTAAAATTTAATATTTTGCAAGTTATACTTTGTTGCTGTGAAGAACTGACATTTATCATATACTGAAAAAAGAGCAATGACAACAAAAACAGATTTCACCGGAAAATATAAAATTTGAATATTTTTAATTTGTGTATTTGCTTTGAAATCAACAATGGCGCTCAAGTATTCCTATGGCTTCAAATATTCAAACTCTTTAAATGGCGAGAAGACAGGCATTCAACTTCCTGAAAGAAATATCCATTAAGGTAAGAAACTAACGATTCTATTAATATGTTATTATCTTTTAAAAAATATTTCATTAGATATTTTACCTTAAAAAATTATATTCAATTTCAGGTATCTTAGAAACATTTTATAAAATACAAAAGCATTATACATTTTTATTTGAAATAAATAATTTTCAACTATTATGCAAGATATTCCTTAAACAAAAAATATATTGATGAAATAGCTGCAGCAAATAATTTTTTCAATCATAAAAATTTTTCAAATTTAAAATAAATTATGCTAATATTTTTAGGAATTTCCCTGATCTCACCTTTGTCACCAAATAACCGGCAGTAACGGTGATAAAATCCTCCTGAGCAACACTCATCAGGTCTACATGATTCCCGACTCCCACAATAATCGCTCACACTCAATCCAACCTGTAAAAATACATCACATGCATATTACATGTACTTACAATAAGTAGTCGTTGATACTGAAATGCGTGTAATATTTTAATAACTTAATTAGCCTTTTCCTATTTTATCTTTTTAGGAATTCCTACTGATTTTATTCAAAAGAAAACTATTAAGTCTCATTGATACAAATAAAGATACCACACATATTTAAATTTTTATCATGAAACTCTTTTAAATGTATTTTTTATGATTTGCTGTACTGAAGGAATCAATTAAAAAATGTAAGCAAATTTAATTTGCTCACATGAACTTACAATGATAAAAGTATTTGTCAGTAGTAAAATGCCGGGTATTATTCACTTCGTATCACAAGAAAATTTAATTATCTTAATTCTTACTCTTTAAGATTGATATTCTCAAATAATAGCAAAATTTTTAAAACGATTTATTGATAATTTATTATTATTTAGAAATTTCTTAGCCAATTTAATTCAACTATTTTTTTATTTTGGTGAAGAAAACATTTCTCATTTTTATAAAAATAAATATAACACAAAATATTTGGGGAATAAAATGAATAAATCCTACATTTTAAGTTCCTTTAATCTTCTATAAGCGGAAAAATTTTATTGAAAAATATTTTTATTAACATTTTTTTATTTAAATTTTTAATGATTGTTTTTGTTGTCGTGTGCCAGCTAGGCTGGTAATATAGGGTGCGCTGCTCCACTTTTCCAACTGAACAATATTTTGGTGTGGAGTCCGACTTCTTCAATACACACATGCCATAGGTACCCGTATACAGGATAGGCAAGCATTCACAACCCATTCATACAAGGAAAGGACAAAGACAAGATAGATAGCGAGTGAAAGTACATTCATGCCGAACCGGGATTCGAACCCAGGACCTCCCTATCCACAGTCAAGCACACTGACCACTAGACAGGTTGGGCGGCATTTTAATGATTAGTTTTGAATAATTCAAAACAAACCTGGCATTGAATAAAATCTGAAAAGAAATTATGCATATTTTAAAAGATTATCCATGATATATAATTTTTCAGATTCCGTAAATATAACTTGAATAGAGGATTTTCAATATTCTAAAATAAAGTTATAAAATTTACCTTCACATATAAAATGAATTCATTTATTATGTAAATTTTCCAAGCTACTTCACACACACACAACTAATCATGAATATTTCACAAAATTCTTTCACTTTTAATTACATCTAAGACTTTTGTGCCTTTAATATTGAGTTACAATTATTGTTTATTATAGTGAAGTGAGCGGATCTTAAAATATTTATTTTGCAATAAACTTCTATGAATGAGGTAAATATATAATATTAATGTTGATTGTAGCAGAAAAAATACTTTATTCTTACTAAAAATTTTAATATAAAATATCATATCAAAAGATATATAACAGTCTTAAAATTAAATATTCACAAAGCAAATTATAGCACAGTTTAAATATTAAATTTTAATTATTATATGATATACAATTAGTTCAATATAAAACTCACATATAAGCTACAATTTTCATTAGTAAATTTTACTTTTCAAAAGAACATATAAGTATTTACTAAAACTTTTCTTATTAATTTAGCTTCTAACTTTTAGAGAAATATCAAACATTTTGCTTCGAGAGTGAAATAATATTATAAAATTATGTTATTAATTTAAATCAAAAATAACTTTAAACTATTTTATTATCATTAGCAGCAAAGTAATCAAAATAGATTTCTTTCATAAGTATTTTTCATTTTTTAACAAAAATCATTAAACAAAAATTAACTTACAATGCAAAAAACTAAAAGTAAAGCCAAAAATCCTTTCATTTTCAGTGTTTAATATTTCCCCTAAACACTAAATGTATTTCTATCTCTTTTTGAATTTATAGTTAAATGTGTTTTATCACTAACTACGTATATTATGCACCTGGCCGCTTAAGAAATAACACCTGACGAGAAAGATAATCTATTGTATTAGAGTAGATACAAATCTAAAAAGTACCATGCAAACCAGTTTTAAGAAATGATATTGGAAAAATGCTTACTGTGTGTTTTCTTACTGTATGTTTTCTGTGAAAAATGCTTACTGTGTGTAAAAATTGATCTAGAATCATAAAATTTTAAGCTAAGCACAATTTTTAATTATCACAGCATTAGTTAATAAAAAAAAGTTATCTCAGTTATAACTACTTATATTCTAATATATAAATTAAAAATTATTTGATTTGTTGCGTTTTATGTTTATGTTCATAATTCATTGATGTAAGACAAATATTAAAATGTATATTTTATTATATACTTTAAAATTATAATTAATGAATTATCTCTATTATTTTTTTCTGCAATTTAAAATAAAAGCATTTCCAATTTTTTTTGTCTAAAGTCGTATGATTTACACATACTGTTTGTAACCAATAAATGAAATATATTTTTGATATGTTTTCTTTTAACCTAATATTATTTAATTTTCCTAAACTTTTGTGATGATTCAGAAACTCACGGATTATTAGTAAAAGATAATTTACTACAGGCAGAGAATATAAGACTCAAAATTAATTTTTGAATGTGCCATTTATAGATGTTAAGTAAATAATAAAAATAATATTTACTTTGAAAATGTTTTTTTTCAATTTGCCTATATTTTATCCATAAATCAACATTAATTAACCAAAACGTTAACAAAAACAATTTTTGCTGTTTAATTTCCGTTTAGAAATAAAAACAAATGCAAATTATTACATCAGTTGATAAGAATGTAATGGAAATATTGGTTTAAATCATTAATAAATAAATGCTTTTAATGTTATGAGACATTTGAGAATGTTATTAAATTTTTCTTTGATTTATATCATAACATAGTTTTTAATATAGTTTTTTATTGTGCTGTAAGGCACACTTGTATTTTTTTAATTAATATTTTCATATGAGTCTCAAAAACATTACTGTTTCAGGCTTTTCTTGTGTTAATATTAAAAGTAATATTTAAATAAGTATCCAAATGGTATTACTAAAATACTGTTTGGATACTTTCGGAAAATTTTCTTCTTGTGTGAAAGCCAAAGAAACAAACACAGTTCAATTAATTTAAGGTTCGCTGTCATTATATCGATATTTAGTTGGCTATAAATTTAAGTCTTGCGCTTTTATGTGGACAAATAGATATAAGTTGGTAATTTTAATATACATTTAAACATACAATTTGACATACAAGAATGCCTATAGCACAATATTCTCTGGTTCTTGTACATTTGGGGTATTAAAACTACTAACTTGTATATGAATTTGCATACGCATGTAACAATACAATTAATTACAGTTTATTTACAGATTTTTCTTAATTGAAATACTCATTATTAGAGACAAAAACTAAATCGACTTGCTTACCAAAAGGGATTATCTGACTTTATAAAATTTGTCAAGAGTGCAATATGATCATATATCATCTTTTTAAGGTGAAGAATCTCAAAAGGAGTAGATTGGTCTAATATGATGACTTATATTCGGATAAAGATAATATAGACCAAAATATTTAACTCAAAGTAGTCAAGTCTCAAAATAACTGTTTTAATTTGGATCTACGTTCCTCATCTAGAAACAAATTGTTGTCACTTTTAAAAAAAACAATAAAATGGAGGAAAAGAAGATCATCGACCTGATGATCACTCAATAAGAAAACTTTATCAAAACATCATTGCATTACAGAAAAGCCAAAGACTATGATCATTAACAGCAAACATGTTCATTAAAAAAGATTGGTATTCATATAAAAACAAATAATGCAATACTTAGTCATTGGAAATCACTCTCGGGTTAGGTTTTGCTTATAACCTTAATAAAGAGAAATAACTCCTTTATCTATAATTTATAAAAATAATTTGCAAAACATATTAAATTAACTCGAAGCATCTCGATATAAATTTCTTAAAGAAAGTATTAAGGTTCACATTTGCTAATAAAATATTTTCGGAATAATTTTAAATATTTAAAAACATATAAACGTGAGTAAAAACAACCTTAAAAATGAAGGTTCATCAAAACTTACTTTCCAATCTAATATCAAATTTGATAATTCTATAACAGTTAAGAAGTTTTGAAAATTTCCTATTTTTTTAAATAGCAAAAATAAACCAACATCGTTTATGCAAAACATATTCATACTAGCTAAAAATATTTATTAACCAAACTTGCGAAAATTTTAAATATTAAATCGAGAAAAATTTAAAAAATACTTTATAATTATTTGAAATCTGTGAACACCACGTTGTAAATACAATTAAAATAAAAATTAATTATCAAATTATTCTGAAATAATGTCTGTCGCATTGAATTTCAACACTCTCTTACCATAATTTGATAAAATGATACTTGTATTTGTCAATGAAGAAGATAGTTAAACATATTATTTTGTTAACATTATATTTAACGAGAATTTAACAATAAATTTTTTTTCGTTAACGAAAGGATGCCACTGTAACATATCTATTAAGAGGAAACATATCCACTGAAACATATCCATTATCCACAAAGGTTAATTTAACAATTAAATCTAGAGACGTGTATTCTTGTGAAAATTTTAAACTTAAATATTCAAATATATTTCTAAAAATATACAATTAGCTTTAAATTTTTTAAAAAATATTGGAGGAAAATCAAAAAAATGATGAGGATAGAAAAAAATTACATATTATTAAAAATCTAATAATTTCAAATATTATTAATTTGAAAACAGTTACTTTTTCGCAAAGAAATTGCAATTTTGTATACTCAATTTTGTAATGAATATATATTGTAATGAATTTTGATTTTAATCAATTTTGTAATAATCAATTTTGTAATGAATATACAATTTTGTAATGAATATATATATATATATATATATATATATATATATATATATATATATATATATATATATATATATATATATATATATATATCCCACATTTCAAATTATTATTAAATTAAAATTGTCTTGTAATCAGAAATAATTTAATTTCACAGACAAATCTCTTAGTATTAAGAAATTGTAAAACTTTCTTCAGGGGCACAGTGCCAATATTCTTTCTATATTTTTTTAATTTTATATATCCATGTGTTTTTAACTATATTATACAGTAACACCTTTGTAGTATAGTTTGTGTAATTTAAATTCTTCTTATAACATTGAATAAAATTATTTTTGTTAAATACTTATGCTAAAATAAAAGACTTTAAAAATAATCCTGGTTAAGATTATCATATCTTTTTGAAAAAATATATTAATCAGAAACCTAAATTTCATTGTAATTTTAATTGAATTTGGACTATCGCTTACATAATGTCTAACTTGTTACTTCATCTTTAAATGAAATTAAAATATTTGTAATAAAAATATTTCTAAGATTGCAATTGAAGAGAGAAGCTGGAGTTTTTAAAGTTTCATAAATTGAGAAAAAATTCCATCACACTGTAACTTGAAATTCATGCAACGAGGATCAAATTTCGATTATCTGAATTTCAGATATAGATATCTGATTACAAAATCTACTGTCAACTTATGCTTAATGTATTCTTATATAAAATGAAATTTTTATTTTGTGAATGATTTACTAGTATTTACTTTGTTCATACTTCATATCATTTTTGAAAGTCTTCAAACAGATGATGAAAGGAAACTTTTAATTAGAGATGTCTGTGCATGAGAAAGAGAAATAAATATGATTTCACATAACATACCAAAACATTTTCTTTTTCACTTATATACGTAACATTATGTGTAGTAATTTAAATAATGTTTTCAACAAAGTTACAATTTTGTTTAATAAAGTGCCGGCCGATGGCTAAGTGGTTTGCGTCTCTGATGCAAACGCGGTTGGTCTCGGGTTCAGATCCAGGTTCAGGTCTTGGAAGTTCTGATGATATGAGGAATGAATGTGGCCCATCTTATAAACAGATTTGTCCGGGAAGGAACTTTAGTAATGCAACTCGCGCCTCCATGACTTGGTGTATAGGTGTCCCACCAGCGTAACGATAAATGAGTAGCAGCTCTCTGCCATGATATAGAGAAGGGTTAGTCATTTAGTGCTCACCGTAAAAAAAGTTTAATATAGTAATAAAAAATGATACCAAAATCTAATTTTTTTGCAATTATTTTTCGCATTTACTTCCGATAAAGTTTTACAGATGAAGTGTTGCATCAAAAAATGATATCTATTTATCAGAGCAAGGGAATCATTAATTTTCGAATGCTGTTTAAAAGTAACAATTTTGTTCTTTGTGTGTGTGTTCCTTTGCAGAGAAGAATTTTACAAAGGAAGGGTAAAATTCCTTTCTACAGTTATATTACAACATTAATAAAAAATATCGAACACTGTTTTGGCACATTTTCTATTCTTATGAGAAAAATATATTGTAAAATATTTTTCTAAATTTTAAATCAACTGAACTTAATTCAAAGAACATTAAGGTTAGTAATAATAATTGTTAATGTATTTACTACCACGTGTATACTTATACTATCGAAAGTAAGGAAATATACAAAAAATTTAATCCTTCTTTGGAAGAATTTAGTGAAATTTTTAAATTGTTTTGCCTTCTTTGCTTGAAATTAATACATTAACAAATTTTTTATTTATCTCAGATTAGAAATTTTTAAGAAGAGAAAACAGTACATATTTTAATGTACGCAATAAAAAAATTTCACTGTATTTTATTTGTGAAAAAATGAAGTTAATATCTATTAAAAGCATATAATTTGTATCATAAACATCACGTAAATTTTCAAACAAAATTAAATATATATTTTATTATTTATAATACTGTGAAATATTTCTTTCTTGTTATTGAATTAATGTTTGTATTAATATTTAAAATCAGAGAAAAATGTTTGAAATGTGTGTGTGAGTTAGATAAACATTTTGTTTATACAAACATCCGTGTCACTGTGGTGGTAACCTTGCCGTTAAACTTCATGAAAGGTTTCATAATCAATGAGGAGAACATTAAGTTTATGTTAGACCTATACTTTTAACCAATTTTATAATATAATCTATGTCTATATGGGTAAAGCTGAAACAAAATAAAAATATCCAGTTATTGTTTACTTATTTTTAAAGAATGTTTTATAAATAGGAAAGGAACAACAATAGAAGAATTTGTAATTTTTCAGCGAATATTCCAACTTTTGTTTTTCGGTCAAAAACTTAATAATTATATCTAAGCAATCTCACAATTTCATACAGCTGATATGTACCAATGATTGTTAATCATTCTTAATCTGTGATTCATAATGTCTGAGATTAGTTAAGAAAATTATGTCAATCATCGTAAAAGGTATCTCAGCAAATGGATAAAATAATCACAATCACTTCACAGTGGAATCTTTTAAATTCTTACGTGAATTCTCAATTTAGTAAGTTATCTGATCCAAAATTATAATAACAAATAAACAGGGTTATGAAAATTGAAAAGCAGATTATATGCTAGCAAGTACAGCTAAGTATTATGTCACTTAATTGAATTAAATTATGTTTTTAGAATTTTGATGTACTATTTTGTATGATTTTACTCATAAAAATTTTTTATAAAAAACCAACTAGTAAATAAATTCACATGTTTTCATTTCGTCTTTTAGAAGTTAGCTTTCATTAAAATAATGAATTTAATATAAGATAGTGAGAAATAAAGGGAAAATATTTTGTCAGTTTAACTGATATTTATATCCTTCCGTGTATTCCAATTTAATTTTTGCAGATAATCTTTGACTAGAGAAAAGAATTTGCTAATCTTTATGTAGTTTTATAAACTTCTAACAACCTTAATCAAAATACCATTCAAAATGATATTGTAAATAATTAAGAAAAAATTCATACTTATTCACTATTTTTATTTACGTTAATTTTATTTTAAATACAATCCAGGATATACAAGTTTAGTTATACCAACCGGTTTCCAAAATTTTTAATAGCCTTCCATTTTATTACATTTTGCACCACATAAGTTTATTAGTGTAAAACGTCTATTAAAAGTTATTTTACATTTTTTAAAATGATAGATTCATTTATAATGATGTTCTTATTAGGAGTCGTTACACTTCCAATAGTTATTTAATAAAAAATAATACTGTTTTCTATGTATTGCACAATTCTTCAAACATAAAAATATAAATATAACGTCCTTAAATTTGAATGAGTGTACATTTCGCAAAGTGACTGAAAAAAACAGCATCTTTTTAAATAATAGTTAATTATATTTTTTCTTAAATATATTTTTTTGAAAACAGGCATTTCATTGATTATTAAATGAATTCGTTTTCAAAGTTAATACTTGTTGAAGTATTTAATAATTCCAGAAATATCTTTTTACAAGATTTTTAAGGTAATAATAAAAAAAGCTCGATCAGAAATCAGAAATTTTTGCGCATTTAATTTTATAAATATTTGCACTTTGTATTATTCTAAAGGCAAATTTATTTCATAATACGAAAAGTATCCTCATTTTGAAAAAAGTATATTCCTTCATCCTGTTAAAGGATTTACTTCACTGTGTTAGAATTGATTCGAATAAATACGGAAGTGCTATACTTAAATTTCTGCTAATCGCTTGAGAGCGTAGGAGTGTGAGTTCGATTCCCATCGTGGCCCTGGGTGTTTTCTTCGTTATCTTCTGTGGTTGTACATCTGTCATTGTGCTATTTGTCCTGTTATCGACGAAGACTTACAAGTGGATCTCAAGAATCAAGCATACAAGTCTGAATATATATATAATAAGTAAATAAAATAAAAAATTTCTGCAGTTATGTATTTTCTTAAAAATAAAGTAAACAACTTCCCAAACAACTGATTCTTATGAAGTGACATAAAGAAGGATTCAAACTGCTCTGCAATAACGTAGACACTACAGACAAAACTAGTCAAATTCAGTCTCAAATTTAATAAAATAATTAGTAAATATAACAAATGCAGCTAAATTCCTTGATAATAGATATACGTCGTTCCACTATATGTTTGCAACATAGGGTTATATTGCAATTTCTTTTATAGATTTCCAGAACATTCAGTATGAACTTTAGTTCAGATTTACGATAATGACCCCATTTATGCTTAGCAACTGATAAACATTAAATTCAAATATTTGGAGAGAAATTATATACCTATAAGAAGTGCTCACTATATGGTTTATTAGTAAGACACACCTTTTCAAAACTTAAAATCTCATACTTACATTATATGGACTCATCCCATCACCGAGAATAAAATTCAGAGCCAGATCAGCAGATTAAGACACCAATATGGATTCATTAATACAATGAATTTAAAGTGCCTATTCATTTGCCTTTAATATAATGATTTTCAAACACTACTTTTATTGGTTGCCATTCTATGCCAACAAATAGTGCGTAACATTTTTAAAAATAATCCTCAGACGAATTTTTTTCCATTAAAATATATTAAAATAATATTTTGGTAAAAAAATAATAAATTTTCTGAAAATTAAATGAATTTTTTGGAAATTTTAAAAAAATTAATAGTATTCTAATATTTCTGGCCAATTATTTTAAAATTAGATTGAAAAGATATCAAAATATTTTTCTTTTAAAAATCCAAGTGATTTTCATTCGAAACGATTGAATAGAATAACAATATATACAGTTTTATACATTAAGTTACCGTTTAGTTTTAAAATATAAAAGCACATCTGTGTTCTTTTTAATAGAATTCATTTCTATTGATCTGTTGAAATATATATAGCTATAATTCGGTATCATGGCTGCATACACAGCCAAAATTTTGTTATTCAATGCTAAAGGTTAAAAGGTTTGAATGGTATTTTAAACTTAATTTAATTTCTAAATCTTGTATGAATATTTAAGATTTGGTGAATGATGGGTACAATTATAAATTCTTATAAGATGTGTCAAATGTTTATGAACCTGAATGTAGGGATGTCAAAAAAAGAAAAGAAAGTAAGTACTTTTATTATTTAAATTATTACTTTTATTATCTAAATTTTGAAAAGTTGAAAAAATTAAAATTTTTGTATTTGCCGCTTTAAATAAGCGTCAGAGAAAATATAAAGATAATCAATTTTCAAAATTGAATTTAGAAACGTTATTTTCGTTAGTCATTTAACTTTATTTCTCGTTTCTTAATTCCTGCCCGGGAGCTTTACAAAAGATTCTTTAAAGTGTGTGCTTCATTGTAATGCTAAGTAAAGACGATGATGTTGCAAAAACGATTTTATTCACATTATTGTTATAGCTGTGTTGCATGATTTATTAAAACGAAATTTTTAAAAAGTTGCATATTTTATTTATTAATTCATAAATAAACATCCATGTTTTTCAGCTTCTCTTTCTTTATTCTTATAATATCAGTCCTCATTATTGAGACAAAATGATCTTTTTAGCTTTTTAATTGATGTGAAATGCTTTAAAAAGAAAAATTAGAAATTGTGATGTTCGAAATTACGTAATATAAAATCATATAATTACGTAAATAATAAGAAATATTAGAAGTTACGATATTCAAAAATACAAATAAAAATAAATACACGATAGTTTGAAATCCTGATATTCGAATTTATATAAAATCACAAAAATATCTTTAAAAAGGGATATTTTAAATTGCAAAATTTCCAATCACGTGATATCGTATTTTTGGTTAGTAAGAAAATGTTTGTCACCCTTTTATCAGTTCTCGCCAAGCAGTGGCCAGAAATACGATTCTTTGCTCATACTCAAACACAGCCATTGTTGAGCAACAAGAGGTCTTCCGTATGCGTAATACCGTGGTATAAGTGTTTGATAGTTATTCCTTGTAACAAGTCAATGTTGACTATTATGAAAAGTCCTACCAGAAGGCAATTTATGCGGTAGATATTAATATGGCCTACAACAACCTTCGCCTGTTAGATAATCCATTACCTGGTGTTGAAGTTAAACTAAAAATGGCAGTTTTTCTCAAAAGTCCTGCAATCTCACTCAGCAACAAACTCATCAACCATAACAGTATCTGTAATTTAAGCAATTCGTTTTGTGCAAACTATTGGCTTCATTCTGATGTGCTTTCAGCTATTTCATGGTTATTGAATTTTCAACTTGACAACAATTTTCGATGATTAGATTGCAAAGTATTATTCAAACAGAAAGCTGCAGTAATTCTTTAATTTTAATAATTGTAAGTGCTAATGAAAAGCTAAGAAATAAAAATTTCAAATGGTGTAAGTAAAAATCTAAGAGCCATAAAATTATATTTTGCTATGATTTTTTGTTAATGTGCTTTGGTTTCGCAGAATCCATTTACCTCTAAAGAAATGCCATTGTTTTTATAAAAATATTGTTGTGCTATAACATTTCAATTTTACTACATAAGAGTATACAATACTACTATGGTTACAACAAATAAGATATCACTTAAGTTAACACGAAGATTGATGGATTCAGAGATATTTCAGAGTGATACAAATGAGAAAAAACTAATGAAACTCAAAAACATATTAGTTTTTAATTTGTATTTCCTACTTCTATGACTATGAAATTTGGGCAATATTCTTTGTCATTTTAATAAATCTATTTTTTAATTAATACAATAAATTTTTGAAAAAGTGTCGGTGTATCCTTAAGAACGTAAAGTATCTAAAATTACAGATTTTTCTAATTTTTTCATAATTGAATTTATGTTAATCAAGAGTGAGTTTTGCAAGAACAGAAAATGTAATTTTATGTATTAGAACAAATAATAAAAATTTTAACTTGAAATCAAAGTACAAAGTGATACAAGTTCTTGTAACTGTTTCACTATATATGGCTTAAGATAAATTAACTCGTCAGAACACACACACAAATTTTTATCGTTCTCTTTTTTAATGAAAGCGTGTTCTTGATATTTTCTTTTGAAATTAGAAATATTTTTAACTATAAGACTGAGGCTGATTTTAGAATTATTGAGGTTGTCGTTGTAATATGTCAACTGTTAACAATTAGAAACGATGATTTTATTGAATTAGTCTTTATTGTTAACAAAAATCTTTTTTTTAAATATAAAATTAATAATTTATCCTGCAATTGCATTGGAATTCAAATTTTTCATTGAACAAATTATGTAAGTCTTAAACAAGGCAGATTTTCGTAATATTATTTTTTTGCTAAATCACATTTAATTTCGCTATTCAGTATACATCATTTTCTTCCAACTTATTTTTCATGAAGCCTGAAAGAGTGAAAAAATATTATTATAATGAAAGAATGTTATTAACATTAATTTTTAATGGTAAAATTAACTAAAGCATAACCAATTTTAAATAAATGGCCATTTAACTGCTTTTAAAATGTCAGTGGAGACACTACATTGTTTTAAAATATTACTACATTTATGTGACTTCAATAATTTTTAATTATTAGTTTCATATTATTTAAAAAATGCAATTATAATTTCTTTGCATGAAAACTTTAATTTAGTATTAAATAAATGGTATACATTGATTAATGAATTCTATTTTAGTTATAAATTTACTTAACAAGTTTCATGTTAAATATAGATTTCATTTCCATTATTAAAACATTCTGTTAAAACAATATGTTAAGATTTTTAGAGAACTATAATTATAAATTCAATATTATGTCATTCACACAGTTTTCTCAGAAATATTTTAAATGCCTCTTTTCTCGATAAAAATTATATATATATATATATATATATATATATATATATATATATATATATATATATATATATATATATATATATATATATATATATATATATATATATATATATATTATTAGATTTAATACGTATTTATTATGAATTAATGAATTAATGTGGTATATAATATCAAAAAATGCTGCTTAAAAATATTTTTTAATAATAAGTAATAATATTTAATCGAATTTTTACAACTAAAATACAAATGCATCTAACTTTTTTAGAAATATAAGTTTTGATATTCATTTTTACCTTCTTAATAATAAATAAGATCACTTCAAAAAGCTTATAAAAATTATAAATTATTTTGAGGATTTAATTATTTTATTTAAATGTTTGTCTCAAATGTAATAAATTATTTAAAACATATGTACATTGAAATTCATAGCAACTGAAAAAGATCTGTAATTTGTTTGTTTTTTCGTTCATGTCACAAAATCACAATTGATTTTATAAATAAATAAGGTATTCACAATTTTCAATATAACGAAGTCAAACCTGAAATTAAAGGAATTCCTCTTGGCATCTTCTTATTACCTATAAAAACATTGTTAGTATTAATTTTAAATGGAAATAGGTTTCAAAAATAGCACTAAAAATAGTATAATTTCTAAAAAATATGTTTTTTCCTAAATATAATTCTATTTTTAAATATTAAATCCAAGATTTTGATTTTCTATAAAATACTTTGTCAACATTTTTGCTTCAACTGTCCCTTCATATCTGGACAAACATTATCAGTTAAAATTAAGAAATAAAGTAAAGTAAATCATTTCAGGCAAGAAGCTTCCTTTTCGACAATATTTACAGCTGATGGAAAGAGAACATAGCAATAATTCACATATCAATAGGCAATTATATGATACTTTTATGTATTTAAAATTAGAAATTAAATATAAGAAAAAGATAGAGGAGATTTCATTATGAGAGACCTTACAAATTTAATAAAAGACCTCATGAAGTGGATAAAACTTCTTTTCTTTAGAGTCAATTTCAAAGTCAAACTTTGCTAAATTCATTTATTATACTTTGCTTTTGCTGACGGATTCAATCTTTCTATTTTGTGTGGATGTTTCAGTCATTGTGAAAATAAATTTTAAATTTTACACTCAAAATGAATGCAGTCCAAATAATATGAAAGTGATATCCTGTACGTAATTTCATGGGAGAATTTTTGCTCAAATTCTTGTGCATCAAGATCACTCGATATTCTGAGTGGAAACCCTAATACAGATACTAAGCTTTACTAATAATAAAAAGTTAATATTATTTATTACGTTCCTTATACGAGAATGGAAATGGATCTAAAAAGGTATGATAATTTTAAAGAATCAACAATGAAATAAATTAAACAAAAATGATTAAATAAATATATATTATATAAATTTAATATTAAAAAATATAATATTAAAAATTCATGAGCAAAATAAAATCTATTTATAAAATTGTTTGCAATGGAATTCATTTCTTATACATTAAATTCCTTATAAAATATTATTATTAAAGTAGTTAAGAGGTTTACTACTCACATTGCAAAATAAGCCTTCTTTGCAAGGACAAGCTACAGTGTAATCGTTACTTGCATTTGGATTTTCACATGGCTCACCTGAAAAAAAAATAATTATGATCGAAATCTTACATTTTTTGGCAAACATTTCACTGCTAGCTACTTGATTTTAATTTCTTTTAAAATGAAGACTTAATACACTCCACTTTTCTCTCTTTTCTCAATTCACAATTTTTTTATTCATTTTTGAAAATTGAGTTTTTTAAGCCATTATTTAAATAGTAGGAGATTATATAGTATCTGGAAAAAAAATAATTGTTTGCATTAAGATAACTAGAAAAATATTACACTTGTTACACAACAATATTTTAGTTTGCTATTTTAGAATTAACAGGGGAGTCCAAAATAATTGCAAAATATCTCGTCTATTTTAGCAATCTACATTATTCTGAGTAGCCTAATATTTACTCTAAGGCAATTAAGGGATTTTAAAAATAGCTTTACGTTACTTATAAAAAAATTATGCCATTCAGTTACTTGAATTTTTCTGTTATTTTGAACTTGAAAGTGATGTATATAGATATATTCAGAATGAAATGTCACAAAATCAAAAATGTGAATTTTCATAAGCTGTATGCAACAGAGTTTTATTTTCATTTAGTTAAAACATTTAAGCATACAGCTAAGATTAAAATGTATGCTTTAAATTATTTTGAATAAGTTGCATAAAGTTTAATATTTTGTAAGCTATACTTTGTTGCTGTGAAAAACTGACATTTATTATATAACGAAAAAAAGAACACTTACAACAAAAAAAATATTTTGCCTAAAAATATAAAATTTGAATATTTTGAATTTATGTATTTGCTTTGAAATAAACTATGGTGCTCAAGTAACCCTTTGTTCAAATTATTGATATTTGAATTGACTAAAATAAAAATAAATTGAAGGTTTTTTAAATTTTTAAAACAACCTTCAATTTATTTTTATTATTTAAATAAAAAGTGTTAAACATATATTGAACAGTATAGTTTACACAACAATATTGTTTATAAATGTCTAGAAAAAGGTAATAAACTTTTTCTCACTCAAACATCTTAAATATTTTTAACAATTTTTTTAAATTTCTTCTTCTTAGTTATTTATAAATGGCGAGAAACCACACATTCAATTTTATCTTTTTATTTGTAATAAATAATTTTCAACTATTTTGCAAGATATTCCTTATACAAAAAATATATTGATGAAATAGCTGCAGCATATAATTTTTCGTTCATAACAATTTTTCAAATTTAAAATAAATTACGCTAATATATTAAAGAATTTCCCTGCTCTAACCTCTGTCACCAAATGACCGGCAGTAACGGTGATAAAATCCTCCTGAGCAACACTGATTAGGTCCACATGATTCCCGACTCCCACAATAATCGCTCACACTCAATCCAACCTGCAAAAAATGCATCACATGCATATTACATGTATTTACAATAAGTAGTCAATGATACTGAAATGCGTGTAATATTTTAATAACTTAATTAGCCTTTTCCTATTTTATCTTTTTAGAAATTCCAACTGATTTTATTCAAAAGAAAACTATTAAATCTCATTGATACAAATAAAAATGCCAGATATACTTAAATTTTGATCATGAAACCCTTTTAAATGTATTTTTTATGATTTGCTATACTGAAGGAATCAATTAGAAAATGTAAGCGAATTTATTTTGGTCACAAGAACTTCTAATGATAAAAGTACTTATCAGTAGTAAAATGATGCTATTATTCGCTTCTTATCACAAGAAAATTTATTATCTTAAGTCTTTAAGATTGATATTCTCAAATAATTTCAAAATTTTAAAGCATTTTATTTCTAATTTATTATTATTTAGAAATTTTTTAGTCAATTTAATTCAATCATTTTTTCATTTTGCGGAAGGAAACATTTCTTATTTTTTAAATAAATATAACACAAAAATATTCGGGGAATAAAATGAATCAAGCCTATATTTTAAGTTCCTTTAATCTTCTATAAGTGGGAAACTTTTATTAAAAAATATTCTTATTAACATAATGTTTTTTATTTTAATTTTTATTGATTAATTTTGCATAATTCAAATTAAATTTGGCATTGAATAAAATCTGAAAAGAAATTATGCAGTTTTCAAAGATGATCCGTGATATATAATTTTTCAAATTCCGTAGATACAACTTGAATAGAGGGTTTTCCAATATTCTAAAATAAAGTTATAAAATTTAACCTCGCATATAAAATGAATTAATTTGTTAAGTAAATTTTCCAAGCTACTTCAGCTAATAATCATGAATATTTCACAAAATTCTTTCACTTTTAATTATACCTAAGAATTTTCTGCCTTTAATATTGAGTAACACTTATTGTTTGTTATAGTGTAGTGAGCGGATCTTCAAACATTTATTTTACAATAAACTTCTATGAATGAAGATAAATATATAATATTAATGTTGATTGTAGCAGAAAAATACTTTATTCCTTCTAAAAAATTGAGTATAAAATATCATATCAAAAGATATATAACAGTTTTAAAATTTAATATTCCCAAAGCAAATTACAGCAGAGTTTAAATTTTAAATTATAATTATTATATAATATACAGTTAGTACAATATAAAACTTACATAAAAGCTATATTTTTCATTAGTAAATCTTACTTTCAAACAAAAGAACATAACTATTTACTAAAATTTCTCTTATTAATTTAGCTTCTATTTTTTAGAAAAATATCAAACATTTTGCTTTGAAAGTGAGATAATATTATAAAAATATGTTATTTACTTAAATCAAAAATTATTTTAAACTATTTTATTATCATAAGCAGCAAAGTAATCAAAATATGATTTCTTTCATAAGTGTTTTTCATTTTTTAACAAAAATCATTAAACAATAAATTAACTTACTATGCAAAAAACTAAAAGTAAAGCCAAAAATCCTTTCATTTTCAGTGTTTAATATTTCTCCTAAACACACTAAATGTATTTCTGTCTCTTTTCGAATTTATAGTTAAAAGTGTTTTATCACAAACAACGTATATTATGCACCTGGCCTCGTAAGAAATAACACCTGACGAAAAAGATTAGTGGATACAAAGGTAAAAAGTATCATGCAAATCTGTGCTAAGAAATGATTGGAAAAAATTGCTTACTGTTTTACGATTCTTAAAGATTAGTTAAGAAACGTAAATTTCATTGTAATGTTAATTGATTTTTAGTGGACTATCGTTATGTATATAATATGTAATTTAACAGTTCATCTTTAACTGAAATTAAAATATTTGTATAAAAAATATTTTGAAGATTGCATTTGAAGAAAGAAGCTGGACTTTTGTAATTTCTATAAATTGAGAAAAAATTACATCACACTCTAACTTGAATTTCATGCAATTAGGCTCTTTTTTCGAATAACTGAATTTCAGATATAAATATGTGATTACAAAATCCACTATCAACTTATGCTGAACATATTCTTACATAAAATAAAATTTTTATTTTGAGATGATTTACTCGTTTTTACTTAGTTCATACATCATATCATTTTTGAAAGTCTTCAAACAGATGATAAAATGAAATTTTTAGTAGAGATGTCTGTGCATGAGAAAGAGAAATAAAATAAATTCACATAACATACCAAAAGTTTTCTTTTTCACTTACATATGTAACATTATGTGTAGTAATTTAAATAATGTTTTCATCAAAATTACAATTTTGTTTAATAAGTGCCGTCCGATGGCTAAGTGGTTTGCGTCTCTGACCCCAAAGCGGTTGGTCTCGGGTTCGGATCCCGGTTTGGGCTTGGAATTTCTAATGATATGAGGAATGTATGTGGCCCATCTTATAAACAGGTTTGTGGGGTAGGGACTTTAGTAATGCTACTCGCGCCTCCATGACTTGGTGTACAGTTTCCCACCGGGTAACGATAAATGAGTAGCAGTTCTCTGCCATGATGTGGCGAAGGGTTAGTCATTTAGTGCTCACCGTAAAAAAAGTTTAATATAATAATAAAATATTACACCAAAATCTAATTTTGTTGCAATTATTTCGCACTAACTTCCGATAAAGTTTTAAAGATGAAGTGTTGCATCAAAAAATGATATCTATTTAACAGAGCAAAAGAATCATTAATTTTCAAATGCTGTTTAAAAGTAACAATTTTGTTCTTGTTTGTGTGTTCATTTGCAGAAAATAGTTTTACAAAGGAAAGGTAAATTCCTTTCTACAATTCTATTACAACATTAATAAAAAATATGGAACACTATTTTGGCACATTTTCTATTCTTATGAGAAAATATATTGTAAAATATTTTCTAAATTTTAAATCAACTGAACTTAATTCAAAGAACATTAAGGTTAGTAATAATAATTATTAATGTATTTACTACTACGTGTATACTTACACTATCGAAAGTAAGGAAATATACAAAAAATTTAATCCTTCTCTGAAAGTATTAAGTGTAATTTTAAAATTGTTTTGCCTTCTTCGCTTGAAATTAATACATTAACAAATTTTTTATTTATTTCAGAGCAGAAATGTTTAAGAAGGGAAAACAGTATATATTTTAATGTATGAAATAAAAAAAACTTTCACTGTATTTTATTTGTAAAAAAATGAAGTTAGTATTTATTAAAAGCATATAATTTGTATCATAAACATCACGTAAAATTTCAAACAAAATTAAATATATAGTTTATTTTTTATAATACTGTGAAATATTTCTTTCTTTTTATTGATTTAATGTTTGTATTAATATTTAAAATCAGAGAAAAATATTTGAAATGTGTGTGTGAGTTAGATAAACATTTTGTTTATACAAACATCCGTGCCATAGGTGGTAACCTTGCCGTTAAACTTCATGAAAGGTTTCATAATCAGTGAGGAGAACATTAAGTTTATGTTAGACCTATACTTTTAACCAATTTTATAATATAATCTATGTCTATATGGGTAAAGCTGAAACAAAATAAAAATATTCAATTACTGCTTCCTTTTTTTAAAGAATAAAAGAATAGAAACAATAGAAGAATTTGTAATTTTTCAGCGAATAATCCAACTTTCTTTTTTTTTTTGTCAAAAACGTCATATTTATAATTTGACCGTGGAAGCTTTCACTCCTTCGTGATTTTTAACATTTTTTCCTTCAAGGATTCTAATCCTATCCTTGGCGTCATATTTTTTAGCGACTACGAAAACAGTGCCAAATAGTAGATTCAACAACGCTGATACTATTCCACTACTGCTTATTTGAAAATTCCATGGCTGAATTGCTGGAAGCTAAATATTCAATTGAAACCAATCTTTAAATTCTTGTATAAAATAGCTATAATTTATATCGAAGTTCTCGATTATACTAATTAAGCTTTGAAGCCATAATAACTTATTTGCCAACCTACAGCGTTTAGATTCATCTAGGCGATTTCTATTGGAATTGCTTGATTTCTGTTGAATAAGTTAATATTATATTAAAGCCCCTTTGTGATAACTTTTTGACACCATACAATTTTTCTAACTACCAAACTTAATCTACTTGGCTTTCTTATGCATTTTTGACGCTTTTCTAGTTATGAATTATTTATGAAAATATTGCTTGTGTGTGTGTGTGATTACAAAACTTACTCTCTTTCCATTTTTATATACAATTATTTATTTCGGTTTTGCTTTATCTTTGTTGATTTCTCACTTTGTCTTCAATTTTTGTTCCCCCCAGAATATATATTTTATTTTTATTTTTTATATGAATAATAGAGATTGAATTGGTGATATTTAAGTATTTTATAAAGTAGTTTTTTTCAATGGAAATGATCATTTCATGTTTTCGAATAAATTTTCCTTGTGACAAAAAAATCTACTTAACATTGTATTTTCACAATAGAATTTTAACTGTATGCAGAAACATGTCATTATCATTGGTACAGAGATTCCTCTTTTGAAAAGAATTTTCATATATTTTAGATATAATAGATTTTCATACGAAATTTTATAGTAGGAAAATATATAAACGACTTTAAACTTTTATACATTTAATTTTGTTATGAAACTCTTTTATATCTTGTTATATATTTATAGCTTTAAAAACAGAAGAGTTTATTTTATTTCTACAAGTAAAAAATCAAATTTGGTTATTTTAGAAAAATGACCATATTTTCTTCTTCTATAATGGTAGAACTTTATGGCTTTTTGTTGTGTATTTTAACCTGAAATTTATTTAAATTTACTCTTAAAATTGAGAATAATATTTTCTAACAACTTTCACTGTAATATAAAAGATTCATCTCCTATATGTGTTTCATTTATTACTCTAATTTTTTGTTAACCAAACTTAGTTATAAAATGAATTTAAATATATAATTTTTAGGAAACGTAATAATCATAATTTATATACAATTTCGTAATGCCTTTTTTGAAGAAACAAATTCTTGCGTTTCTTAAGAAAAATGCATTATCTTAATATCTAAAACTATATTATATTTTGAAATATATATTTGTAATAAATATATCAGTTTTAGTAAAAAAATAGTTTTCAATAAAAATATCAGATATAATAGTTAAATCATTTAATACGAAGTTACATTTCTTCACAAATTATATATAAGCTTCTGCATTGCTGTAATATTCCTAAAAAGAAAAGAAAAATAAGAAAATTATTATTAACTTTAGCAAATAAAAGCCTTAAGCAAATTTATTTTTGTTTTTAAACATAAAAATAAACATATCAATATGAACAAAATTATGCAAAACGGGGAAAGCTGTTACTGGATAATAAATTAAAATAAAAATTCTGAAGTAAATTAAAAAAATTCTTTAACAAACATGTTTAACATGTTAACAATTATTAAAAGAAAATTGAAAACAAATTCTTCACTGAATCATATTGTAAAACTTATTAAATAGATAATATATTTTATTTTGTACCATAAATTAATTATTAATTTAGTGTTATTCTAGTATGGCAATAAATCTGATGTTATTTTATTTTCGAAGAATTATTTAAAGCTTTTGATCTTTTAGATTAATGAAAATTAAAATTATGGAATTAATAGAACTAACTAAGTTTAATATATTGCACGGCGAAAGAAAATGTTCATTATACATTTGTAGTTGAAATTAGAGTTGCACTTATATTATCGGAAAAAATCAGCTTTAATAAATTGTTTGTTATTTATATTTTTAAATTGCATTCATCAAAAATCAAATTGCCCTTAATTATTTCATTAAATACTCAGATTGGATAAGAAAATCTAATATTTTCTTGTCCATATATATAAATATAAATTCTTTCAATAGCTTTTAATGTCTACAATACGTAACTCTTTCATTTTTCTTCAAAACAATCTTTGAAAAAATGTTAAACTTTTTTTTCTCAAATAGAGAAGCCTTCTTTACAGTAAATTTTTAATTAATACAAAGCAGAGATTAATCAAATTTTATTATGTTTTTCTATTTTAAAATGATTTTTAACAAACACTTTAGATTGAACTTTGCTTAAAACAATCACACTCTACTCAATTTTCTATCATGGTCATTTGTCGAATTAGTTAGATTGGTAAATTCAAACAATCTAATATTCACAGTTAAATAATAATACAGCTTATTCTATAATATCAAGATAAATAAATACTCTTATATGTGCTGATTAGTTAAAATGCGATTTCATATTTTTGTCATATATACTTATATCATTGTTGAATGCCCATAAAATAGAGAATTCTTTATTAATAAATAAATAAGTACTAAGACATTTAAAGACAATTGTGTCTCCCATTTTTGTCATAGTAACTATAGTAAAGAGATTGATGATACAAGAATTAATGAATGTTAATGAATTTCAAATAAACTAGTAAATGGTGTAAAAAGTAGTATACAAATTTCAGGTACATGTTACTGAAAACTAAAAATTATTTTCAAAAAATACTGTAAATTAACCTAAGAAAAAATTTAGTAATTTTAATGCGAAAACTTATTTTAATGTTTTAGTTTGATCCACTATAAGAATACCCAGAAAAATCCTAAATTGTCATAATCATTGATTTATAATCCAATGATATGTTTAAAATAAATTTCCCCATTGATTAATACTTGCTAAAATACAGTTGATTCAAAATATTTTTGATACAATGAAATTAGGTCTCCCATGTATGTATAACTAAACCATAAAAATTAATTAGAACTGATTTACCTGGAATAGAGGAAGATTTAATTAGGTGTCTCACATCTGTGTATAACCTGTAAAATAAATTATGAAATATAAATTAATTTTATTATTTTAGAAATTTCCTTAAGAACATTTCAATTCAATTTTTATACATGTATATTTCACTTGCCTAATCAATTATCTCCACTTTTGAATTTGTGTTTAATTAAAAAATTAAGTTTAATTAAAAAATCTGCAGACAGTATATAACTGAGTATATTCAGAACAAATTTCATTTATAAGAATTAACACAATAAAAACCACATGTAAATAATACTAAAAATATTTATAATATTATTTAAGATCTCCTTTGTAAATCTTTATATAGATTATTTTACATGAAATTCTGGAAAGTAAATTAAATGTTGTTTCAAAAAGTAGATAATATTGGATATTTTTATATGAAATTGCCTTTTTATTTGAAATACTCTCGTACAAATGTTACATGAAATTTAATTAGCGCATTTTTTCAAAAAGCATACTTACACTGCAAATCAGTCCTTCCTTACATGGACAAGCCACGGTGTAATGATTGTCCTTATTGGGTCTCTCGCATCGTTCACCTATGGAAAATCACAATATTTGTACAGTGAATACAAATCTATATGTATTTGTGTGTATATTTATGTACATATATATGTATTTATATATTTATTTTACATTATAAATTTTGATAAACGTAATCCTTTTGCACATAACTTTTTGATAAAAATTTACCATCGAGTACCACTTGAATTTTTTGATATTTTTGAACGTCAAAATGTGACTAATTAGATAGCTGCTGCCGCTACACAATGGCTAAATTAAATACCAGGGTTGCAGAAATTAAATTTTATTGGCCAAATTTGTCGACGCATTTTTCTCTAAACCAAGCGGTACCCGATTCTACCACGAATCCAGCCTTTTTTTCAAATGGAAATTTAGTAATGAGCTTAATTTTTTATAAAGGAATCAAATGTATCTAAATATAAATTCATTAATTTTGGTAAAAATATTTGTTTGAATACCATGCATTTAAGTTTCTTTTCTAATTTTTGAATGGGCATTAGAAGAATTTTTGATTTTTTTGGTGGCAATTTACATCATATTATCTTGGTACAGCTTTTTTTCTTACTTATTAGGCGGTTAATATATCTTTATTGTTTTTAAAACGAGACATTTTAACTTATTTAAAAATTGATTATGAATGTAATAACTTTATGAATTTCGTATATCATATAGAATGGAAAAATATACTTTAGGATACACCTTGGTGAAAATTGGCAATTTTTTTTCACCAAGTTTGTTTCCATGTATGCTTGAAGAAACACGATGGCTTTGAAAATATGATAGACTAACCAGAAATACACTAACATAGCTAATAATAGGACGCCAAATTGGTGAGAAATTAAGTCCCCCTAAAGTATGGGCCTCCCCAAATAACATTTATATTTTTGAAACTGCAAAATTAGTTGTTTTATAATCATTTAATTAGACAACGCTTCACAAATATTCAACAAATGAATTGAAATAAATATTATTTCTCTTTCTTTAGCAATTTTAAAATACAAAAATGATTTGTTTAACAAAGGTCATAATCAACTCAAAAAGTCTATACAATTTCAAAATAATATTTAAGAAAAGAAATGTATAACACAAAAAACAAAGGGAGTTCATTGGTTCAACTATAAAAATAGATTAAGATAGGATAAATATGAAAAACTAATGTGCAGCTGAGAATATGAAATATCTATAATGCTATATTTTATTCCGAGATATCCTTTTGATAGTATTATTAATCATTGAGGTACTAACACCATAGAAAACCAGTTTTGCTTTTCTTCTAACTTCCATAAAATTCGTGTGTCTAATAGCATTTATGGTGTTGATCACTATTTGCCTACAGCATATCAGAAAGAATTTAAATGACTAGATCAAGAGCTCAGCCATTGAAAAGGCCGTAAAACCATCATACTAATAGTTAATGAGTATAACTGCGTGGATATCTGCCTCTGGAAGTAGTAATACCCGTTACTCATCTCGGAAAATGATTCCATAATGATTCCTCCAGAAATTGCTTCGTGATTTAGATAACCTCATTGAAATGATATTTAATATCGTAAATCAGAAATGCTTACATAAGAGTACATAATCTTACAAAAAAAATTTATTTTTCGATAAAATGTCTGCAGTTCTGCTGTAAAAAAATTCTTTGGGCAATGAAATTCTTTGCTAATGTAGATTATTTAATTTTCATATTATCTTTAGAAAAGGAAAATTCTTGAATAAACCATGAAATTTACCACTTCTAATGATAACTGTCTGATATGAGAATTTATAACAAATTTCAAATTCAGTCCAAAAAATTAACTTAAAAAAATCAGATTCCTGAAGTATATTATTTACATCATCATATCTTTTGTTTGTTTTATTTTTAATTTCTAAATTAAATAACACTATTTCATCTCTTGAAAATTAAGAAAACAATCTTATAAATTTTTATTATTAATATAATAACTTTTATAATTATAATGCGTAATTACTATTTATTTAAATTACTAATATTTTATTACATATAATACAGTATTTAATAAACAAATTATTATGCGAAATGAAGTATACAATCATTTATCGAAAAAAATGTAAACTTTATTTTGACTTTTCTTTTAATAGTAATTTAAATAAACAGTAATAAATTATTATAATAACAAAAATTATTATATTAAATAGAAAATTATTTCTTATAATTTCTAATTATGGTTGTAATGATTTATTTTCATTCTCACAAAAATTTTCTTCCTCTCCTTAAATTCATAATTTTGCTGCATCAGTATTCTTCGACTTGCGTTTAAAAAATGTTTGTACAACTGTCTAAATTAAAATGCCTTAGTTTTACAATTAAAGCGTATAATTAATTTGAGAATAATCAAGAACAAATACAGTTTACGTCTATTAAAATTTTAATTATTTATTTTTGTGTTTCACTGACCATCATCAGACAGCCGACGGCATCTGCGGTGATAAATGCTTCTTCCAGAGCAGCATTCTCCCAATCCACAGGACTCCAACTCACCGCATCTCTGACACAAGGCCACACCCACCTACAAAGAAAATGTAATAAAATTATAAGAATATTCAAGCATTCAGGAAAAGTGCAATTTCTTATGTTTTAGAAATTAAACTATTTCAACTTATTTATTTTAAATTAGTGTTTTAAGATATTTCTATTTGTTTTCTTATTACCTATATATAAAAAATCAAAATGAAAATTTTTTTTCGCATATCTCATTTCGGATTGGGAGCAAGTTATCGAAATGCATTTAGTAATAATACTCAAAATTTGCATTATTTTGCCCAGACTCATTTTGATATATATAAAATAATCGGCATAATCTTATTACCGTTGTCACTATTATATTAAATAAATGAAAAATTCTGTACTTATTATTGAAATATTTCACTCAAATTGCAATAATAATATAAACTGCAAATTGTATACATTCGAATTTTTCAAAATTATACAATCACTTAAATACATTATAAAAAATTCTTATAAAATATAGTTTTAGAAATTGTTATGAATATTTTAAATATTATATTATAAAAAATATATAAAAGTATATATTTTTTTTAAAATCTTTGAGATGCAGTTTTCATCAAATATTTAATAATTTGAAAGATTTATTAATCAGAAAGAATCACTATTTTTGTCGTTTATAAACTGGATCAAAGAACTAAACCTGCTATAAATTTTTTTACAAAAACGAAAAAAATTATAATGAAAAACTGTAATAAAAATTACGTTAATTGTAAAAAGGAAGTTAAGTAAATGAAATAAAAAATAATTTTATATTTGCATACAAGGTTTGATAAAATAGACACAAATAAAGGATGAAGAGAGACAAAAGGTTATTCAAACTTATATATATATATGAACAGGTAAGCAAACCATCTGTGATATAGATTCTCAGTAAATTCACTAATTATATAAAATATGCTCCCAAGAATACAAGGAATTCCATTGAAAATACTAATCTGTTATTCTGTTATCCATTTCTAAGACACGAATCACGTGGAGATATTAAATTTTAATATTTGCTCCTGTTTTCAAGAAAAGTTTCTCGTCACGCTCCTTTTGCATTCCAAAAATTCGAATAACTTTCTCTTTTACTTTAAAAGAAAAATTAATGTAGACATGCATTTTCTTTGCTTATATCTATGTTTATTAATTTTTAACCGTAATTCACTTCTAACAACATTGTTTATTAGTAGAAATTCATATAGAAATTTTAATATGATTCATTTTCAACAATTTTCGCTTATTATTTCTTTAATTAATTATTTCTTTTTAAATATTCAATATATATATATATATATATATATATATATATATATATATATATATATATATATATATATATATATATATATATATATATAATGCAGTAAGTACATTTTATAGAACCATACCAAATAATATATTTATATATTTTACAGGGAAACTAATTAGCGCAAAAGCAGCTAAAAAGAGACAGGCTAGTATAAATTAGATACAACATGAAGAACAATAAAACTAGTAAGACAAAATTTGAAAATCACTGACAAGGATAAAACAATAAACGATACAAAGAATAGGAGGAAAACATAAGGACCAGGTCTTCATCTGGAGTTTGATGGTCAGCTATGCAAGTTAAACACTCTTCTGACATGCACAAAGGTCATACGTATCTTCAAGCAATTCCCCCAATGAGTGTTTGTATTAAATGAACCATAAAGATATTTATTTCAAAAATTAAATTCCAAAAGTATATCAAAACAAAGTAAACAAACCTAAAGTAGAAAAAGCTACAGATTTAGTTTCAAAATATCAATACCAGCTAATGAGAACCTATTTAAATATTGGAATAAAAATAAAGTTGCCGAAAGTAAATTTAAAATTCGGATAAATATATAGTTGCCAAGAGTAATTAAATTGAAAAAGCTTAAGTAGTTTAGAAACATGCAGTAAATTTAAAATTAAGTTACGTTTAAAGAGATTTAAAGTGAAAATAAGTGTTTTTGCTATTGATATTTTGAAACTATATTAATAGTTCTACAACTGTGGGTTTGTTTTCTTTGTTTTGATATACTTTTTTTACTTTAATGTTTGTAATAAATATCTTTATGCTTCTTTAAATACAAAACTCTTCGGGTAAATTGCTCTTTTGACATATGTCCGTCATGTATGCCAGAAAAGATTGTTTAATTTACATATATATATATATATATATATATATATATATATATATATATATATATATATATATATATATATATATATAATATATATATATATATATATATATATATATATATATATATATATATATAGTAAATTTTTGAGATTTTAAGTGATTAATACTTATAATTAATTCATATTGATTTTATTTTGACCAGTTCGGCATGAAAGTACATTCATGCCGAACTGGGATTCGAACTTAGAACCTCCCTATCCACAGTCAAGCACACTGACCACTAGACAGGTTGGGCGGCATTTTAATGATTAGTTTTGCATACTTCAAAACAAACTTGGCATTGAATAAAATCTGAAAAGAAATTTTGCATATTTTAAAAAATGATCCATGATATATAATTTTTCAGATTCCGTACATACAACTTGAATAGAGGATGTTTCAATATTCGAAAATAAAGTTATAAAATTTACTTTCACATATAAAATGAATTCATTTATAATGTAAATTTTCCAAGCTACTTCACACACACACACACACAACTAATCATGAATATTTCACAAAATTCTTTCACTTTTAATTACATCTAAGACATTTGTGCCTTTAATATTGAGTTAAAATTATTGTTAATCATAGTGAAGTGAGCGGATCTTAAAATATTTATTTTGCAATAAACTTCTATGAATAAAGATAAATATATAATATTAATGTTGATTTTAGCAGAAAAAATACTTTATTCTTACTAAAAATTTTAATATAAAATATCATATCAAAAGGTATAAAATAGTTTTAAAATTTAATATACACAAAGCAAATTATAGCACAGTTTAAATATTGAATTTTAATTACTATATAATATACAATTAGTGCAAGATAAAACTCACATATACACTACAATCTTCATTAGTAAATTTTACTTTTCAAAAGAACATATAAGTATTTACTAAAACTTTTCTTATTAATTTAGCTTCTAACTTTCAGAGAAATACCAAACATTTTGCTTCGAGAGTGAAATAATATTATAAAATTATGTTATTAATTTAAATCAAAAATAATTTTAAACTATTTTATTATTATTAGCAGCAAAGTAATCAAAATAGATTTCTTTCATAAGTATTTTCCAATTTTTAACAAAAATCATTAAACAAAAATTAACTTACAATGCAAAAAACTAAAAGTAAAGCCAAAAACCCTTTCATTTTCAGTGTTTAATATTTCCCCTAAACACTAAATGTATTTCTATCTCTTTTTGAATTTATAGTTAAAAGTGCTTCATCACTAACTACGTATATTATGCACCTGGCCGCTTAAGAAATATAACATGACGAGAAAGATAATCTATTGTATCAGTAGATACAAATCTAAAAAGTACCATGCAAACCAGTTTTAAGAAATGATATTGGAAAAATGCTTACTGTGTGTTTTCTGATTCGTAAAAATTGATCTAGAATCATAAAATTTTAAGCTAAGCACAATTTTTAATTATCACAGCATTAGTTAATAAAAAAAGTTATCTCAGTTACAACTACTTATATTCGTATATATAAATTAAAAATTATTTGATTTGTTGCGTTTTTATGTTTATGTTCATAATTCATTGATGTGAGACAAAATGTAAAACGTATATTTTATTATACACTTTAAAATTATAATTAATAAATTATCTCTATTATTTTTTTCTGCAATTTAAAATGAAAGCATTTCCAATTTTTTATGTTTAAAGTCGTATGATTTACACATACTGTTTGTAACCAATAAATGAAATATATTTTTGATATGTTTTCCTTTAAACAAATATTATTTAATTTTCCTTAACTTTTGATGATTCACAAAAACTCGCGGATTTTTGGTACAAGATAATTTACTATAGGCAGAAAATATAAATATCAAAATTAATTATTGAATGTACCATTTATAGATGTTAAGTAAATAATAAAAAATATTAACTTTGAAAATGTTTTTTTTCAATTTGCCTATATTTTATCCATAATTCAACATTAATTAACCAAAACGTTAAAAAAATTATTTTTGCTGTTTAATTTCCGCTTAGAAATAAAAACAAATGCAAATTATTGCATCAGTTGATAAGAATGTAATGGAAATATTGGTTTAAATCATTAATAAATAAATGCTTTTAATGTTATGGGACATTTGAGAATGCTATTAAATTTTTCTTTGATTTATATCTTAACATAGTTTTTAATATAGTTTTTTTATTGTGCTATAAGGCACATTTGTATTTTTTTAATTAATATTTTCACATGAGTCTCAAAAACATTACTGTTTCAGGCTTTTCTTGTGTTAATATTAAAAGTAATGTTTAAATAATAGTATCCAAATGGTATTATTAAAATACCATTTGGATACTTTCGTAAGTTTTTCTACTTGTGTGAAAGTCAACGAAACACACACATTTCAATTAATTTAAGGTTTGCTGTCATTATACCGATATTTAGTTGGCTATAACTTTAAGTCTTGCGCTTTTATGTGGATAAATAGATATAAGTTGGTAATTTTAATATACATGTAAACATACAATTTGACATACAAGAATGTCTATAGCACAATATTCTCTGCTTCTTGTACATTTGGGGCATTAAAACTACTAACTTGTATATGAATTTGCATACGCATGTAACAATGCAATTAATTACAGTTTATTTACAGATCTGGCAATTTTCTTAATTGAAATACTCATTATTAGAGAAAAAAAACTAAATCGACGTGCTGGCAAAATTAATTATCGGACTTTATAAAATTTGTCTAGATATTATATCACCTTTTTAAGGTGAAGAATCTCAAAAGGAGTAGATTGGTCTAATATGATGATTTATATTCGGATAAAGATAATATAGACCAAAATATTCAACTCAAAGTAGTCAAGTTTCAATAACTGTTTTAATTTGTCTACGTTCCTCATCTAGAAACAAATTGTTGTCGCTTTTAAAAAAACAATAAAATGGAGGAAAAGAATATCATCGGCCTTATGGTCACTCAGTAAGATGACTTTATCAAAATATCATTGTACTACAGAATGGCCAAAGACTATGATCATTAACAGCAAACATGTTCATTAAAAAAGATTGGTATTCATAAAAATAAATAATGCAATGCTTAGTCTCATTAGAAATCACTCTCGGGTTAGTTTTTGTTTATAACCTTAATAAAGAGAAATAACTCCTTTATATATAATTTATAAAAATAATTTGTATAACATATTAAGTTAACTCAAACATCTCGATATAAATTTCTTAAAGAAAGTATTAAGGTTCATATTTGCTAATAAAATATTTTCGAAATAATTTTAAACATTTAAAAACATATAAACGTGAGTAAAAACAAGCTTAAAAATGACGGTTCATCAAAACTTACTTTCCAATCTAATATCAAATTTGATAATTCTATAATAGTTAAGAAGTTAGCAAAAATAAACCAACAGCATTTATACAAAACATATTCATACTAGCTAAAATTATTTATTAACCAAACTTGTGAAAAATTTAAATATTAAATCGAGAAAAAATTTTAAAAATACTTTATAATCATTTGAAATCTGTGAGCACCACGTTGTAAATACAATTAAAATCAAAATTAATTTTCAAATTTTTCGGAAATAATGCCTGTCGCATTGAATTTCAACACTCTCTTACCATAATTTGATAAAATGATACTTGTATTTGTCAGTGAAGAAGATAGTTAAACCTATTATTTTGTTAACATTATATTTAACGAGAATCTAACAATAAATTTTTTTTTCGTTAACGAAAGGATGCCACTGAAACATATCCATTAAGAGGATTTAATATATCAAAATTAATTTGCGTTAAACATTCTTTTAATTTACTGAACACTTCTGTATCGTTTTTTAAAGCACAATTTGTTGAATTTTCAGAAACAAATTAACTTTTTTAGCTCTAATCTCCTTAAGAATAATTTTCACAGTATAATTAAATATTACAACACATTCTTGACATTGCAGTATACGTAGAAAACAAAAACACCAGTTTTTTAATTAAAGAAAGATACTTAAATAGTGATATATTACTACATATTGTAAATTTCCTAAACGCATGTAGTATCAGTGAATTTTATATTTAAAATTCTTATATACTTAATGACTTTAAATCTCAGTGTTTTCAAATAAAGGTCCACTTAGGTTTATGTTTGGAAATAGTTTTGAATAATATAAAGTGCCATGATTCACACAAGAATAATAATTTAGGTATGTTTTATGGTCGCGCGAAGCTAAAACAGTTATTATAATATATAAGCATGTTGCTATTATTTTATTAAATAATGCACATTTGAATCATCCCAGATTATTATCCGCAAAGGTTAATTTAACAATTAAATCTAGAGACGTGTATTCTTATGAAAATTTTAAAACTTAAATATTCAAATATATTTCTACAAATATACAATTAGCTTTAATTTTTTAAAAAAATATTGGGGGAAAGTCAAAAAAATGACGTTAGAAAAAAATTACATATTATTAAAAATCTAATAATTTCAAATATTATTAATTTGAAAACAGTTACTTTTTCGCAAAGAAATTGCAATTTTGCATACTCAAATGAATATATGTATGTGTATCCCATTTCAAATTATTATAAAATTAAAATTGCCTTGGAATCAGAAATATTTTAATTTCACAGACAAATCTCTTAGTATTAAAAAATCGTAAAACTTTCTTCAGTGGCTCAGTGCCAATATTCTTTCTATATTTTTTTTAATTTTATATATCCATGTGTTTTTAAATATATTATACAGTAACATCTTTGTATAGTATAGTATGTGTAATTTAAATTCTTCTTATAACATTGAATAAAAATATTTTTGTTGAATACTTATAATAAAATAAAAGCCTTTAAAAATTAACCTGGTTAAGATTATCATATCTTTTTTAATAGAATTTTAATCAGAAACCTTAATTTCATTGTAATTTTAATTGAATTTTAGTGTACTATCGCTTACATAATGTCTAACTTGTTAGTTCATTTTTAACTGAAAATTAAAATATTTGTAATAAAAATATTTCTAAGATTGCAATTGAAGAAAGAAGCTGAAGTTTTTTAAGTTTTATAAATTGAGAAAAAATTCCATCACACTGTAACTTGAAATTCATGCAATGAGGACCATATTTCGAATATCTGAATTTCAGATATAGTTATCTGATTACAAAATCTACTGTCAACTTATGCTTAATAAATTCTTACATAAAATGAAATTTTTATTTTGTGATGATTTACTCGTTTTTACTTTGTTCATACTTCATATCATTTTTGAAAGTCTTCAAACAGATGATGAAACTTTAATTAGAGATGTCTGTGCATGAGAAAGAGAAATAAAATAAATTCACATAACATACCAGAATTTTTCTTTTTCACTTACATATGTAACATTATGTGTGGTAATTTAAATAATGTTTCCAACAAAGTTACAATTTTGTTTAATAAAGTGCCAGCCGATGGCTGAGCGGTTTGCGTCTCTGATCCCGACGCGGTTGGTCTCGGGTTCGGATTCCGGTTCGGGCTTGGAAGTTCTGATGATATGAGGAATGAATGTGGCCCATCTTATAAACAGGTTTGTGGGGTAGGGGATTTAGTAATACTTTTCGCGCCTCCATGAATTGGCGTGCAGGTGCCCACTGGGTAACGATAAAGGAGTAGCAGTTCTCTGCCATGATGTGGCGAAGGGTTAGACATTCAGTGCTCACCGTAGAAAAAGTTTAATATAGTAATACAAAATTGCACCGAAATCTAATTTTGCTGCAATTATTTCGCTCTTACTTCCGATAAAGATTGAAAGATGAAGTGTTGCATCAAAAGTGGGTTAAGCTGAAACAAAATTAAAATATCCAGTTATTGTTTTCTCATTTTTAAAGAATGTTTTATAAATAGGGAAAGAACAACAATAGAAGAATTTGTAATTTCTCAGCGAATATTCAAATTTCCATTTTTCGGGCAGAAACTTAATATTTTTATATAAGTAATCTCCATGCACCAATGATTGATAATCATTCTTAATCTGCGATTCATAATGTCTGAGATTAGGGAAGAAAATTATGTCAATCATCGTAATGATAAAGATATCTCAGCAAATGGATAAAATAATCACAATCACTTCACAGTGGAATGATTTAAATTCTTACGTGAACTCTCAATTTTGTAAGTTATCTGATCTATGATTATCATGACAAATAAACAAGGTTATGACAATTAAAAAGCAGATAATCTGCTAGCAAGGACAGCTAGTTATGATGTCATTAAATTGAATAAAATTATGTTTTTAGAATTTTGGTATGCTACTTTTTAAGATTTTGCTCATAAACAAAATTTTATATAAAACCAAATAGTGAATAAATTCAAATGTTTTTATTTCGTCTATTAGTAGTTACTTTTTTAAAAAATGAATTTAATAATAGTTTTTTAAATAATGAATGATAGTGAGAAATTAAGAGAAAATATTTTGTCAGTTTAACTGATATTTATATCCTACCATGTATTCCAATTGAATTTTTGCAGATAATCTTAGACCAGAGAAAATAATTTGCTAATTTTTATGTAGTTATATAAGTTTCTAACAACCTTACTCAAAATACTATTGAAAATGATAATTTAAAAAATTAAGAAAAAAATTCATACTTATTCATTATTTTTATTTATATTAATTTTATTTTAAGTACAATCCAATATATACAAGTTTAGTAATACCAGACGGTTTCAAAACTTTTAATAATTTTCAATTTTATTACATTTTGCACCACATAAGTTTATATTTGTAAAACGTCTATTAAAAATTTTTGACATTTTTTTAAATGATAGATTCATTTATAATTATGTTTTTTTTAGGAGTCGAGAAACTTTCAATAGTTATTTAATGAAAAATAATACTGTTTTCTATATATTACACAATTCTTCAAACTTAAATATATTAAGTCAATGTACTTCAAGTCAATATTAAGTCAATTGAATGAGTCTTAAATTTGACAAAGTAACTGAGGAAAACAGTATCTTCCTAAATAACAGTTAATTACGTTTATTTTCTTAAATATATTTTTTTGTAAACAGGCATTTCATTGATTAATAAATTCGTTTTCAAAGTTAATACTTGTTAAAGTATTTAAGAATTCGATAAATGTCTTTTTACAAGATTTTCAAGGAAATAAACAAAATAGCTCGATCAGAAAAATCAGAAATTTTTGCGCATTTAATTTTATAAATGTTTGCTCTTTATAATATTTTAAAGGCAAATTAATTTCATGATACGAAAAGTATTTTCATTTTGAAAAAAGTATATTCCTTCATCTCGTTCAAGGATTTACTTCACTGTGTTAGAATTGATTCGAATAAATACGGAAGTGCTCTATTTAAATTTCTGCAGTTATGTAATTTCTTAAAAATAAAGTAAACAACTTCCCTAACTGATTCTTATGAGAGTGACATAAAGAAGGAAACAAACTGCTCTGCAATAACGTAGACACTGCAGACAAAACTAGCCAAATTCATTCTCAAATTTAATAAAATAATTATTAAATATAACAAATGCAGATAAATTCCTTGGTAATAGGTATATGTCGTGCCACTATATATGTTTGCCACATAGGGTTACATTGCAATTACTTTTATAGATTTCCAGAACAATATATTCAGTTTGAACTTTAGTTAAGATTTATAATAATGGCCCCATTTATGCTTAACATTTGATAAACATTAACTTCAAATATTCGCAGAGAACTTATATACCTACAAGAAGTCTCAAATATAATAAATTATTAAAAAATATATACATCAAAATTCTTAGTAACAGAAAAATGATCTGTAATTTGTTTGTTTTTTCGCTGATGTCACAAAATCACAATATGATTTTATAAATAAATAAGTTATTGACAATTTTTAATGTAACGAAGTCAAACCTGAAATTAAAGGAATTCTTCTTGGCATCTTCTTATTACCTATAAAAAGAAGGATAGTATTAATTTTAAATGGAAATAGATTTCAAAAATAGCATTAAAAATAGTATAATCTCTAAAAAATATGTTTTTTTCCTAAATATAAAAGTCAGGCAATTATATGATATTTTTGTATATTTAAAATTAGAAATTAAATAAAAAGAAAAAGATGGAGAAAATTTTATTATGAAAGACCTTACAAATTTAATAAAAAACCTCATGAAGTGGTTAAAACTTCTTTTCTTTAGAGTCAATTTCAAAGTCAAACTTTGGTGAAATGCATTTATTATACTTTTTTTTAGCTGCATAAAGTTTAATATTTTTTAAGCTATACTTTGTTGCGGTGAAAAACTGACATTTATTATATACCAAAAAAAGAACACTTACAAAAAAACAAAAAAAATATTTTGCCGAAAAATATAAAATTTGAATACTTTGAATTTATGTATTTGCTTTGAAATCAACCATGACTTTCAAGTATTCCTATGGCTTCAAATTATTCATATTTGAATTGACTAAAATAAAAATAAATTGAAGGTTCTATAAATTTTTAAAACAACTTTCAAGTTATTTTTATTATTTAAATAAATAGTGTTAAACATATATTGAACAGTATAGTTCACACAACTATATTATTTAGAAATGCCTAGAAAAAGGTAATAAACTTTTTCTCACTCAAAGATCTTAAATATTTTTAATAATTTTTTTTAATTTTTTCATATTACTTATTTATAAATGGTGAGAAACCACGCATGCAACTTCTTAAAAGAAATATCCCCATTAAGGTAAAAACAAAATCCTACTGTATCGATTCTGTTAAAATATTCTATCTTTTGAAAAATATTTCTTTGGATTTTTTACTTTATAAAAATTATATTCAATTTCAGGTATCTTAGAAACATTTTATAAACTACAACAGCATTATATCTTTTTATTTGTAATAAATAATTTTCAACTATTCTGCAAGATTATTCAACTATCTGCTTAAACAAAAAATATATTGATGAAATAGCTGCAGCAAATAATTTTTCATTCCTAACAATTTTTCAAATTTAAAATAAATTACGCTAATATTTTTAAGAATTTCCCTGATCTCACTTCTGTCACCAAATAACCGGCAGTAACGGTGATAAAATTCTCCTGCGCAACACTCATTAGGTCCACATGATTCCCGACTCCCACAATAATCGCTCGCACTCAATCCAACCTGCCAAAATACATCAGATGGATATTACATGTATTTACAATAAGTAGTCGTTGATACTGAAATGCGTGTAATATTTTAATAACTTAATTAGCCTTTTCCTATTATATCTTTTTTATAAATTCCAACTGATTTTATTCAAAAGAAAACTATTAAATCTCATTGATACAAATAAAGACACCACACATATTTAAATTTTTATCATGAAACTTTTTGAAATGTATTTTTTATGATTTGTTATGCTGAAGGAATCAATTAGAAAATGTAAGCGAATTTATTTTGATTACAAGAACTTACAATGATAAAGGTACTTATCAGTTGTAAAATGCCGGGTATTATTCGCTTGTCCTTAAGATTGATATTCTCAAATAATTTCAACATTTTAAAGCATTTTATTTCTAATTTATTATTATTTAGAAATTTTTTAGTCAATTTAATTCAATCATTTTTTTTTATTTTGCGGAAGGAAACATTTCTTATTTTTTTAAATAAATATAACACAAAAATATTCGGGGAATAAAATGAATCAAGCCTACATTTTAAGTCCCTTTAATCTTCTATAAGTGGGAAACTTTTATTATAAAATATTCTTATAAACATAATGTTTAATTAAATTTTTAATGATTAATTTTGCTTATTTAAAATTAAATTTGGCATTGAATAAAATCTTCTGAAAAGAAATTATGCATGTTTTAAAAGATGATCCGTGATATATAATTTTTCAGATTCCGTACATACAACTTGAATAGAGGGTTTTTCAATATTCTAAAATAAAGTTATAAAATTTACCCTCGCATATAAAATGAATTCATTTGTTATGTAAATTTTCCAAGCTACTTCTACTAATAATCATGAATATTTCACAAAATTCTTTCTCTTTTAAATACATCTAAGACTTTTCTCCCTTTAATATTGAGTTACACTTATTGTTTGTTATATTGTAGTGAGCGGATCTTCCAACTTTTAATTTACAATAAACTTCTATGAATGAAGATAAATATATAATTGTTGATTATAGCAGAAAAATACTTTATTCTTTCTAAAAAATTGAATATAAAATATAATATCAAAAGATATATAACAGTTTTAAAATTTAATATTCACAAAGCAAATTACACCAGAGTTTAAATTTTAAATTATAATTATTATATAATATGCAGTTAGTACAATATAAAACTTACATATAAGCTATATTTTTCATTAGTAAATCTTACTTTCAAACAAAAGAACATAACTATTTACTAAAATTTCTCTTATTAATTTAGTTTCTAACTTTTAGAGAAATATCAAACATTTTGCTTTGAGAGTGAGATAATATTATAAAAATATGTTATTTGTTTTAATCAAAAATTATTTTAAACTATTTTATTATCATCAGCAGCAAAGCAATCAAAATAGATTTCTTTCATAAGTGTTTTTCATTTTTTAACAAAAATCATTAAACAATACATTAACTTACAATGCAAAAACTAAAAGTAAAGCCAAAAATCCTTTCATTTTCAGTGTTAAATATTTCCCCTAAATACTAAATGTATTTCTGTCTCTTTTCGAATTTATAGTTAAAATTGTTTTATCACAAACAACGTATATTATGCACCTGTCCTCGTAAGAAATAACACCTGATGAAAAAGATTAGTGGATAGAAAGGTAAAAAGTATCATGCAAATCTGTGCTAAGAAATGATTGGAAAAAATTGCTTACAGCTTTATGATTCTTAAAGATTGATTAAGAAACGTGAATTTCATTGTAATATTAATTGATTTTTAGTGGACTATCGTTTATATAATATGTAATTTTTCAGTTCATCTTTAACTGAAATTAAATTATTTGTATAAAAAATATTTTGAATTTTTGCAATTGAAGAAAGAATCTGGACTTTTGTAATTTCTATAAATTGCGAAAAAATACTCTAACTTGAATTTCATGCAATGAGGCTCTTTCTTCGAATAACTGAATTTCAGATATAAATATGTGATAACAAAATCCACTATCAACTTATGCTTAACATATTCTTACATAAAACTATATTTTTATTTTGTGATGATTTACTCGTTTTTACTTTGTTCATACTTTATATCATTTTTGATAGTCTTCAAACAGATAATGAAATGAAACTTTAATTAAAGATGTATGTGCATAAGAAAGAGAAATAAAATAATTTCACATAACATACCAAAAGTTTTCTTTTTCACTTACATACATAACATTATGTGTAGTAATTTAAATAATGTTTTCATCAAAATTACAATTTTGTTTAATAAGTGTCGGCCGATGGCTAAGTGGTTTGCGTCTCTGACCCCAATGCGGTTGGTCTCGGGTTCGGATCCCGGTTTGGATTCGGAATTTCTAATGATATGAGGAATGTATGTAGTCCATCTTATAAACAGGTTTGTGGGGTTAGGGACTTTAGTAATACTACTCGCTCCTCCATGACTTGGTGTACAGGTTCCCACAGCGTAACGATAAATGAGTATCAGTTCTCTGCCATGATGTGGCGAAGGGTTAGTCATTTAGTGCTCACCGTAAAAAAAGTTTAATATAGTAATAAAATATTACACCAAAATCTAATTTTGCTGCAATTATTTCGCACTTACTTCCGATAAAGTTTTAAAGATGAAGTGTTGCATCAAAAATGATATCTATTTAAAAGAGCAAGGGAATCATTAATTTCCAAATGCTGTTTTAAAGTAACATTTTTGTTCTTGTGTGTGTGTTCATTTGCAGAAAAGAATTTTACAAAGGAAGGTTAAAATTCCTTTCTACAATTGTATTACACAGCACTAATAAAAATATATCGAACACTGTTTTGGTGCACATTATATAATCATATGAGAAAAATATATTGTAAAATATTTTTCTAAATTTTAAATCAACTAAACTTAATTAAAAAAACATTAAAGTTAATAATAATAATTGTTAATGTATTTATTACCACGTGTATCTTTATACTGCTGAAATTAATGAAATATACAAAAAATTTAATCCTTCTTTGAAAGTACAAAATTTATTGAATTTTTAAATTGTTTTGTATTCTTCACCTGAAATAAATACATTAAGAAATTTTTTATTTTACTCAGAGCAGAATTTTTTAAGAAGGGAAAACAGTATATATTTTAATGTATAAAATAAAAAAAACTTTCACTGGATTTTATTTGTAAAAAAATGAAGTTAATATCTATTAAAAGCATATAATTTGTATCATAAACATCACGTAAAATTTCGAACAAAATTAAATATATATTTTATTACATATAATAATGTGTAATATTTCTTTCTTATTATTGAATTAATGTTTGTATTAATATTTAAAATCACAGAATGATATTTGAAATGAGCAGGATAAATATTTTTTTATACAAACATCCGTGTCACTCTGGTGGTAACCTTGCTGTTAAACTTCATGAAAAATTTCACAATTAATGAGTACGATAAGTTTATATTAGACCTTTACTTTTAACCAATTTTATAAGATATGTCCATGTGGGTAAAGCTGAAACGAAATAAAAATATCCAGTTACTGTTTCCTCTTTTTTAAAGAATGTTTTATAAATAGGGATGGGACAACAATAGAAGAATTTGTAATTTTTCAGCGAATATTCCAACTTTCATTTTTTTTTGATCAAAAACGTCATATTTATAATTTGACCGTGGAAGCTATCACTCCTTCGTGGTTTTTAACTTTTTTTCCTTAAAGGATTCTGATCCTATTCTTAGCGTCATATTTTTAGCAACTACGAAAACAGTGCCAAATAGTAGATTCAACAACGCTGATACTATTCCACTACTACTTTGGATTTTAACATGGCTCACCTGAAAAAAAAATAATTACGATCAAAATTTTATATTTTCCGGCAAACATTTCACTGCTAGCTACTTGATTTTAATTCCTTTTAAAAAGAAGACTTAACACACTCCACTTTTTCTCTCTTTTTCTCAATTCACAATTTTTTTATTCATTTTTAAAAATTGAGTTTTTTTAAGCCCTTATTTAAATAGTACGAGATTATATAGTATCTGGAAAAAACTAGTTGTTTGCATTAAAATAACTAGAAAAATATTACATTCGTTACTCAACAATATTTTAGTTTGCTATTTTAGAATTAACAGGTTAATTAAGGCAATTAAGGTATTTTAAAAATACCTTTACGTTACTTGCAAAATAATTATGCCATTCAGTTACTTGAATTTTTCTGTTATTTTGAACTTGAAAGTGATGTATATAGATATATTCATGATGAAATGTCAAAAAATCAAAAATGTGAATTTTCATAAGCTGTATGCAACAGAGGTTTATTTTTTTGTAGTTAAAACATTTAAGCATACAGCTAAGATTAAAATGTATGCTTTAAATTATTTTGAATGAGTTGCATAAAGTTTAATATTTTTTAAACTATACTTTGTTGCGGTGAAAAACTGACATTTATTATATACCAAAAAAAGAACACTTACAAAAAAACAAAAAAAATATTTTGCCGAAAAATATAAAATTTGAATATTTTGAATTTATGTATTTGCTTTGAAATCAACCATGACTCTCAAGTATTCTTATGGCTTCAAATTATTCATATTTGAATTGACTAAAATAAAAATAAATTGAAGGTTCTATAAATTTTTAAAATAACTTTCAAGTTATTTTTATTATTTAAATAAATAGTGTTAAACATATATTGAACAGTATAGTTCACACAACTATATTATTTAGAAATGCCTAGAAAAAGGTAATAAACTTTTTCTCACTCAAAGATCTTAAATATTTTTAATAATTTTTTTTAATTTTTTCATATTACTTATTTATAAATGGCGAGAAATCACGCATGCAACTTCTTAAAAGAAATATCCCCATTAAGGTAAAAACAAAATCCTACTGTATCAATTCTGTTAAAATATTCTATCTTCTGAAAAATATTTCTTTGGATTTTTTACTTTATAAAAATTATATTCAATTTCAGGTATCTTAGAAACATTTTATAAACTACAACAGCATTGTATCTTTTTATTTGTAATAAATAATTTTCAACTATTCTGCAAGATATTCCTTAAACGAAAAATATATTGATGAAATAGCTGCAACAAACAATTTTTCATTCCTAACAATTTTTCAAATTTAAAATAAATTACGCTAATATTTTTAAGAATTTCCCTGATCTCACCTCTGTCACCAAATGACCGGCAGTAACGGTGATAAAATCCTCCTGTGCAACACTGATTAGGTCCACATGATTCCCGACTCCCACAATAATCGCTCACACTCAATCCAACCTGCAAAAATGCATCACATGCATATTACATGTATTTACAATAAGTAGTCAATGATCCTGAAATGCGTGTAATATTTTAATAACTTAATTAGCCTTTTCCTATTTTATCTTTTTTAGGAATTCCAACTGATTTTATTCAAAAGAAAACTATTAAATCTCATTGATACAAATAAAGACACCACACATATTTAAATTTTTATCATGAAACTTTTTGAAATGTATTTTTTATGATTTGTTATGCTGAAGGAATCAATTAGAAAATGTAAGCGAATTTATTTTGATTACAAGAACTTACAATGATAAAGGTACTTATCAGTAGTAAAATGCCATGCTATTATTCGCTTCTTATCACAAGAAAATTTAATTATCTTAAGTCTTTAAGATTGATATTCTCAAATAATTTCAACATTTTAAAGCATTTTATTTCTAATTTATTATTATTTAGAAATTTTTTAGTCAATTTAATTCAATCATTTTTTTTATTTTGCGGAAGGAAACATTTCTTATTTTTTTAAATAAATATAACACAAAAATATTCGGGGAATAAAATGAATCAAGCCTACATTTTAAGTCCCTTTAATCTTCTATAAGTGGGAAACTTTTATTAAAAAATATTCTTATAAACATAATGTTTTAATTATAATTTTTAATGATTAATTTTGCATATTTCAAATTAAATTTGGCATTGAATAAAATCTTCTGAAAAGAAATTATGCATGTTTTAAAAGATGATCCGTGATATATAATTTTTCAGATTCCGTACATACAACTTGAATAGAGGGTTTTTCAATATTCTAAAATAAAGTTATAAAATTTACCCTCGCATATAAAATGAATTCATTTGTTCTGTAAATTTTTCAAGCTACTTCAACTAATAATCATGAATATTTCACAAAATTCTTTCTCTTTTAATTACATCTAAGACTTTTTCTCCCTTTAATATTGAGTTGTACTTATTGTTTGTTATATTGTAGTGAGCGGATCTTCCAACATTTATTTTACAATAAACTTCTATGAATGAAGATAAATATATAATTGTTGATTATAGCAGAAAAATACTTTATTCTTTCTAAAAAATTGAATATAAAATATCATATCAAAAGATATATAACAGTTTAAAAATTTAATATTCACAAAGCAAATTACAGCAGAGTTTAAATTTATAATTATTATATAATATGCAGTTAGTACAATATAAAACTTACATATAAGCTATATTTTTCATTAGTAAATCTTACTTTCAAACAAAAGAACATAACTATTTACTAAAATTTCTCTTATTAATTTAGTTTCTAACTTTTAGAGAAATATCAAACATTTTGCTTTGAGAGTGAGATAATATTATAAAAATATGTTATTTGTTTTAATCAAAAATTATTTTAAACTATTTTATTATCATCAGCAGCAAAGCAATCAAAATAGATTTCTTTCATAAGTGTTTTTCATTTTTTAACAAAAATCATTAAACAATAAATTAACTTACAATGCAAAAAACTAAAAGTAAAGCCAAAAATCCTTTCATTTTCAGTGTTAAATATTTCCCCTAAATACTAAATGTATTTCTGTCACTTTTCGAATTTATAGTTAAAATTGTTTTATCACAAACAACGTATATTATGCACCTGGCTTCGTAAGAAATAACACCTGATGAAAAAGATTAGTGGATAGAAAGGTAAAAAGTATCATGCAAATCTGTGCTAAGAAATGATTGGAAAAAATTGCTTACAGCTTTATGATTCTTAAAGATTGATTAAGAAACGTGAATTTCATTGTAATATTAATTGATTTTTAGTGGATTATCGTTTATATAATATGTAATTTTTCAGTTCATCTTTAACTGAAATTAAAATATTTGTATAAAAAATATTTTGAATTTTTGCAATTGAAGAAAGAATCTGGACTTTTGTAATTTCTATAAATTGCGAAAAAATACTCTAACTTGAATTTCATGCAATGAGGCTCTTTCTTCGAATAACTGAATTTCAGATATAAATATGTGATAACAAAATCCACTATCAACTTATGCTTAACATATTCTTACATAAAATTATATTTTTATTTTGTGATGATTTACTCGTTTTTACTTTGTTCATACTTTATATCATTTTTGATAGTCTTCAAACAGATAATGAAATGAAACTTTAATTAAAGATGTATGTGCATAAGAAAGAGAAATAAAATAATTTCACATAACATACCAAAAGTTTTCTTTTTCACTTACATACATAACATTATGTGTAGTAATTTAAATAATGTTTTCATCAAAATTACAATTTTGTTTAATAAGTGTCGGCCGATGGCTAAGTGGTTTGCGTCTCTGACCCCAATGCGGTTGGTCTCGGGTTCGGATCCCGGTTTGGATTCGGAATTTCTAATGATATGAGGAATGTATGTAGTCCATCTTATAAACAGGTTTGTGGGGTAGGGACTTTAGTAATACTACTCGCTCCTCCATGACTTGGTGTACAGTTTCCCACCGGGTAACGATAAATGAGTAGCAGTTCTCTGACATGATGTGGCGAAGGGTTTTTCATTTAGTGCTCACCATAAAAAAGTTTAATATAGTAATAAAAAATTACACCAAAATCTAATTTTGCTGCAGTTATTTCGCACTTACTTCCGATAAAGTTTTAAAGATGAAGTGTTGCATCAAAAAATGATATCTATTTAAAAGAAAGCAAGGGAATCATTAATTTTCAAATGTGTTTTAAAGTAACATTTTTGTTCTTGTGTGTGTGTTCATTTGCTGAAAGTAATTTTACAAAGGAAGGTTAAAATACCTTTCTACAATTGTATTACACAGCACTAATAAAAATATATCGAACACTGTTTTGGTGCACATTATATAATCATATGAGATAAAATATATTATAAAATATTTTTCTAAATTTTAAATCAACTAAACTTAATTAAAAAAACATTAAAGTTAATAATAATAATTGTTAATGTATTTATTACCACGTGTATACTTTATACTGCTGAAATTAATGAAATATACAAAAAATTTAATCCTTCTTTGAAAGTACAAAATTTATTGAATTTTTAAATTGTTTTGTATTCTTCACCTGAAATAAATACATTAAGAAATTTTTTATTTTACTCAGAGCAGAATTTTTTAAGAAGGGAAAGCAGTATATATTTTAATGTATAAAATAAAAAAACTTTCACTGGATTTTATTTGTAAAAAAATGAAGTTAATATCTATTAAAAGCATATAATTTGTATCATAAACATCACGTAAAATTTCGAACAAAATTAAATATATATTTTATTACATATAATAATGTGAAATATTTCTTTCTTGTTATTGAATTAATGTTTGTGTTAATATTTAAAATCACAGAATGATATTTGAAATGAGCAGAATAAACATTTTTTATACAAACATCCGTGTCACTCTGGTGGTAACCTTGCTGTTAAACTTCATGAAAAGTTTCACAATTAATGAGTACGATAAGTTTATATTAGACCTATACTTTTAACCAATTTTATAAGATATGTCCATGTGGGTAAAGCTGAAACGAAATAAAAATATCCAGTTACTGTTTCCTCTTTTTTAAAGAATGTTTTATAAATAGGGATGGAACAACAATAGAAGAATTTGTAATTTTTCAGCGAATATTCCAACTTTCATTTTTTTTTTTTGGTCAAAAACGTCATATTTATAATTTGACCGTGGAAGCTTTCACTCCTTCGTGGTTTTTAACTTTTTTTTTCCTTCAAGGATTCTGATCCTATTCTTAGCGTCATATTTTTAGCAACTACGAAAACAGTGCCAAATAGTAGATTCAACAACGCTGATACTATTCCACTACTGCTTATTTGAAAATACCATAGCTGAATTGCTGGCAGCTAAATATTCAATTGAAAGCAATCTTTAAATTCTTGTATAAAGAAGCTATAATTTATCTCGAAGTTCTCGATTACACTAATTAAGCTTTGAAGCCATATTAACTTATTTGCCAACCTACAGCGTTTAGATTCATCTAGGCGATTTCTATTGGAATTGCTTGATTTCTGTTGAATAAGTTAATATTATATTAAAGCCCCTTGTGATAACTTTTTGACACCATACAATTTTCCTAACTACCAAACTTAATCTACTTGGCTTTCTTATACATTTTTTATACTCTTCTAGTTATTAATTATTTATGAGAAAATGGATTGTGTGTGTATGTGATTACAAAACATACTCACTTTCCATTACTATATACAATTATTTATTTCGGTTTCGCTTTTTCTTTGCTGATTTCTCACTTTTCTTCAATTTTTGTTACCCAGAATATATATTTTATTTTATTTTTTATATGAATAATAGAGATTGAATTGGTAATATTTAAGTATTTTATTAAGTAATTTTTTCAGTGGAAATGATCATTTCATGTTTTCGAACAAATTTTCCTTGTGACGAAAACATTTACTTAATATTGTGATTATGTTCACAATAGAATCTTAACTGTACGCAGAGACATGTCATTATCATTGGTACAGAGATTCCTCTTTTTAAAAGAAGTTTCATATATTTTAGATATAATAGATTTTCATACGAAATTTTATAGTAGGAAAATATATAAACGACTTTAAACTTTTATACCTTTAAATTTGTTATGAAACTCTATTAAATCTTGTTATATATTAATAGCTTTAAAAACAGAAGAGTTTATTTTATTTCTATTACTAAAAAATAAAATTTAGTTATTTTAGAAAAATGACCATATTTTCCTCTTCTATAATGGTAGAACTTTATGGCTTTTTGTTGTGTACTTTAAGCTGAAATTTATCCAAATTTACTCTTAAAATTGAGAATAATATTTTCTAACAACTTTCACTGTAATATAAAAGATTCATCTCCTATATGTGTTTCATTTATTACTCTACTTTTTTGTTAACCAAAATTAGTTTTAAAATGATTTTAAATATATAATTGTTAGGAAACGTAATAATCATAATTCATATACAATTTCGTAATGCCTTGTTTGAAGAAACAAATTCTTGCGTTTCTTAAGAAAAATGCATTATCTTAATATCTAAAACTATATTATATTTTGAAATATATATTTGTAATAAATATATCAGTTTTAGTAAAAAAAATAGTTTTCAATAAAAATATCAGATATAATAGTTAAATCATTTAATATGAAGTTACATTTCTTCACAAATTATACATAAGCTTCTGCATTGCTGGAATATTCCTAAAAAGAAAAGAAAAATATGAAAATTATTATTAACTTTTAGCCAATAAAAGTCTTAAGCAAATTTATTTTTGTTTTTAAATATAAAAATAAACATATTAATATGAACAAAATTATGCAAAACGGAGAAAGCCATTACTGGAAAAGAAATTAAAATAGAAATTCTGGAAAACATAAAAAAAATTCTTTAACAAACATGTTTAACAATTGTTAGCAAACATTAAAAGAGAAAATTGAAAACAAATTCTTCACTGAATCATATTGTAAAACTTATTAAATAGATAATATATTTTATTTTGTAACATAAATTAATTATTAATGTAGTGTTATTTTAGTATGGCAATAAATCTGATGTTATTTTATTTTCGAAGAATTATTTAAAGCTTTTGATCTTTTAAATTAATGAAAATTAAAATAATGGAATTAATAGAACTAACTGTGAGTTTAATATCTTGCGCGGCGAAAGAAAATCTTTATTTTACATTTGTAGATGAAATGAGAGTTGCGCTTATATTGTTGGAATAAATCAGCCTTAATAAATTTAATATTTATATTTTTAAATTGCATTCATCAAAAATCAAATTGCCCTTAATTATTTCATTAAATACATACTCAGATTGGATAAGATTTTCAGATCAGATTTTCTTGACCATATATATATAAATATAAATTCTTTCAATAGCTTTTAATGTCTAATTTACGTAACTCTTTCATTTTTCTTCAAAACAATCCTTGAAAAAACGTTAAACTTTTTTCTCAAACGGAGAAATCTTCTTTAAAGTAAATTTTATATAAATACAAATCAGATTAATGAAATTTTATTATGTTTTTCAATTTTTTAAAATAATTTTTAACCCGCACTTTAGACTCGACTTCGCATAAAACAATCATAGCCTTTTCAACTTTCTATCATGGTCATTTGTAGAATTAGTTATGTTGATAAATTCAAACAATCTAATATTCACAGTTAAATAATAATAAAGCTCTTACTATAATATCAGGATAAATAAATACTCTTATATGTGCAGATTAGTTAAAATGTGATTTAATATTTTTTTCATATATCATTGTTGAATTCCCATAAAATACAATTCTTTATTAGTAAATAAATAAGTACTAAGACATTTAAAGACAATTTTGAATCCCCTTTTTGGAATAGTAACTATAGTAAAGAGATTGTATAATGAAACAAGAATTAATGAATGTTAATGAATTTCAAATAAACTAGTAAATGGTGTAAAAAGTAGTATACAAATTTCAGGTACATGTTACTGAAAACTAAAAATTACTTTCAAAGAATTCTGTAAATTAACCTAAGAAAAAAATTTAGTAAATTTAATGCGAAAACTTATTTTAATGTTTTAGTTTGATCCACTATAATAATACCCAGAAAAATCCTAAATTGTCATAATCATAGATTTATAATCCAATGATATGTTTAAAATAAATTTCCAGGTAAAATTATATATCATTGATTAATATTTGCTAAAATACAGTTGATTCAAAATATTTTTTGATACAATGAAATTAGGTCTTCCATGTATGTATAACTAAACTAATAAAAATTAATTAGAACTGGTTTACCTGGAATATAGGAAGATTTAATAAGGTGTCTGACATCTGTTTATAACCTGTAAAATAAATTATGAAATATAAATTAATTTTATTATTTTAGAAATTTCCTTAAGAACATTTGAATTCTATTAATCAATTATCTCGACTATTGAATTTGTGTTTAATTAAAAAATTAAGTTTTAATTAAAAAATCTGCATATAGTATATAACTGAGTATATTCAGAACAAATTTCATTTATAAGAATAAACACAACAAAAACCACATGTAAATAATACTAAAAATATTTATAATATTATTTAAGATCTCCTTTGTAAATCTTTATATCGATTATTTTATATGAAATTCAAGAAAGTAAATTAAACATATTGTTTCAAAAAGTAGGTAATATTGTATATTTTTGAATGAAATTGCCTTTTTATTTGAAGTACTCTCGTACAAATGTTAAATGAAATTTAATTAGCGCATTTTTTCAAAAAGCATACTTACACTGCAAATCAGTCCTTCCTTACATGGACAAGCCACGGTGTAATGATTGGCCTTATTGGGTCTCTCGCATGGTTCACCTATGGAAAATCACAATATTTGTACAGTGAATACAAATCTATATGTATTTGTGTGTATATTTATGTACATATATGTATTTATATATTTATTTTATATTATAAATTTTGATAAACGTAATCCTTTTGCACATAACTTTTTGATAAAAATTTACCATCGAGTACCACTTGAATTTTTTGATATTTTTGAACGTCAAAATGTGACTAACTAGATGGCTGCTTTCGCTACACAATGGCTAAATTAAATACCAGGGTTGCAGAAATTAAATTTTATTGGCAAAATTTGTCGACGCATTTTTTCTAAACCAAGCGGTACCCAATTCTACAACGAATCCAGCCTTTTTTTTTTTCAAATGGAAATTTAGAAATGAGCTTAATTTTTTATAAAGAAATCAAATGTATCTAAATATAAATTCATTAATTTTAGTAAAAATATTTGTTTGAATACCCTGCATTTAAGTTTCTTTTCTAATTTTTAAATGGGCATTAGAAGAATATTTGATTTTTTTTGGTGGCAATTTACATCATATGATCTTGGTACAGCTTTTTTTCTTATTTATTAGGCGGTTAATCTATCTTTATTGTTTTTAAAACAAGACATTTTAACTTATTTAAAAATTGATCATGAATGTAATAACTTTATGAATTTTGTATATCATATAACATGGAAAAATATACTTTAGGGTACACCTTGCTGAAAATTGGCAATTTTTTTCACCAAGTTTGTTTTAGTGTATGCTTGAAGATACATGATGGCTTTGAAAATATGATAGACTAACCAGAAATACACTAACATAACTAAAATAGGACGCCAAATTGGTGAGAAATTAAGTCCCCCTAAAGTATGGGCCTCCCCAAATAACATTTATATTTTTGTAACTGCAAAATTAGTTGTTTTATAATCATTTAATTAGACAACACTTCACAAATATTAAACAAATGAATTGAAATAAATATTATTTCTCTTTCTTTAGCAATTTTAAAGTATAAAAATAATTAGTTTAACAAAGGTCATTATTAGCTCAAAAAGTCAATATAATTTCAAAATAATATTTAAGAAAAAAATTTATAACACAAAAAACAAAGGGAGTTCATTGGTTCAACTATAAAAATAGATTAAGATAGGATAAATATGAAAAACTAATGTGCAGCTGAGAATATGAAATATCTATAATGCTATATTTTATTCCGAGATATCCTTTTGATAGTATTATTAATCATTGAGGTACTAACACCATAGAAAACCAGTTTTGCTTCTTTTCTAACTTCCATAAAACTCGTGTGTCTAATAGCATTTATGGTGTTGATCACTATTTGCCTACAGCATATCAGAAAGAATTTAAATGACTAGATCAAGAGCTCAGCCATTGAAAAGGCCGTAAAACCATCATACTAATAGTTAATGAGTATAACTGGGTGGATATCTGCCTCTGGAAGTAGTAATACCCGTTACTCATCTCGGAAAAGGATTCCATAATGATTCGTCCAGAAATTGCTTCGTGATTTAGATAACCTCATTGAAATGATATTTAATATCGTAAATCAGAAATGCTTACATAAGAGTACATAATCTTCCACAAAAAATTTATTTTTCGATAAAATGTCTGCAGTTCTGCTGTAAAAAAATTCTTTGGGCAATGAAATTCTTTGCTAATGTAGATTAGTTAATTTTCATATTATCTTTAGAAAAGGAAAATTCTTGAATAAACCATGAAATTTACCACTTCTAATGATAACTGTCTGATATGAGAATTTATAACAAATTTCAAATTCAGTCCAAAAAATTAACTTAAAAAAATCAGATTCCTGAAGTATGATATTATTTACATCATCATATCTTTTGTTTGTTTTATTTTTAATTTCTAAATTAAATAGCACTATTTCATCTCTTGAAAATTAAGAAAACAATCTTATAATTTTTTATTATTAATATAATAACTTTTATAATTATAATGCGTAATTACTATTTATTTAAATTACTAATATTTTATTACATATAATACAGTATTTAATAAGCAAATTATTATGCAAAATGAAGTATATAATCCTTTATCGAAAAAAATTTAAACTTTATTTTGACTTTTCTTTTAATAGTAATTTAAATAAACAGTAATAAATTATTATAATAACAAAAATTATTATATTAAATAGAAAATTATTTCTTATAATTTCTAATTATTGTTGTAATGATTTATTTTCATTCTCACAAAAATTTTCTTCCTCTCCTTAAATTCATAATTTTGCTGGATCAGTATTCTTCGACTTGCGTTTAAAAAATGTTTGTACAACTGTCTAAATTAATATGCCTTAGTTTTACAATTAAAGATTAAAATTAATTTGAGAAAAATCAAGAACAAATACAGTTTACGTCTATTAAAATTTTAATTATTTATTTTTGTGTTTCACTGACCATCATCAGACAGCCGACGGCAAGTGCGGTGATAAAAGCTTCCAGCGCAGCATTCTCCCAATCCACAGGACTCCAACTCACCGCAGCTCTGACACAAGGCCACTCCCACCTACAAAGAAAATGTAATAAAATTATAAGAATATTCAAGCATTAAGGAAAAGTGCAATTTCTTATGTTTTAGAAATTAAACTATTTCAACTTATTTATTTTAAATTAGTGTTTTAAGATATTTCTATTTGTTTTCTTATTACCTATATATAAAAAATCAAAAGGAAAAATTTTTTTCGCATATCTCATTTTGGATTGAGAGCAAGTTATCAAAATGCAGTTAGTAATAAAACTCAAAATTTGCATTATTTTGCCCAGACTCATTTTGATATATATAAAATAATCAGCATAATCTTATTACCGTTGTCACTATTATATTAAATAAATGAAAAATTCTGTACTTAATATTAATATATTTCACTCAAATTGCAATAATAATATAAACACAAATTGTATACATTCGAATTTACCAAATTTATTCAATCGCTTAAATACATTATAAAAAATTCTTATAAAATATAGTTTTAGAAATTGTTATGAATATTTTAAATATTATATTATAAAAAATATATAAAAGTATATATTTTTTTAAAAATCTTTGAGATGCAATTTTCATCAAATATTTAATAATTTGAAAGATTTATCATTAATCATCAAAGATTTATTAATCAGAATGAATCACTATTTTTGTCGTTAATAAACTGGATCAAAGAACTAAACCTGCTATACATTTTTTTACGAAAACGAAAAAAATTATAATGAAAAACTGTAATAAAAATTACGTTAATTGTAAAAAGGAAGTTAAGTAAATGAAATAAAAAATAATTTTATATTTGCATACACGGTTTGATAAAATAGACACAAATAAAGGCTGAAGGGAGACAAAAGGTTATTCAAACTTATATATATATATATATATGAACATGTAAGCAAACCATCTGTGATATAGATTCTCAGTAAATTCACTAATTATATAAAATATGCTCCCAAGAATACAAGGAATTCCAGTGAAAATACTAATCTGTTATTCTGTTATCCATTTCTAAGACACGAATCACGTGGAGATATTAAATTTTAATATTTGCTCCTGTTTTCAAGAAAAGTTTCTCGTCACGCTCCCTTTACAGTCCAGAAATTCGAATAACTTTCTTTTACTATAGAAGAAAAATTAATGTAGACATGCATTTTCTTTGATTATATCGATGTTTATTAATTTTTAACCGTAAATCATTTCTAACAATTTTGTTTATTAGTAAAAATTCATATACAAATTTTAATATGATTCATTTTCAACAATTTTCAAAGCAATTTCAAAACAATTTTCAAGCGCAAAAGCAGCTAAAAAGAGACAGGCTAGTATAAATTAGATACAACATGAAGAACAATAAAACTAGTAAGACAAAATTTGAAAATCACTGACAAGGATAAAACAATAAACGATACAAAGAATAGGAGGAAAACATAGGGACCAGGTCTTCATCTGGAGTTTGATGGTCAGCTATGCAAGTTAAACACTCTTCTGACATGCACAAAGGTCATACGTATCTTCAAGCAATTCCCCCAATGAGTGTTTGTATTAAATGAAGCATAAAGATATTTATTTCAAAAATTAAATTCCAAAAGTATATCAAAACAAAGTAAGCAAACCTAAAGTAGAAAGAGCTACAGATTTAGTTTCAAAATATCAATACCAGCTAATGAGAACATATTTAAATATTGGAATAAAAATAAAGTTGCCGAAAGTAAATTCAGATAAATATATAGTTGCCAAGAGTAATTAAATTGAAAAAGTTTAAGTAGTTTAGAAATACATGCAGTAAATTTAAAATTAAATTACGCTTAAAGAGATTTAAAGTGAAAATAAGTGTTTTCGGTATTGATATTTTGAAACTATATTAATAATTCTTTAAACTGTGGGTTTGTTTACTTTGCTTTGATATACTTTTTTTACTTTAATGTTTGTAATAAATATCCTTATGCTTCTTTAAATACAAAACTCTTCGGGGGAATTGCTCTTTAGACATATGTCCGTCATGTATGCCAGAAAAGAGTGTTTAATTTGTACATATATATATATATATATATATATATATATATATATATATATATATATATATATATATATATATATATATACAATAAATTTTTGAGATTTTAAGTGATTAATACTTATAATTAATTCATATTGATTTTATTGTGACTTACCATCGCACTAAAATGCTATATAAATTCAAATAACGGTGTCTTTTGTATTTCGAAATACATACACACCAACACATGCGCACATATATATAAATGAGTAATCGAAAATTTTAATACAATATTTAATGTTATTAAGGAGGAAATGCATAATTCTAAAGAAAAATATTAATATTAGATTTGAAAATTGGATTGTTTCCTATAAGTTATTATCGATAATTTATTTTACTGCGTTTACTACATATAATATATATAATGTATTATTCATTAAATTATAAACTTGTTCTAGGTAGAGTTCCAATACAATTCATATAATATTCAATAAAATGAGTTGATTATAAAAACATTATGCACAAATATATTATTTTGAAATATTTATTTTTAAAGAAATAATAATTTTTTCAATTTCTTATTTTAGAGTTACATTATATCATTGCTTTCAATAAGCCTTGATCTGAATATCATATTATCATGCACTGTTTTTAAACCATACTGTGCTTCAGTCGTTTTCATTTAAGTATGTTCTTTCGATGTTTATAAATAACTTTCATTGAAAAAATTGGTAATTAAATTTACTAAATAATAATATATTTTTAAATAGATAAAGAAATAAATATTTTTTAATTATTGTTAGAATTAACTACATTTTTATCATAGCAATAAAACAGTATCAGTTATTCTTTACTGACATTTTTTAGAATATTGCTTAATGCACTTTACAAGAAATGGTTTTTATCAATTTGAAGTTTGCAACTTAAAATCACATTTTAGTTGCTTTTTATGTGTGTTACATACTTAAAAAATTAAAATGGTTAAAAAATTTAAGGAATAAGTTAATAATTAATAATAACATAAAAAATATAACCAACTATAAAAATAACATATCTCAATTGTTATGAAATTTAATAATTAATACGAAAGTAAATTTAATTAAACTTTCCTTACAATTAATTGCTTATCATTACTAATTGTTACATTCCAAAATGTTTGTCTCAAGAAATTAGCATGGCGAAATTCAATGTCCATCTCCTGTTATTGAATAGAGATCTAATCCAGGATTTCTATCCTCATAGGGTTTTATCACAAGCCATGATTAACCTTTGTTATATTACAAATTATAGAAAAGCTATATTTTTTTGTTGACCTAATGAAAAACATATTTTAATTTATTAAAAATTTCTGATATTTGAAAGAACAATGTTTGTAAATTTAAAAAATATTGAATAATCTAAAAAATTATTCATTGAGAGAGACATGTTTTAATGTAATCTATTTTATATTATACTAAATTTAATTAATCATTCGATTAGCATGTGTTTTTATTTCCAATAATATTTGTGATAAAGAAGGTTAAGCAAGTAGAAAGATCAGTTTTAGCTTACCACGCAGGCTAAGAGAAACAAGGCTATAAATCCTCTCATTGTGGTTGTGTTCTTCCAGGAAAAGAAATTAATTCTAATACATGCGAATTTCTCTTTTTATTAGGTTCATTTAAGAAATGTAGCATCTGTTACGTAAAAACCAACATCTGTTTATGCTAACTACAGAAATTTTTACATAGAAACGAAAATCTTATCTAAATCTTATTTCACTAACAGCAAAAGTATAGAAATATCTTCAAGGCTAAATTTAAACGTATAAAATCTGTGTAACTTTTTACTATCAGTCTTTTTATTATACCATATGTTGTGGTACATTTAATTTTTTTATCTCAGAACTTTTCTTGCTCATTTAATTTATAAATTTCATATCACATCACTGCTTTTAACTGTGTCTGGTTATTTTCAGTAATACAGTTATTTAACTTATATTTAATTTCTCTTATATAAAATATTTTTCATAAGAAATTAAACTAACTTATTAAGATACAAAACAAAAAGCATTCCCATGAGTATATGCATTTTGAAAAACTCTAAAAATCATTATCTCTGATTGTCACTGAATTTACTTGGAATATTTGTAGAGATTATTGTATATTTGTATTGCATAACATTGTGTTCGTATTTTTATAGCAATATAATAATACAAATAAAAAGTTTTAATTACTAAAAAATATTTTAAAATGTTACTGAATAAATCAAAAAAACATTCTAAGCATTTCGTCAAATAGAAATAGAAATATTTAAAAATTGGATGACCTTATGTAAGCCAAGGATATTAAAAATACACAAGATAATTTCAGAAAATCGTTTCACTGAAGAAAATTTCAGTGATTCATTGCTTGAAAGTGATGACCTCATCGCACTAATTGGTCTATCAAATCATGAATTGCAAATATGTTGAGACTCATTTTTATTGCAGCAGTTTTGATTACGTGTTGAAGCAATTTATAATTCAGTGTTAAAATAGAAGTTCTGAAATAGACTGCGAAGAAGCTTTGCGATGAAAAGGAATGGATTTAGATTGTGATGAGCCATGGATTAATCTACTTCAAAGGAACTCTCTTAACTGTTTTCTTTTGCTTTTCAAAGAAATGTATCGAAGTAAATCATTTATTAGCAACTTGTAATCAACGTCTGTACTAGATGTTTTATTTATTTCTAATTTTAGCTTTCATTTCTAGAGACAACAATGGTATGATGCGACAACTCGTTCCATATGCATTTTACAGATGAATAAATATTCAGGTTGTAGATGAAATGCCTCATCCAATTATCATGCACATCACCGATAAACATAATCAGAAACTATTGAAAAATGTGATACATAAATTGCTGTACATAATTTAATGTGATACGTAAATTGATGTGCATAATTTAATGTGGTATATAAATTGATGTACACATAATTTAATATGGTACATAATTTAAAATGGTACATAAATTCATATACATTATTTAATGAGATGCATAAATTGATGTACATAACTAAATGTGCTGCATAAATTGGTTTACATAATATGGTACATGAATTAATGTACGTAATTTAATGTAGTATGAAAAAACTGAATTTCGATTTTCCGAGATTTTTATAAAATAAAATCAATGACAGTTGCTTTTTTCGAGATTTGATTTCAAATATTTTTTCTCAGCCGACCGATTGGCTGAGTGGTTAGTGTTCCTGACTCCTAAGCTGTTGGTCCCGGGTTCAAATCCCGGTTAGGCCATGGATGTTTCTTTCCTTCTCTGTTCTCTCTGTCCTTCCTTCTGTGTTGTTGTATGAATGTGGCCCGCCCTATAAACGGGTTTGTGGTGGTATGACGCGGGTAACGCTACTCGCCTCCGTGACTTGCTTCACAAGTGCCCGCTGGGTAACGACAAATGAGTAGCTATCTCTGGCCGTGTTGTGGCATAGGGTTCAACTCTCTTGTGCCCGCCATTTGAAAAAAAAATTATGCTCAATTCCAAGCACTTACGAGCATGGAAAAAGTATACTACTGGCCATTAAAATTGCTACACCAAGAAGAAATGCAAATAACAGAACGATATTTATTGGATACATACATTATAGTGGAAAGAACAAGTGATTAGATTTACAGGAAATTAGGATGAATAGATCTTGAGAAATCAGTACCCAGAGCAGCCACCTCTGCCGTTGTGGCATAGGGTTCAATAATATAAATGCAATAACAGCATTTATCCTCTTAGGCATGGACGTCAAACAGAGATTTTATGGCATGTACGGGGATCTCAGTCCATGCTGCTTCAACACTATGCCACAGTTGATCTACAGTAGTGGATGGTGAGTGATGGCGTACCAATCGCTCGGCAACCATTGACCACACGTTCTCAATTGGTGACAGATCAGGAGAACGTGCTGGCCAAGGTAACAGTCAAACCTGCTCTGTATCAAGAAAGTTTAGAACAGTACGGGCAACATGCGGTCGTGCATTATCCTGTTGAAACAAAGCATTAGGGAGGCCTCGAAGATAGGGCAGAGCCACGGGACTTAACACATCGGAAATGTAACAGTTGCTGTTCAAAGTGCCAGTAATGCGAACAAGAGGTGATCGAGACGTGTATCCAATGGAGCCCCATACCATCACTCCAGCAGATGGGCCAGTATGGCGATGTCCAATGCAAGCTGGCAATGCGCGTTCTCCACGATGTCTCCAAGCACGGATGCGGCCATCATGGTCCTGTATACAGAACCGAGATTCATCTGTAAAGATGACGTGATGCCATTCCCGCTTCCAGGCTCGTCGCTGATCACACCATTGAAGGCGCTCCTGTCTGTGACGCAGTGTCAATGGTAGCCGAAGCCATGGCCGCCGTGCAGACAATCCATGCTGCTGCAAACGTCATCGAACTGTTCGAGCAGAAACTTGTTGCCTTGCAAATGACTCCATTTCTCGACTCAGGGTCAGTGACGTGGCTGTACGATCCCTTGTGACCATGCGGATAAGATGTCTGTCTTCTCTGCTGTTAGTGAGGGGGTTCGCTGAGATCCTGCATGACGTTCCGTATGATTGTTCTGAACCCATCGATTCCATATTCTGCTAACAGTCATGGGGTCTCGACCGACGCGAGCAGCAATAGTGCGGTACGGTTAAACCGCAATCCCAGTAGGCTATAATCTTCCTCGATCAAAGTCAGACACGTGCTGATAGGCATTTCTTCTTCTTACACGAGGCATTACAACAACTTTCTTTGCCAAAAACAACGTTGAAACGGAAATTGAGTATGAGAAAACTGCTGTCAAATCTCTGGTTTTATACACATTGTAGATGTCGCTACTATCGCCTGCTTTTGTATGAATGCGGTGAAAATCTAATCATTTGCATATCACAGCAAGTTCTACCTGTCATGCAAATTTCACGTGTGTGGTGTGCCGCTTTCCTGGTGTAGCAATTTTAATGGCAAGTAGTGTATTTAGTTTAAATCATTATTTAGAAACGTAAGGCAAAATTATGCATTAGATATTTTATAAGAAAGAAAAAATTTTAAGCATTAAGAAAAGGTAAAAGTATTTGAGCACTATATAAAAATATATTTGAGAACTATCCTATTAATCCATTGTTTTCCTTATAAATGCAATTCATTTTGTAATTAGAAAGTAATAAAGAAAATTTTTTCACAAACTGAATGTGTTATGTCGTAAAAAAATAATTATTCAAGGGAAAAGCGATAAAATTTTGTCACCATAATTGTTATAAAAGTAGAAAAAGGATCAGTAGCAGTAAATGCGAAATCCCTGATATTCCCTGATATTGCCTGAAATGCCTGATATTTTAAAAAACGAAAAAAAACTACATAAAACTAAAACGATAATGAAAAAAAGAATACGAGCCTGAGACAACATTTTTTAAATCAGTGATTAAAAGAAATCAATCAATGTGTTAAAATAACACTGGTCAACATAGTTTTTTAGAATTGAAACTAAATTTTTATGTAGTTTTTTATCTGAATATAAATATGTAAATAGGTTCATTTTATCATGTATAGCTTTCCTCTAAATGCCATTTGTGTCCTTCTTGGATTCTTTCAAATTAAGGATAAATTGAAATAGTGAACTTGGCCACAAGTACGTGGTGGATGCTGATTTTTATTTCTACTGTGATTTTGTACTATTTTTATTTGTTTTAAACTTTATAAATTTTTCATTATGCGAAGAAAGCGCTTAAATAAACCAAATAACTTCTGCTCCATCTGTGCAGAACAAACATTTAAATTTCGAAGACGAAATTTTCCATTTACTAGTGAAAAACTTCTACGAACTGTACTTTGATTCCAATGCTGGAGATTTTGATAAAGACTGGATCCCAAACATGTGCTGTATATCGTGTTAGGAGTCTGACGGGATCGTAAAATGGTCTCTATCATATGCTGTTATCAGTCTATGATTTAGAAGGAGCAGAAGGACCATTCAACTGATTGTTACTTCTGCATAACAAACATTAGTAGATTGATGAGTTCAAAATAAAATATGCAGTAGAGTATTCCAATTTTTGCATCTGCATTGGCACAAGAAATTATTGCTCATAATATAGAAGCTATCTCTAAGAAGACCCCCAGACATGGCTTGATAGCGTCAGAGATATCATTTCACTTGGAAGACAATATAACTGCATTCCATTTTAGATGCCCAAATCATCATTAGACAGCACGCAGTCATCTTGCTTCTTATTTTCTGTATCGGCTTGCCTAGTTATCATACTCCCAAGTTTTCAACCACAAACATAACAACAACCAAACAACAAGTCCAACACCTCTACCAGTAGGCTAAGGTAGAAAAGCTATCTTAGACAGAAAATAGATTTCTTACTACTTAAATATTTTATGCACTTTTAAAATGGAAACTTAAAAACTAATTTTCTGCCATTTTACATTACTTTTAACTTTGTTTTCTGATTAAAATGCAATTTTTAAAAATTTAAAATGTAAAATGATTCAAAGTTTTAAAATTATATATATATATATAGGGATGTAAGAAAATGGAAGTTAGAATTAGGCAAAACATTACATTTATTACGACATTACACATGATTAAAAAAAATAGTTACAAAGAAAATATTTAATCAATTATTAATAAGGTTATATAGTATCTGTACAGAACAAATTATAAACAAAGTTATTTACGAACCGGATGGTTGGAATTTGTTCAGATAAACCAAATATTTTTAACTAACTTCGAAAATAAGATAAAATTGGAACTTCAGACGATGAGCTAATAACAGCTGAGAAAATAGGATTTCTTAAAGTAATCTTCAATTTCATTCAAATTCAGTCACGTTTAGTAACTATGTAGATATTTATCAGTATTTTGTCGCAATAAGTTTTAAAGAATTCAGAAGTGAAAAATATTTTGAAAAAGTTGGATTGAAAACCATAGATTATTTTATTAAAACTAATGATAGAGAAAATATTTTATTTTAAAACATACTTTTTTAATCTTTTTAATTTTTTTCTTAGAAATAAATATTAGGTTGGTAAAAAAAAATTCAGTATTTCATTAGACGGCTATAATGATAGATGTCTATAAATCAAACAATTTCAGATTTACGCTCGTTGGAATGGTGACAATTTTCAGTAAACATTCCTTAGCTTTTTTCTGTTTGGTCCGTTCAGTTGTGAGTTACAAGGTGTTAAAAGGGGAAATCAACAAGAAGGAAATTCGATATAAATTATACTTTTTCTTTGATACAGGCAAAAATGCAAGCCAGTTCAAACAGATTGTGAATGGTGTTCACCGTCCACATACTGTAACATCTAATTACGTACAATTTTGATTCCGTGAAATCATCTCAAATATTTCTTGTACTAAAAATGCTCTATTCACAGATAAGACCCTTGTCAAAAGTGTTGAAAATTTACAGAAATTGGCCGGCATTTCAAAGATTGACCTAAAATTTTTTAATTTATTTGCACAAAGCAAATTCGAAATATATTAAATAAAGCCCGGAATTTTGAGTAAAAATAATTACTTTCTCTTTTCCTCAACCTATTTTAGTGCATACTTTTGAAATTGAAATCAAAAATGAACTTAACTATTAAATAGTGATATATAACATTTTCATTATGATCAATAGTTTTTTTTTTATTATGTAATAAACGAAGTTATTCATCTTTTATAATTTATTCTGAAATATTTTATTATACATATATATATAATAATTTTTGAGATTTTAAGTGATTAATATATTTCAAATAAATACTTATAATTAATTCCTTTTGATTTTATTGTGACTTATCGTCGTACTAAAATGTTATATATATTCAAATAACGGTGTCTTTTGTATTTCGAAATACATACACACCAACACATGCGCACATATATATAAATAAGTAATCGAAAATTTTAATACAATATTTAATGTTATTAAGGAGAAAATGCATAATTCTAAAGAAAAATATAAATATTAGATTTGAAAATTGGATTGTTTCCTATAAGTTATTATCGATAATTTATTTTACTGTGTTTACTACATATAATAAATATAATGTATTATTCATTAAATTATAAACTTGTTCTAGGAAGAGTTCCAATACAATTCATATAATATTCAATAAAGTGAGTTGATTACAAAAACATTATGCACAAATATATTATTTCGAAATATTTATTTTTAAAGAAATAATAATTTCCTCAACTTCTTATTTTAAAGTTTCATTATATCATTGCTTTCAATAAGCCTTGATCTGAATATCATATTATCATGCACTGTTTTTAAACTATACTGTGCTTCAGTCGTTTTCATCTTAGTATGTTCTTTCGATATTTATAAATATCTTTCATTGAAAAAAATTGGTAATTTAATTTACTAAATAATAATATATTTTTAAATAGATAAAGGAATAAATATTTTTTATTATTGTTAGAATTAACTACATTTTTATCATAGCAATAAAACAGTATCAGTTATTCTTTACTGACATTTTTTAGAATATTACTTAATGCACTTTACAAGAAATGGTTTTTACCAATTTGAAGTTTGCAACTTAAAATCACATTTTAGTTGCTTTTTATGTGTGTTACATACTTAAAAAATTAAAATGATTAAAAAATTTAAGGAATAAGTTAATAATTAATAATAACATAAAAAATATAACCAACTATAAAAATAACATATCTCAACTGTTAGGAAATTTAATAATTAATACGAAAGTAAATTTAATTAAACTTTTCTTACAATTAATTGCTTATCATTAATAATTGTTACATTCCAAAATCTTTGTCTCAAGGAATTAGCATGGCGAAATTCAATGTCCATTTTCTGTTATTGAATAGAGATCTAATCCAGGATTTCTATCACATTTTTTTAAATCACATTAAATCACATTTTGCTTTTTATATGTGTTACATACTCAAAAAATTAAAATGGTTAAAAAAATTTAAGGAATAAGTTAATAATTACTAATATAAAAAATATAACCAGCGATAAAAATAACATGTCTCAACTGTTATGAAATTTGATAATTAATAGGAGGGTAAATGTAATTAAACTTTCCTTACTGTGTTAATTGCTTATGATTACTAATTATTTATCTATTCTATGCTTTTACCTTTATAAATTTTTATTGAGTAAAAATTAATTGGATGTATATAAGAGAAAGGAGGGGTGAGGGAGGGAATTTTTATAACCCATTTTTGAAAATATATCATCTTTTCTTGCGAAAAACTGAAACAGTACTTGATTGATATCTTCATTTTTTGCCCATAAAATTTTTTGAGAACAAAAACAGTCATAAATAGAGGGCAATATGTAAAGGAAAATTGTGTATAGGACAAAAATTCCCATCCTAGTTCCGCAATTTTTCGACGAACTCTATTCTTAGTTTCTTTCTTTCGTGAAACAGCACCGGTTTCTTTTCATGGACAGCCCTCTTTAAATTACCCAGTTTCTGGTAATACTTTTCCGAATTCAAATTTTTTATCTCTTTTCAATGCTGATAATGTATTGTTCCGTAAATGCCCCATCATATGCACAATATTCTCTTATTCAGAGTCAAATTTGTTTTACAGCTGGAAGGCCAATGTTTTCCGCACAATCTACCATTTCCCTTACGCTTGTTTTCGGAGATCATTCACTTTTCAGCCCCAATTATCATCCGGTCAAAAAGCCACTCGAATTTGTTCCGAACAAGCAGATGTAGGAATGTGATTGCTCTATCATCAAGATTTTTCTGACCAAACTCATGTAGAACCCATTTTGGATACTTCTACTACACCAATCCCCTCTTTCAAATATAGTCCGAAATAGTTTGCTGTGTTGAATTAAGCTTTCTGTGATCTCCGATGTCAGAAAAAGATTTTGCTTTAACATGTTTTTAACATCGTCATGAGTAAATGGACAGAAATTTCCGGTAGACCTAATGCGCACACACACACACACAAATATGTATAAAAAATGTTGTTTTTTTTTCGGTTTTCTACATACGAAGGTCCTTACAAAAGATTTGCTGTGCAGTTTTATTTATTGAATTATTACAAAGTAATTTAATCACACATTCACAATATACTTTTCCATGTGTTGAAACCAACCATCAACGAGCTTTTTCATGTTTCAACTGGGAGTGAAGTCCAATCCCTTAGAAGATTTTCGTAGCTATAAAATCGTTCTTTTAACTACATTTCCCCTATGTCCAAAAAATGCGAAGACGCAGAGAGTAAGTTCTGGATATTAAAGGGGATTTCGAGAAGTTTCATTCCAGTAGTGGTTGAATATTCGTTGCAAGACTTCACACGGTGAGCTAGAACATTGTTATGGTGGAACACCCAGTTTTCTATCTCAAATTTGGGTGCAGGTTTTTTTCCATTGTAAGAGACAAGTATTGTGAACAACACCACTTAGCTCTGACTGTCATTTGAGTTCCAAAAACGACACACTCTTTAATTTCCCTCTATTTCAAAATATAGTGGTCATTTTCTTAAGGGAACGAGATTTTCTGACAACTAAAGGTGTATCTTCATCAATAAGCAACCAAGCATTGTTTTGAGCTTTGGTTGGCACACCGTAATAGTACAGGTAAGTTTCGTTACTTGTCGGAAAGGCGCTGAATTGGCAACCATTTACTTTCTTTCAAAATTCCTCGCTTGCCACCTTTCTCAGCCTATCCGTTCGTTGAAAATGGCAAGCTCGAATTCTAAAATGCGAATCTGGGATTTACCGAATTCTGAAAAAGATGCCGTTACATTTTTACAGAAATATAACATTTTACCAGACGTTAGGAAATGTACCAACTCTCACCCGATGAAGCTTTATTTTGGAAAACAGATTTTTTGGAAGGGCAACGTTGCTACCTGTAATCAACACTCGAGAATAAGAAGTGGTAATTTATTTCAGAAAAGCCGTTATTAACAGCAGTAAGATTCATGTATTGCTGGTGCAAAGAATTAATACAGTCAAATTTTGTGATGAAGAACTTAGCTGACAAAACAGTCATAGACTGGAATAATTATATGAGAGAGATTTGTGTTCTTCACATGGAAAGCAAAAGAAAGATCTAAAATAGGTGGACCTGGCCGCATTGTGGAAATAGATGAAAGCTTGTTCACGAAAAGGAAAAATATTTCGGGTCGAATATTGCCAGAACAATGGATTTTTGGTGGCGTCTGTCGACAGACCAAACAAGCATTTTTAACAACCGTTCCTAATAGAACTGCAGCCACGCTTTTCCAGAAAATTGTCGAAAACATTGAGGAAGGGAGTACACTTTATTCTGATAGTTGGAGAGCGTATCAGACTGATCAATTGGCAATCGCTGGATTTAATCATTTAAAAGTAAATCTCAAATATAATTTTGTCGACCCCGAAAGGGGTACACATACCCAAACAATCGAAAGAATCTGGGGCTCCACAAAATGGAGGAACTAGAGACAATGGGGTACAGCAAGACACCATCTTGAGTCTTACTTGGCAGAATTCATATGGCGACAAGACCAAGAAAACAATAAAAAATTGTTTTGATTCTATTTTAAAAACCATTTCGCAATATTTCCCACCAAAACGTAACTGATATATCGTTAAATAAAGGTATAAAAACTATACAGATAAAAATTACTTAATGTTTTTCTTCATATATTATTTATTACTTTCTTTCCTACTGTTTCTATCACATTGTACTTTTCAGCTACGTGCTCCGTGTCCCGTCAGCGTATCCCGATTTTAGAATTGGCTCGGTCTTATATAATGCCGCTCGGTCTTATATATGAAATGTTGCATCAAAAAATGATATCTATTTAAAAGAGAGCAAGGGAATCATTAATTTTCATATGTGTTTCAAAGTAACATTTTTTTCTTGTGTGTGTGTTCATTTGCTGAAAGTAATTTTACAAAGGAAGGTTAAAATTCCTTTCTACAATTGTATTACACAGCACTAATAAAAATATATCGAACACTGTGTTGGTGCACATTATATAATCATATGAATAAAATATATTATAAAATATTTTTCTAAATTTTAAATCAACTAAACTTAATTAAAAAAACATTAAGGTTAATAATAATAATTGTTAATGTATTTATTACCACGTGTATACTTATACTGCAAAAATTAATGAAATATACAAAAAATTTAATCCGTCTTTGAAAGTACAAAATTTATTGAATTTTTAAATTGTTTTGTATTCTTCACCTGAAATAAATACATTAAGAAATTTTTTATTTTACTCAGAGCAGAATTTTTTAAGAAGGGAAAGCAGTATATATTTTAATGTATAAATTAAAAAAAAACTTTCACTGGATTTTATTTTGTAAAAAAATGAAGTTAATATCTATTAAAAGCATATAATTTGTATCATAAACATCACGTAAAATTTCGAACAAAATTAAATATATATTTTATTATATATAATATTGTGAAATATTTCTTTCTTGTTATTGAATTAATGTTTGTATTAATATTTAAAATCACAGAATGATATTTGAAATGAGCAGGATAAACATTTTTTATTCAAACATCCGTGTCACTCTGGTGGTAACCTTGCCGTTTAACCTCATGAAAGGTTTCACAATCAATGAGTACGATAAGTTTATATTAGACCTATACTTTTAAGCAATTTTATAAGCTACATCTATGTGGGTAAAGCTGAAACGAAATAAAAATATCCAGTTACTGTTTCCTCTTTTTTAAAGAATGTTTTATAAATAGGGAAGGAACAACAATAGAAGAATTTGTAATTTTTCAGCGAATATTCCAACTTTCGTTTTTCTTTTTTTTTTTTTTTTGGTCAAAAACGTCATATTTATAATTTGACCGTGGAAGCTTTCAATCCTTCGTGATTTTTAACATTTTTTTCTTCAAGGATTCTGATCCTATTCTTGGCGTCATATTTTTAGCAACTACGAAAACAGTGCCAAATAGTAGATTCAACAACGCTGATACTATTCCACTACTGCTTATTTGAAAATACCATAGCTGAATTGCTGGCAGATAAATATTCAATTGAAAGCAATCTTTAAATTCTTGTATAAAGAAGCTATAATTTATCTCGAAGTTCTCGATTACACTAATTAAGCTTTGAAGCCCTACTAACTTATTTGCAAACCTACAGCGTTTAAATTCATCTAGGCTATTTCTATTGGAATTGCTTGATTTCTGTTGAATAAGTTAATATTATATTAAAGCGCCTTTGTGATAACTGTTTGACGCCATACAGCTTTCCTAACTACCAAACTTAATCTACTTGGCTTTCTTATACATTTTTGATACTCTTCTAGTAATGAATTATTTATGAGAATATTGCTTGTGTGTATGTGTGATTACAAAACTTACTCACTTTCCATTATTATATACAATTATTTATTTCGGTTTCGCTTTTTCTTTGCTGATTTCTCACTTTGTCTTCAATTTTTGTTCCCCCTAGAATATATATTTTATTTTATTTTTTATATGAATAGTAGAAATTGAATTGGTAATATTTAAGTATTGTATTAAGTAATTTTTTCAATGGAAATGATCATTTCATGTTTTCGAATAAATTTTCCTTGTGATAAAAAAATCTACTTAATATTGTGATTATTTTCACAATAGAATCTTAACTGTATGCAGAAACATGTCATTATCATTGGTACAGAGATTCCTCTATTGAAAAAAAGTTTTATATATTTTAGATATAATAGATTTTCATACGAAATTTTATAGTAGGAAAATATATAAACGACTTTAAACTTTTATACATTTAAATTTGTTATGAAACTCTATTAAATCTTGTTATATATTTATAGCTTTAAAAACAGAAGAGTTAATTTTATTTCTATTACTAAAAAATAAAATTTAGTTACTTTAGAAAAATGACCATATTTTCCTCTTCTATATTGGTAGAACTTTATGGCTTTTTGTTGTGTACTTTAAGCTGAAATTTATCCAAATTTACTCTTAAAATTGAGAATAATATTTTCTAACAACTTTCACTGTAATATAAAAGATTCATCTCCTATATGTGTTTCAATTATTACTCTACTTTCTTGTTAACCAAAATTAGTTTTAAAATGATTTTAAATATATAATTGTTAGGAAATGTAATAATCATAATTCATATACAATTTCGTAATGCCTTGTTTGAAGAAACAAATTCTTGCATTTCTTAAGAAAAATGCATTATCTTAATATCTAAAACTATATTATATTTTGAAATATATATTTGTAATAAATATATCAGTTTTAGTAAAATAAATTGTTTTCAATAAAAATATCAGATATAATAGTTAAATCATTTAATATGAAGTTACATTTCTTCACAAATTATACATAATCTTCTGCATTACTGGAATATTCCTAAAAAGAAAAGAAAAATAAGAAATTATTATTAACTTTTAGCAAATAGAAGTCTTAAGCAAATTTATTTTTGTTTTTAAATATAAAATAAACATATTAATATGAACAAAATTATGCAAAACGGAGAAAGCCATTACTGGAAAAGAAATTAAAATAGAAATTCTGGAAAACATAAAAAAAATTCTTTAACAAACATGTTTATCAATTGTTGGCAAACATTAAAAGAGAAAATTGAAAACAAATTCTTCACTGAATCATATTGTAAAACTTATTAAATAGATAATATATTTTATTTTGTAACATAAATTAATTATTAGTGTAGTGTTATTTTAGTATGGCGATAAATCTGATGTTATTTTATTTTCGAAGGATTATTTAAAGCTTTTGATCTTTTAAATTAATGAAAATTAAAATAATGGAATTAATAGAACTAACTGTAAGTTTAATATCTTGCGCGGCGAAAGAAAATCTTCATTTTACATTTGTAGATGAAATGAGAGTTGCGCTTATATTGTTGGAATAAATCAGCTTTAATAAATTTAATATTTATATTTTTAAATTGCATTCATCAAAAATCAAATTGCCCTTAATTATTTCATTAAATACATACTCAGATTGGATAAGATTTTCAGATCAGATTTTCTTGACCATATATATATAAATATAAATTCTTTCAATAGTTTTTAATGTCTACAATACGTAACTCTTTCATTTTTCTTCAAAACAATCTTTGAAAAAAACGTTACACTTTTTTTCTCAAATGGAGAAGTCTTCTTTAAAGTAAATTTTATATAAATTCAAATCAGATTAATGAAATTTTATTATGTTTTTCAATATTTTAAAATAATTTTTAACCCGCACTTTAGACTCGACTTCGCTTAAAACAATCATAGCCTTTTCAACTTTCTATCATGGTCATTTGTAGAATTAATTAGGTTGATAAATTCAAACAATCTAATATTCACAGTTAAATAATAATAAAGCTCTTACTATAATATCAGGATAAATAAATACTCTTATATGTGCTGATTAGTTAAAATGCGATTTAATATTTTTTTCATATATCATTGTTGAATTCCCATGAAATACAATTCTTTATTAGTAAATAAATAAGTACTAAGACATTTAAAGACAATTGTGTATCCCCTTTTTGGAATAGTAACTATAGTAAAGAGATTGTATAAGGAAACAAGAATTAATGAATGTTAATGAATTTCAAATAAACTAGTAAATAGTGTAAAATGTAGTATACAAATTTCAGGTACATGTTACTGAAAACTAAAAATTATTTTCAAAGAATACTGTAAATTAACCTAAGAAAAAAATTTAGTAAATTTAATGCGAAAACTTATTTTAATGTTTTAGTTTGATCCACTATAAGAATACCCAGAAAAATCCTAAATTGTCATAATCATAGATTTATAATCCAATGATATGCTTAAAATAAATTTCCAGGTAAAAATATATATCATTGATTAATATTTGCTAAAATACAGTTGATTCAAAATATTTTTTGATACAATGAAATTAGGTCTCCCATGTATGTATAACTAAACAAATAAAAATTAATTAGAACTGGTTTACCTGGAATATAGGAAGATTTAATAAGGTGTCTGACATCTGTTTATAACCTGTAAAATAAATTATGAAATATAAATTAATTTTATTATTTTAGAAATTTCCTTAAGAACATTTGAATTCTATTAATCGATTATCTCGACTTTTGAATTTGTGTTTAATTAAAAAATTAAGTTTTAATTAAAACATCTGCATATATTATATAACTGAGTATATTCAGAACAAATTTCATTTATAAGAATTTACACAACAAAAACCACATGTAAATAATACTAAAAATATTTATAATATTATTTAAGATCTCCTTTGTAAATCTTATATCGATTATTTTATATAAAATTCAGGAAAGTAAATTAAACATGTTGTTTCAAAAAGTAGGTAATATTGTATATTTTTAAATGAAATTGCCTTTTTATTTGAAGTACTCTCGTACAAATGTTACATGAAATTTAATTAGCGCATTTTTTCAAAAAGCATACTTACACTGCAAATCAGTCCTTCCTTACATGGACAAGCCACGGTGTAATGATTGGCCTTATTGGGTCTCTCGCATGGTTCACCTATGGAAAATCACAATATTTGTACAGTGAATACAAATCTATATGTATTTGTGTGTATATTTATGTACATATATGTATTTATATATTTATTTTATATTATAAATTTTGATAAACGTAATCCTTTTGCACATAACTTTTTGATAAAAATTTACCATCGAGTACCACTTGAATTTTTTCATATTTTTGAACGTCAAAATGTGACTAACTAGATGGCTGCTTTCGCTACACAATGGCTAAATTAAATACCAGGGTTGCAGAAATTAAATTTTATTGGCAAAATTTGTCGACGCATTTTTTCTAAACCAAGCGGTACCCAATTCTACAACGAATCCAGCCTTTTTTTTTTTCAAATGGAAATTTAGAAATGAGCTTAATTTTTTTATAAAGAAATCAAATGTATCTAAATATAAATTCATTAATTTTAGTAAAAATATTTGTTTGAATACCCTGCATTTAAGTTTCTTTTCTAATTTTTAAATGGGCATGAGAAGAATATTTGATTTTTTTTGGTTGGCAATTTACATCATATGATCTTGGTAAAGCTTTTTTTCTTATTTATTAGGCGGTTAATCTATCTTTATTGTTTTTAAAACGAGACATTTTAACTTATTTAAAAATTGATCATGAATGTAATAACTTTATGAATTTTGTATATCATATAACATGGAAAAATATACTTTAGGGTACAACTTGTTGAAAATTGGCAATTTTTTTTCACCAAGTTTGTTTTAGTGTATGCTCTAAGATACATGATGGCTTTGAAAATATGATAGACTAACCAGAAATACACTAACATAGCTAAAATAGGACGCCAAATTGGTGAGAAATTAAGTCCCCCTAAAGTATGGGCCTCCCCAAATAACATTTATATTTTCTTAACTGCAAAATTAGTTGTTTTATAATCATTTAATTAGACAACACTTCACAAATATTAAACAAATGAATTGAAATAAATATTATTTCTCTTTCTTTAGCAATTTTAAAGTATAAAAATAATTAGTTTAACAAAGGTCATTATCAGCTCAAAAAGTCTATATAATTTCAAAATAATATTTAAGAAAAGAAATGTAAAACATAAAAAACAAAGGAAGTTAAGTTCATTGGTTCAACCATAAAAATAGATTAAGGTAGGATAAATATGAAAAACTAATGTGCAGCTGAGAATATGAAATATCTATAATGCTATATTTTATTCCGAGATATCCTTTTGATAGTATTATTAATCATTGAGGTACTAACACCATAGAAAACCAGTTTTGCTTTTTTTCTAACTTCCATAAAACTCGTGTGTCTAATAGCATTTATGGTGTTGATCACTATTTGCCTACAGCATATCAGAAAGAATTTAAATGACTAGATCAAGAGCTCAGCCATTGAAAAGGCCGTAAAACCATCATACTAATAGTTAATGAGTATAACTGGGTGGATATCTGCCTCTGGAAGTAGTAATACCCGTTACTCATCTCGGAAAAGGATTCTATAATGATTCGTCCAGAAATTGCTTCGTGATTTAGATAACCTCATTGAAATGATATTTAATATTGTAAATCAGAAATGCTTACATAAGAGTACATAATCTTACAAAAAAAATTTATTTTTCGATAAAATGTCTGCAGTTCTGCTGTAAAAAAATTCTTTGGGCAATGAAATTCTTTGCTAATGTAGATTAGTTAATTTTCATATTATCTTTAGAAAAGGAAAATTCTTGAATAAACCATGAAATTTACCACTTCTAATGATAACTGTCTGATATAAGAATTTATAGCAAATTTCAAATTCAGTCCAAAAAATCAACTTAAAAAATCAGATTCCTGAAGTATGATATTATTTACATCATCATATCTTTTGTTTGTTTTATTTTTAATTTCTAAATTAAATAGCACTATTTAATCTCTTGAAAATTAAGAAAACAATCTCATAATTTTTTATTATTAATATAATAACTTTTATAATTATAATGCGTAATTACTATTTATTTAAATTACTAATATTTTATTACATATAATACAGTATTTAATAAGCAAATTATTATGCAAAATGAAGTATATAATCATTTATCGAAAAAAAATTTAAACTTTATTTTGACTTTTCTTTTAATAGTAATTTAAATAAACAGTAATAAATTATTATAATAACGAAAATTATTATATTAAATAGAAAATTATTTCTTATAATTTCTAATTATTGTTGTAATGATTTATTTTCATTCTCACAAAAATTTTCTTCCTCTCCTTAAATTCATAATTTTGCTGGATCAGTATTCTTCGACTTGCGTTTAAAAAATGTTTGTACAACTGTCTAAATTAAAATGCCTTAGTTTTACAATTAAAGCGTATAATTAATTTGAGAATAATCAAGAACAAATACAGTTTACGTCTATTAAAATTTTAATTATTTATTTTTGTGTTTCACTGACCATCATCAGACAGCCGACGGCAAGTGCGGTGAAAAGAGCTTCCAGCGCAGCATTCTCCCAATCCACAGGACTCCAACTCACCGCAGCTCTGACACAAGGCCACACCCACCTACAAAGAAAGTGTAATAAAATTATAAGAATATTCAAGCATTCAGGAAAAGTGCAATTTCTTATGTTTTAGAAATTAAACTATTTCAACTTATTTATTTTAAATTAGTGTTTCAAGATATTTCTATTTGTTTTCTTATTACCTATATATAAAAAATCAAAGGAAATTTTTTTTCGCATATCTCATTTTGGATTGAGAGCAAGTTATCAAAATGCAATTAGTAATAAAACTCAAAATTTGCATTATTTTGCCCAGACTCATTTTGATATATATAAAATAATCGGCATAATCTTATTACCGTTGTCACTATTATATAAAATAAATGAAAAATTCTG
>CM075851.1:87690405-88053735 GCA_037975125.1 Latrodectus hesperus
ATATATAATATTAAATTTTAATGTGTCGATTTAAAATCTATGCAATATGAAAAATTTTTAGTCAAAAATATAAAGCCATAGTTAATATAATTAAGAAAATACTGGTGGTTCATACCCTTTTTAAACAGTCTTTTATGAAAGCTTATTAGTAGTAGATCAATCTACAATCAATTTTTATTTATGCGAGCTAATATCCTCCTAAATATATTTGTCTAATGCTGTAAATATTAATAGTTTTATATATATATATCATTATGGATCTATAAAGGAATTGGAAACCGTAAACATATATTTTAAAACAAACTGTAGCATACAAAGGAGTCTGTTTCACTTTCATTGTTTTCAGAATATGAAGTTCTATATATAATTCCAGTACGTAATGTTTTTCAATAAATTTATTTAATAATAAACTGTCTTACATGTAAGTAAACAATTATATTCCCTTGAGATCAATTATTTTCCCTTGAGAAAAAAGAATATCGCCAAGACAGGAAGATATGTTTGTCTATATGTGTGCTACATGCAACCAAACTCAAAGGAATTTGCAGTGTATTTAAGGAAATTCACCGATTTAGTTCAAACAAATGAAAGCTAAATTATAAAGTCATAAAATAAAATTTAGATTAAATTAAAACAAATAAATGTGTAATTGATACTCTTTATAGTTGACTGATTATATTTGCTGTGCTTTATAATCACTTTTTGCACAGCCATTAGTCATATTACACAAATGTAAGAGCCATATATCTTGCGATACAAAAGAGGAAATTCAGAAACTCTCAAGCACACACATATTGAGGGGGTAACAAAAAGTTAATAGAACGAAGTAGATATGAAAGAAATTATTATATGACTTATAATTTAAAGAGGATACTAAACCAGTGCAGACCTTGATGACCAGGTTTGTTAGGTCATTCTTTCCCATTTTCGGAAGGTAGTAAACTTTACCAGATCGAAGATGCGTCATATTCGCTGGGATCGAGGCATGTAAAATATATCGTAGTTGCAGTGTCCTCTAAATGAAATAATATCTCTGAGTGTGCCATGCAAAGTCTAAGGGACTTCTGCTTAGTCTCTGGTTCTAAACAATGGTAAACCATCCGTTTGCTCAGTTAAATGATTTATAGGTTTGAGGCAAAAGTCAGATTTTAACCATTAGTGTTTCTCGGTCTTGAATCGCTTGCAGCTGCATCTCACACCCTTCATCATGTTCCGCACGGGCTTATGGACTTGATCGATGTCTCTGTCAATCAAATCAGATGTGACAACAATAACAAACCACTGCAGTATCTATGCCAATGATAGGAATTGAAACCACTACCTGTTGAATCGAAGACCTGAGATCTAATCGTTCAGTAACTTGTTCGGTTATACGAGATAAATCATAATTAAATTTTATATTTGTAATGCTTTTGAAACAGAAATTTTGAGAATCGTACGATAACTAAAATGGCTTATACACAAATATTTAAAATCTTTAATACCATTTCACGAAAAGAGAATCAGAATTTTTTTCTTATAATCAACATGTGTCTGATTTATCGTATTTAGTTTAATTCAAGACTTAAATTTACCATTTTATGTAAGCAAACTATATTTTGTTATTCCTTTAGATAATTAATCCATCAGAAATTATGGCTACATTTCATCAAAGAATTACATTCTGCGCATTTGTTGCTCTCCTATTGGTGGAAATGAGCAGCAGTAAGCATACCAGCCTTCATCACAGAAAGCACCATGTTTCCAGACACCAGATCATGGACGAATTGACTGATAACGAAGTTCTGACCGATGACGAGCGTCTGGCGCTGGAACACAGTCAAAGAGTGTCCGAAGCTGGTGCTTGTGATGAGCCAAAAGTCCATGTGATTCATGTCAGTGACCACTATCCCGGGAGGTACTTTTTACCAAGCTGTACTTTGCTCCACAGGTACGTTACTTTCATTACCATTTTCTCATTTCTAATTATTAAATGAATAATAAATTACAAATGATTGCAACTTAGTTGCATATTAAGTTTTAAATGACTTATACTTCACAATGTTAAATTACAAAGGACTATAACTTAAGTAAATGTAAAATTTTAAATAACTACAATATAATTATGTGTTAACTAATGATATGAACGCAACTTTAAGTTTCGTTACAAATGTTGGGAACTTAACAATGAGTTAAATTATAGTTATTTTGCATAATTAATCATCTTAATAAAGGATGCTGTTGTATAGCTTTCTTAAGCATCCATTGACTTCTTCTTTTCTATAAGTGTACTTTTATAGATAAAGACTCGCATTCACATGTCGCAAGCTATGGAAAAAGTCTTCGTGGGTAGGGAGAACGGGGCGGAAAACTCCAAACCAACTACTTTTGTGGGTGGTTTGAAAACACACATGCATGCAGAACGTCACCATCTATCTCCCGTTGCTGAACAGTTGCTGGGATCAAATCCAGGACCTTTTACTCAGAACAACGTCATCCTACACTATTCCAAGGAGAAGCTAATAGTAACATTTAATGTGAAGAATGCCGTGAAAATTGTAAATAGCTGCGCATATTCTTTGCAGTTCTGCTATGCATTGCATTATGGTAATATTTTCTCGGCTGTCTATTTCTACCAATTGAAGATGTTTAAATACAAACAGCAGTCTTTAGTTTTGAGCAAGGATCAAGTGACGAAAGAAGGAGAGATCCGCACTTGAGTTAGGATCCACGCGCGCGTGCGTGTGTGTATATATATATATATATATATATATATATATATATATATATATATATATATATATATATATATATATATATATACATACGCGCGCACGTGTGTGTGTATATATATATATATGACACACACTAACAAATTTATATGAAAAAAAAAATTTTGAACGCGCATGTTTTATTCATAAATAAATATATATATATTAACAAATTTCAATATTAGATAATTTCAATAATAGGTTTTTAAAATTTCAATTTTTTAATCTTATATTAATTTCTAATGCAGAAGTTTTTCATATTTTTTTGCATTTTGATTAATTACGTTTGAAATAATGGCAATCAATTTATCAAAGTAATTATTGAAAAATTAAACACAATACTGATATTGTTAATTTTGACGTTATAGAATTTTTTTAAACAACTGCCGTCTATTAGGATTTCAATCGTTTCAGAAGAAGGGGTTGAAATGATGACACCTTAAATAGTTGGGCCCTCAGAGAGTGTGCGCTCCCTAGGCATTTAGAAGCAGAGACCAAGCAGAAGAACCCCTAGACTTGGCCTTCCACCCCCGAAGGTATCCTTTCACATGGAGGACATTGTGACCACGACATATTTAACATGACTCAGCCACCATTAGCTAACACGACTTTTTTGGTTGGGTTGGGATTCGAAACTATTATCTTTCGATAATGATAATGAACACCCTAACCAACCAGAAAACAACAATCTCTGAAGTCGTCAAATGTTTTTTTTTTTTTTTAAATTTTGAGTTTAGATTTAGTATTATATTTTCTACTTTAGAAACTACAGAAATATTTTTCAATTTTTAAATAAAACGAAGAACTTAAAAGAAAATTTTATAAAGCTTTATCGGGAATAATATTCACACAATTTAAACTTTTATAATTTTCAACCGGATAGAAAATCACACAATCTAATAGAGAAAGTAATAAACAATAAAAAAGTGATAAGCCATTCTCTCAGAAAGTGATAAGCATGCTTAGAGAAATTTTTGAAAAGGCAAAAATAAAACCAGCCAGAAATTTGAGTATAGGCTCATATTTTTATTCAGTCCAAAGAATTCACCAGATACATGAAGAAAAGAGAAATTTAAAACAATGATCTACTCATAAGAAACCAGGAAAAACTCAATTCTCTATATCTCGAAATCAATGAAAAAATTCTTTGCAAGATAGCCATCAAAAAATGTGCAACTGAAGTAAGGTAACTGCTTCGTGTATGGTTGATATATGCGTCAATAACAGACGAAGTCAGATTTAGTTTAGCCGTATATACACAAGAATATAATAAAACAAGACCTGAAATCATTCCAAGAACAGAATTTAGTTGTAGTTGGATGCAGTAATTGTTCTCAGTGGGTCCTGGAATTAAGACATGATTGAAAATCTGGTAAGATTGGACACTATGAGGAATTAAATCTTCATCATTATTCATTGCCATTCAGGACAAAATTATACAAAAAACGGCTAGTATAAAAGTAAATATTAACTAAAAATTGATAGTAAAAGAAAGTATATTAATCATATGTAGTTTTCTACATTTTAATGATAATTAATAAAAATGTAAAATTAATGATAAAAAGATAAATCAGAAATCAAATATGAAATTTAGATTTTTTGTTTTCTTCAATAACTGTTGATAAATTTTCTGCCAGTTTTAAAAATATATTTTATATCGTATTAACTTATGTAATAAATATTAGCTAAAAAGAGCATTATAATCACGGGCCGCTAAGGGCAAAATTCAGCCAAAATTTGGTGATTTTTTTAGCCAAAAAATTCTAGCAACTGGTTTACAACTGTAGGTTAATATTAGCGGTGAAATCTTATTATAGTGCATTATGGGTAATTTTGAACTGTCTTCTACAATTTTAATTTGCGAAATTTGCACTTGAAGAAAAATGTAAATAAAAATATACTTGCCAATTAAAACTAACCCTAAAGTGAATGTTTCATTTTTTTCATTTTGCTTTTTCTTCTGTTCTATTTTCAACTTGTTGAATTTAAGATTTGAAATTTGAAAACTAATTGTTTAGAACCGGTAATCTTCATGATTTTGCAAACTTTTACAAATGAAAAAAAAGTTATAATTAAAAAATACTCATTTATTACTGGTAAAAAATCATAAATGGATTTTTCTCATTGCCGAAGACACTCAAACATTCCATTGTGAACTTCGCCTGGTTTGCGGCCGCTGGAAGAATGCAATTTGAAGGCAGGCAGCAAATTCGTTGACGAGTCGGATTTACAACATGGTTTCAATACGATGTGTCGTAAATGAAACGTTATTTGACGTCACGAATATTTTAAACAAATGAGAATTGTAATAAAATTGCGTAATCATTATCTCAAGAGGAACGAAAGACACAACCATTTTATTATTAATAAAACTCTTTTATTTTTATCTCATCTCGAGTTAAATATGTAATAAATTACGAGAATATTGAATGCCACAAAAAGTACAATTCATTACGATGTGGCGTAAAGGAAACGTTATTTGACGTCATGGATTTAAACCATTGAGAATTGATATAAAGGGGCGTACTCAGGGTTCTCAACTGTAACGAAAGAAACAACCACTTTATGGTTAATTAAAATTATTTTTTGTGGCATTCAATATTTTCCTGATTTATTACGTATTTAACTCGAGATGAGATAAAAATAAAAGTAAGAGTTTTATTAATCATAAAGTGGTTGTGTCTCTTGTTCCACACTTGAGATCATGATAACGCAGTTTTATTACAATTCTCATTTGTTTAAGATATTCATGACGTCGAATTAACGTTTCATATACGACACATCGTATTGAAACCATGTCGTAAATCCCACTCGTTGACGAATTTGCTGCCTGCCTTCAAATTGCATTCTTCGAGCGGCCGCAAACCAGGCGAAGTTCACAATGGAATGTTTGAGTGTCTTCGGCAATGAGAAAAATCCATTTATGATTTTTTTACCAGTAATAAAAGAGTATTTTTTTATTAATTATAAATTTTTTTCATTTGTAAGTTTGCCAAATCAGAAGATTACCGGTTCTAAACAATTAGTTTTCAAATTTTCAAATCTTAAGCGATATTACTATCAAAATTGAACAAGTTGAAAATAGAACAGAAGAAAAAGCAAAATGAAAAAAATGAAACATTCACTTTAGGGTTAGTTTTAATTGGCAAGAAAAATTTTATTTACATTTTTCTTCAAGCGCAAATTTCGCAAATTAAAATTGTAGAAGACAGTTTTTAAAATTACCCATAATGCACTATAATAAGATTTTATCGCTAACATTAACCTACATTTGTGAACTAGTTGCTAGAATTTTTTTGCAACCAAAAATCCCCAAATTTTGGCTGAATTTTGCCCTTAGCGACCCGTGACTGTAATGCTCCTTTTAGCTAATATTTATTACATAAGTTAATACAATGTAAAACATATTTTTAGAACTCGCAGAAGATCGGTAAAATAGTCTTCGGCAATGAGAAAAAATCCATTTATGGTTTTTTACCAGTAATAAAAGAGTATTTCTTAATTATAACTTTCTCCATTTGCTAAAGTTTATAAAATCGAAGATTACCTGTTCTATATAATTAGTTTTCAAATCTTTAGCGATTTTGTTTCTAAAAGTGAACATGCTGCAAATAGAACAGAAGAAAAAGCAAAATGAAAAAGACCAGATAAAGTATCCACTTATTTAATCTGCTCATTTACGTTAATTTAAATTATTATTATTTTTAATTAATAAATATATAATTTATATAATTATATAATAATAATTAATAAATAATATAATTTAAATTATAAATTAAATAAACATTAAATTAAAATAATTTAAATCTGCAAGGACGATTAAACTTTTTAAATATTTTTTTCATTTAATTTTTAATAAGACTAGCATTGTATTTAAATAAGTTTAGCTATTACCAATGTCTCATAAAAACGATCGAATTCTGTTTTGATAGAAATTTAAAGTTGGATAATAATCTATTTTGTTATATTTTCTGGGAATTTTCTATTACTAAATGTGTTATTTAATGTAAAATGTGTTTAGTCTTTTTACTGAGAATTTTTCTATCAGAATTCATTCAAAAATTCCTTTTATACCTAAAAATCTAAGATTTTTAAGTTTTAATGCAATTTTTTATTACCATAAAATAATATGCTTATTAGAGACGAAATCCAAAATTTTTTTTCGCATTTTAGTATTTATAAATTCTATTTAAATTATCCATTTTTTCAAATCCCTGTCATTAAATAGAATTCTAATTAAGATAAATTTATTTGAAAAATTTAAAGTTCGTTCTTTTATAATGATTCACTTATTAAATTTATGTTATTAACTAAAATTTTAATTAAGAAATGTATTCAGGAAATCTTATTTGTTGCTTTATAATTACATAAAATTTCTGGCAATCATTTTCTCCTGCATATTTACTTAAATTTCTAATTTGATGTATTTAAGAAAACGTAATCAATTTTTATTTATTCTAGTGTTATGTCGTTAAAGTTAGCGATTTACAAATACATTTTGTTTCGTATTTCTGTACGGTTGTTGTCACTCAGAAAACGGCAATTCGCCCCCATTAAAGTTACTGACCAAATTCAGTAATTTACGTCATCCACAGTTAATTGGAAGAAAATCGCCAAATGTCGCCACCTTAATAGTAATGCTCACTTTAAATGTAATATATTTTTGATTTATTTGAATTTTTTTTCTCCAGGTGTGGCAAGCATGCTGGTTGTTGTGGAGCCGACAGTCTCAGATGCGTTGCCAAAACAAAAGAAAAAGTGACTCTCCACTTTTATAGCGTGAAAATCGGAGAACACGGAACGCCATCTGAACGCAAAATCGAGAAGCTCACATTTTCTAACCATACAAAATGCGCTTGCGCACCAGTTCAGCACGTTAGCAAACATGATCTATGACATTCCATGTAAATACTGTTAACATGATGTATTACTTTCTTCTGCAACCATAATCAACGATCATCATTAATATTGAACTGATATTTAAAGACATTCAGTGCCTGGGATATGTATAGTGCTTCAGAACTATAAATTGTACTTATTCATAAGTATTGTATAAATATGACTAACATAAATTTCAAGTATTTTTACATATCAAAGATATAAGTTGTTTTTATCAAAAAATATTTGAGGAAACGTGTTTTTGTCTACTATTTATATCATCTTTATCGAAGTTCACATAATTTTGGTTACTAAAATAACCTTTCTAATTACGACACATAATCTGAATATCTTGTAGTAAGTGCCAATCTCATTAATAAAATTAGTCCATCGACGTCATTTATTTGTATGTAATGCATTGACTGTTTAAACTAATGTCGATTAAGCTTCCTAAAACAAAGTGAAAGTAGGGTTTCATGACTGACCGTGAAAATATCAGGACTTATTTCAATGCTCATAAATATATAATATTTCTACAGCTGTTTGAAGATTTGTGATATCTTAAATAAATGTATTTAAATGGTTTAATTTTTATTTTATAGTAGTTTAAAAGTAAATCATAAACTTGATGAAATAAAAATACAATATCATCTAAATTTATATAGTTTAGTGTACTTCAATTTTTTTAAAAATCATTATATATTATCTGGAAAGCACAATGATAGATGTAAAGTACCGCTGTTTATAGTACAAGGAATGAGTATCATACTTCTAATTTTAATATAAAGTCTCTAAATATCTTCAGAAACTTACCTGTAATTTTGCCGATGAAATTTCTAAAAGTAGTTACATATTTTTAAATTTATAAACTGAATAGAGTGCATTTAACATTAAAGCCTGTTTTAACTTTATGTATATCTTATAAATTCTAGTTTCAAAATGACTTAAATATTAGATTACAAATATATTATGATTATTTTTAAATTTGCTAGGAATATTCTATATATCTATCTGTCTGTCTGTCTAAATATATTCTTGAACGTTCAGTGTTATCAATTATGAAATTCATGAGACTAAATATTGAATGCTTTGGTATTATGTTATTGAGCATTTTGATTTATTTAATATTTGGTGAATTTGTTCATAGCTGAATAGTTCTATAGCTTTAAAATACACTAAGAAAGTTTGTTCTTTTGGTCAAGGAATACTGTGTTTAATCATGAATCGAAAATTAATGATTTTATTGTTACATATTTCTACATATCAATTTTCAATGCAAATATAATTTATCTAGAAATAACCAGAAATAATAGTTTCCATGTGTAATTTGTAATATTTTGAGCGTATGTAATTCATTTGGTTAAGTTATAAGTAAACACAAGTGAATCCAACAATTCATGACTAAAATGGTATTATTGAGACTGCATTCAGAGATCATCAAATCTAATGCATTTAAAATTTATTTTTATTAAAATAGCCGTTAAAACATTTATTATAAGGTTGAAGTGAAGAAATATCCAAGGAAAAAACAATAGATCGAAGAAATTAAAGAAATATCTAATATTGCTCTGATTGCTCTATAAATTCTAATATATATTTTATGATCAAACTAATTTTTAAATTATATAAGAATGATAAAAAATATATTGAGAATAACTTTGAAAAACGTTAATTATGTGAAGAATAATAAGGACATAATGCTGATACTCTTGGCGATTTTAACAAAACATTATAGACGACAACAGAACAACTGTCACCAGAAAAGTATCCAAAATTATTTTGAAATAAAAATTTTAATATGAAGATAAATATTACATTTAATCAAAATTCAAATTTCTAATTTTAATTTTTAAACAGAAGAAATTACAAGGAAACGCATAGAGAAGAAATTTGTATTATGAAAAGAAGAATTTTTATTTTTTTACAGTTAATTACAGAAGCAGAAAAAAATCACACTATTCAGCATGGCAAAAGCAGAATAAAAAACTTCTAGGCAGAAGTCGTTTCTGAAGTAATGCCACATAACCCTTTCGATAACAAAATGTAAGATGCTATAATATTTTATAAACCATTTACATTTGTGTTCCGAAAATGGAAGCTTGCAGTTTGTGGAAAATTCACAGGATTTAAAGTTGTATTTCATTCATTGTGAGCATTTCTTCAGTATGGAAAGAACCTGCAAAGAAAAATTAAATAAATAAATGATCAAAAGCTAGTGATGGATGCAAAATATACGATAAAGGAAATAAATTATCGTCAAAACTAATTAGAAACTATATTTTATAAGAAGAGTGCTTGAATAGCTTTATTTAAATTCCATTGAGCTGTAAAGTAATTCTTTTATTTCTTTTAAGTGACAGGGACTTCGATTACAAAATAAATTGGCCCTATGAATTTTTAGCTTTTAAGATAAAAAGTGTTTATCATATTAAATCCTTGTTTACAATGTTTACTTTTTGACAAGAAATATCATATATATATATATTGAATATATATATATATATATATATATATATATATATATATATATATATATATATATATATATATATATATATATATATTGAAGATTAATATATAGGTGATGTGTATTGTTAAAATATAAATTGTGCAGCCAATAACATGAAATACAAGGAAAAACACTGAAATATAAATGTGCCATGTCACAGAACAGTCAGCAATCTAACCAAATGGACTGAAACTGCTTTTAGGCCTCAAAAGTAACTATAGCTTCACATAAAAATATACTGCTCCCATGCTCAATTTAATCTGATTTTCTTTCGGATGTAGGAGGCTCAATATAAATTCTCCCTACTTTCTGGTATATTGCACAAAAAAAAACTTAAATAAGTGCAATGTAAGTTTTTTTTCAAAGTATGTTGATGCTAAACGGGTAATTTCGCACCAAATCTTGCAATACTGTTAATCATTTCTAGAAATTTGTCATTAGCCTGTTTTATTGTTTTAACCACTATTTAGGGTTACCCCATATCCATACTCAGTTGCTCCTATTTCGCAGAGTCTTGTGAAAAAGCGAATTTTTCAGGAAAGCTACTTTAAACAGAACAGCAATATAAATGTTAAAATATGTATCTGCATGGAAAATATGTCCAAAGATTAGGAATTAGACAACTATGTTATATCTATTGTACTAATTACTAGGGGTATATGTACCCCATTGTCAACCTAGTATAAATTTGTAATGGGTTTATTTTTATTTTGATTACGATTTCTCATAGCATTTATATGATAAATTAGGTTTATCAAAATCAAAACACATACTTCATTATTGTCTGTCACTGATTCTATCTATGAATATGCTCGTAAAATTTTAGCACAATTATATTGATTTTTCCTTTAACTAGATGAATACGAGAAGAATCTTTTGTAAAGCTAATGAAATATACTTTTTTCTCTCAAGTGAATGCACTATTTTCTATTTCTGTTGTCTATTTCTGCTAACAAAAGTAACAACCGTCTAATTTAATTACTTCACTTCAAGTGGTAAAATGATGAAGTCAACATCTGAGCTGACACAATCCTCTTCTCTTCTATACCATTAGAAAAAACATTGGAACCTACAGAACTTTTAACATACATATCGCCGTCAGCCGGAGTCAGGAATTGAATCCGTTAAAGTCTGGATGTGATAGCGAGAGAGAAAGGAAATATTATCTTTTTTTCTGCAGAGGATCAAATTAATTTTTTGTTTAACTGTATTGTGTTAATTTGTTGTAACTTATGACACTTGGACAAGCCAAGCTCACTAAGTTGTTGGCTATGCGAATTTAAGTCAGTAGGGTGTGTCTTTCGTTTAACCAGAGCAGCACGATGGGGAAAGTATGATTTTGTTTAAAACTCTTCCGACAGATGACACCACCGAGGATCTAATCCCTTAATTTTGACTTTAATCTGGAGGGGGAGGAAATTTTCTCCAGACCATTACACCCATGGTAACTGTTCAACAACCGACTACAGGACTTTCGATCCCACAGATTTAACGAGCACGTATATTGCATGTACTTGGTGGGTCTTTGGCAACGAGTTAATTTGTGTGATATATATGTAAATTACGACTTAAAATTAGTTGCTAATTAATCACCTCAAAGTTGTAAGCATCGGAATAAAAAGACATTGATTACAAGAACTGAAACCTTGAATTTCAAGATAAAACATCAATTCATCTTATTATTATTTTACTGCTGTTGCTCATTTCTCCTGATTGAAGACTGTAAACACAACAGATAACGGCTTTTTAAAATTATAAAGTTATGCTCTGTTAATAGCTTTGGTTATTAAAATAGGATGATGGTAGAAAACAAAAGAAAAGAATTTACTGAAATATAACCTTAAAAGTCAAGTTATTGTTTTTATAAAGAACATTAATTATATATTTCTAAAATATCCTAATTATAAGAGTTTTATGCATTTATCCTGAAACAAGAATTACACTGAAATTATTAAACAATAGAGCTATTTTAAGAATTCATATTGCAAAATATTTATAACTGAAAGAATTAGTAGTTAATATGAATATAGTGTTTATAGTACAGAACAGTAGCCATGTACAGTTATATAATCACTAATGCATATTTAATTTTGATGTATGGGATTTTTTCGTTTCTTTGGGAACCTCGATTTCTTATTGCCATAGAATAACATAGAATTTCGGAGAATTCCTATTCACTTTATTTTAGTAAATCTTAAATTTACGTCATCATTTTCGAGGGCATCGAATTTCAGATAACACCTCTAAGTTTAACCAGATAAAATTTCTTTTATTTGTATTTCAGTTAAAACTAATTTTTGCTTGTTTTCATTTTTTAAAAATAACTCAAGCAAATTTCATGCTGTCTTTTGAATGAATATTCTTCATTCAATTTATGTTGTTTCTTGACATCATTTTTATTCTTTCATTTTCCTACTTTCCTTTCATTTCTCTGTCTCTCTCTTTAATGTTCTGTTTATATTTTTCATAAATTACATGTGCTTATTGTGATTATAAATCATTATAGTAATATACATTCTGTTAGGATATTACATACATTTTATTCAACTAATTTTAGAAAATTTTAATTTACTAGTTAAAATTTGTGTTTACATTTGCTTGTTTTTGTTTTCGTGTGGACATTTGAATTTTTTGTTACTTATTTATTTTTTCTATAAATTTTAACGTTGTATAATTTTATTTATGTTTTATAATAATAATTAATTTTTCATCTTTATTTGTTTATTGAAATTCTAATAGCTTTTCTTAATGTAATAAATTTTTATTACTAATAATTATAAGGGCTTTACAGTATATTATGTATCGCCAAGTTTTTGAAGAAAAATAAAAGAAGATTGTGAAAGACACCAAAAAATAGTTTTGCAATCAGCAAATTATCTGAAATGATGAATTGCTCAGTTAGTCGCTCAAGAATCGTTATTTACAGATGAAAGATAATTTGATCGTTATATAAAGCTTAAAAAGGATTCTTAGCCATTACAAATATCTTCTTAAGAATCCATTTGCATACATTCACGTGTTCGATTTTTCAATTTCGGAACCAAACATACCACAGCTGTTGAACTAAAAGTTAGAATACTAACCATTCAGTTATTAACACCATTGACGCTGTGCATAAAGAATACAATTGGTTAGGTTCATGAGTCATATTTCCTAAACTTACCAATGACCACTCAGCGGCGCCACCATTGGTAGTGTACTGGTTGATATTGGACTGGATAGTGGACGAGAGGCGAGACCACAGCAGGATTGTAGCCAGGCCATGCGTAGAAACCTGGCCATACGAATTTCTCAACTGGTTTTTTCTCTGCCTCTTCCGCTTTCTTTTCCTCAGCAAAGACTGCTACAAACAGCATCAAGCACAGCACACCAGCCAACTGCAAAACGAGCCATGTTTTTAAACTTTTATACATAACTTAGCAATTTTTTTTATAATAGCAAATTTTTTTATAAATGTCAACAATATGGTGTTTAATTAGGGTTATGTAATGATTCAATTCTTGCGACCATGGCAATTTGATAAAAGATAGATGGAGTCAAGTTTTCAGTAATCGAAACAATATTCCTCTAATAGAACCTTTCTTTGTTTATAATTATCTGTGAGTAAAATATTCAAGCAAATTTAAATCAATAGCTCAGTTTAAAAAAATGATAACTAAGGTTAATTGATCAAGAAGAATGAAAATCGACTCTAAATTATAAAGAATTAAGTTACTGGGAATTATATACGCACTGAGAACGATAATTACGATTAATGTTTCAACTTTCTTTAATGTGTATTTTTTGCCTAGAATCAAAAACTAAATATGCTCTGATATTTCCATGAGTTTTTTACAGTCATTTTAATAATTTTTGGTAGGATATGCTATTTTATTAATTTTGTCATTTTAGAGCAAATTTCTAATTAATGAAGAACAAAAAGCTTACTAATTAATATATATTTACTTTACAAAATATAATTTTTTCCTTTTGAAAAATTTAAAAATGATGATTCTGTGAAAGTAGGAATAAAAATTAAGCAACAAATCATAACCCTGTCGAAAAAGAAAAGGGATAAAATTAAAGAAAGTGATGCATTTTGTATGCGGATTTTTAAAATTCTATTTGTAATCATAACAGCAATTTAAAACACAAATTTTCAATTTTTATAATTTTAGAATATGTATGTAATACAATGTTATTTTATTGTATGTTAATTTATTATTATCGAATTTAAGTATTCGAACATCAATTTTAAAAGTCAAATATAAATTAAATCAGTAAAAAATAGAAATAATTTCTTATACAGTAAGCTCTACTATTATTATATAAAATAATCAGCTAATAAATACCATGTTTGTGAATTGAAAACGTTTAGTTACGTCACTCTATAGGTTTCATTGACCTTAATTATAGAAGATATTTATCTTCGTTATCCTAAATATAATAACTCACAGTTTTTATTACCTTCTCTCTGTCTAGTATATCTTTGTTTGATTCTACGTTATTGCAAAGCATTTTGAGTATATTCACATTGTATTACCACCAGAATGAATACTTCACTGAGTAAAGGCAATATGTAGACGTCAAAAGGAAGAAAATCGAGAAAATGCTCAAGAAAACACACCAGCGACTCAGGTTCAGATCTAGATTGAATGCAAACTGGAAATCTTCCATTTCAAAACTTTCTATTTCGGCATAATATGATCTATTTATCATTACTTATTAAGCATTTAGATTTATTAGAAAGATTTCAAAAAAATTTGTAAATGCAAATTTGAATATTTTTTTTTGCGGATAGAGACATTCAATGAAGATAAAAAAAATGTGACTCATTAAATTTTTTTATTATTTTAATCACAATTTTTGGTGCTCTCATCCAAAACGAAAGATGCTCCCTATTGACTTAATTCGCACTGCCAAAGGCAAAAACGAGCTTGGCTTGTCCAAGTGTCATAGGAAAACAACAACAACAATTTCTCAAATGTAGAGTATTTAAGAATGTGCTTTGAGATTATTGAACAATTTAATAATTTTAAATATCTTACTATACTATACATATGAGACTTCAAACATCTAATATTGGATAAATCCTTTTGCAGAACCTTTTAGTAGTGCTTAGAAACTGATTTACCCAATCATTCTAAGCTATTGAAAATAACTTGACATTTGAAAAAAATTCTAAGCAGAAGCATCACAAAAATGAAACTGATGATTCGTTTCATCAGAAGAATGCGAGTGCAGCTTAAGGTCCATTGAAGGCTAGTTCTGTCTCATGTTGGTTTACTTACAAAAGCAGATGATGTCATTCGACACACTTATACAAAAGCGTCATAACATTTGACTTCTTTGCGTGAAACATTCCGAGCTATGCAATATTCTTCCACTCAAAGCTGATAATGACAGTGTTTTATGGTAGTCAAAAAAATATTTTAAAATTTTTTCTCGAAAAAGTTATCTATTCTAATAATTTTCAATTAGAACTCATTATATTATTATTTAGAAATAAAATAATGATGAAGCTTTGATATAAAGATTGTTAAGATTTTGTTCTGATATACATGTACAATTTGTTGCATATTTTATGTTAATAAAAATATACAGTAAATTATTTGTGAGGTATAGGATTGCAAATATACAGTTATGTAAAATACACAACACATATAATCATAAAAATATACTTTGGATTTTTCCAATTTAAATACCTTAAAGCTAAATATTTTATTACATTTTATATCTGTATATTTATCTAATAATTAAATATTGATAATCATAATATTATATATTGCTAAAAAAGAACATACATAAAGAGTTTACATGTAAGGAAAATTTTTCTTATGAGAAATTATTATGAAATAGAAAGTTTATTTCATAATTTTCCTTATTAGTAACATTAAAATTAAAATTTTTTTATTATGTTTAAGTGTATAAAATTTTAATGTATATTTCTCAACATTAAATTCATTTAAGTATAAATCAATCAAAATTGTATACCAACAAATGCATGATAACTGTATTAAATAATTTAGTAGAAATTCAGTGTGTGTGTGTGGTGCATTGCACCAATGAAAAAATAAAAAATATCCAAATTCCACGAACTTTTAGCTTTGGATTCGGGGTAGATCGGGTATTCCTTGGTTTGCAAAAAATTTAGAGATACATCTTGGTGATAAAATTGAATTTCTGGTAACCTTCTCCTTGTGTAGCGGTGATCTTGTTAGTCACATCTTAAAGCCTATCTTGGCGTCAAAAAAATCGCCAAAGAATCAAGGGATACCCGATTATAAACTTTTAGCTTTTAATGTTTGATTTTTAGTAAAGCAGAGCAAAAAATTGTAATTCAATGTAGTTTTTTCTGATTCCACCATTACATTTAAATCCTATAAACCCCAACGTTTTCAAGTAAATACAGTAAAATTTGTTAGCAGAAAACCTCAAAAAACTAATTTTTATTTAATTTTTTTCATATTAATATTTATTAACGCATGGAGGTAATTAGATGTAATCGCTATAAGAAATGTTTATTTCATCTGATACAATGTATTTATTCAGTTCAAGGACCATCAAAGATTTGTGAGCTGATACAAAAACTAATTTTAAGGTGTTTTTAAAATAAAGTTTTTACATGTTTTTAATATTTTCGGTGTTTATAGGAGCTCTGTTGAAAATGTAGACTTGGATCATAATGTAATTGTTGAGTAAATGTCTTCGTAGAGGAGATAGCCCCGATTGTTTGTGATTTGGTCTTCCGTTCGATTGTTCGTCAGTGTAACCTCTACTCTGTGTGTGTTTTGGAGTTCACTTTAAATCATAGTTGTTGTTGTTCCTAATGACACTTGGACAAGCCAAGCTCGCTATACGTTGGCTATGCGAATTTAAGTCAATTGGCAGCGTCTTTCGTTTTTTTTTAATAAGAGCACCATGAAGGTGAAAGTACGACTTTTGCTCTTCAAATCCTCCGATAGATGGCAGCAACAGAAGATAGACTCCCTCAATTTTGGCATTGATCTGAAGGGGGAGTAAATTTCTCCAGACCATTGCACCCATGGTGACTGCTCAACGACCGACCACGGAACTTTCGATTCCACATATTTAACGAGCACGTATATCGCATGTACTCGGTGGGTCTTTGGCGGGAATCGAACCCCACCCTTTCGGATGGAAGCCGATACACTAACCACTAGGCTACCACGGCCTTAAATCATAATAATCCTTTCATACTTAGCGAGACAAATCAACTAAAATATTGCTGATGGTATTTTTTCAATTTCTTGGATCCTATATGATTTTAAAAATGATCTTATCTCTCTCTCTTTTATATATATATATATATATATATATATATATATATATATATATATATATATATATATATATATATATATATATATATATATATATACGCTCACATTTTTTTCATTTAAATATTAATTCAACTGGGATCTACAATTTAAAAATCTAAAATCTTCAAACATTGAGTTGTGTGTCAAACTGTGACGAACTATTGAAGTAAAATAAATCTGTAAGATAAATAAAACTCTGTAAAATAAATAAAACACCTTAGCACTTAGTTTGTAAGAGGAATATGCAAAAAGCATATACTCGGTATATATTTCACACTGTCTAACAATAGCTTAGGATTGAGCCAGAGACTTTTCTACTGCTAACAGAACGGGCTAACAAATTGGTTACGAAGATATTTTAAACTTGTCTTAAGCCCCAAGAAATAAAAAAAGAGCGAGGCAACTTACCACGGTCTTCATCTTGATGTTTGATGAAACAGCGCTAGTATTCTCTAAATCAAGAAGACTAATTTGAATTCTTGTCGAAAGCGGTTAGGAACTTTTATACTATGGGCCTTGAAAAAGAAAAGCAGGGGGCGAATTCTACTCCAAGGTCGAGCTAAAATTGCGGACATGATGTCCGGTTGTTGGGCGTGGTAAATCTGTAATTTCTCTGGGTAAATAATTGGATGATATTTCGGTTAAGACTTCTGAAGGTCGTTTCGATTTTTTCGATACATTTCCGTTAAAATTATCACCTTCTATTGATTCCCACATGCTTTTTTGAATGATAATCAGTTGCCAATTTCTTGAAAGAAACCCAGAAGTGCTTATCGATTATTTACATAAAAAATAAAGAATAACGGTAATTTATCCTGGCATATAATAAAAAAATCAGTTTTCTTATCACTTCATATACATATTGAATTCAAGATTTTTAAATTAATAGACAAAAGCTCAGTACAGATATTTCTAATATTTTTTGAATTAATTCTAAATGAACTCAGAAATGACTTAAAGGTATTAAAATTTAATACCTTTAAAAGTATGAAAGATTTGTATGAAAATCTTCCGAATCAATTTTTATATTTTGAAATTTTAGGGCTATATTCCGTAGAAAATAGTTAATTGACAAAAATTCGAGGACAGTTTAGGAGTTTTTCAGTTAAGCAGTTTAGGAGTATTTCTATAGAAAACAGTGAGCAACTATAATTTATGAGACTAAATACAAATATTAAAATTTGAGGGTTATTCATTTTGTGATATTTTCCATCATTTTAATCGGCGTTCATCAATACGATAATTTGTCATATAGTGGGACATAACATCATATAACTGTAAATTTTGTTTTTATATATTTTTTTCCATTATTGTCTACTATAAAAATAATTCTATTTATATATACTATAAAAATAATTTTTATATACTATAAAAATATAAAAATAATACTTTTATACTATAAAAATAATTCTATTATTTATATTGGTGTATAATAGAAAGTCGCAATTGCAATTCTAATTAAAATTGATTAATAAAAGATGAAAAATCATTTCTTAAAAATACATGAATATCTTTCGCGAAAATTGCTTGAGAACGTTATGTATTTTATCTTTTATGGTATGTACAGTGAAGACTTTTCCCAAAATCCGAGACTTTGTGAACGTCATGAAAACCCAAGTCTCTCCACTATTCATTTCGTTGTATCAAAGATAATGAACAAAAATCTTAATTAAAAATCAAATAAAACTATTAATTACTAATTAAATGGATTTCTCCCTGAAATAATATTTTCTTTCTAAATTATTTGAACTGAAATAGTTACTCTGAAAAAATATATATGAAAATAAGATGAAAACAATGCTCAATAAATAGTCACTCAAAACACTACAACTTTAACGTTTAAAAATAATTTATATGTGTACGATAATTTCAATTCAATATAATATTCAGGCAACTAAAATTAGAAAAAAATATGATAAATACAATCGTATTCTTTTCTAATTTTAGTTGATTACAAATACAATACAAAAACAAAAAGAATACGATAACGAAATAATTAAAATACAATAATAGAAAATACTTAACAAGAAACAAAGAAAATGTTGTAACTTCATTGAAGACCATTGTACTTTTATAACAGAATAATATTACTTTATTCAAAATAGCATTTATGGAATGAAAAAGTATAATCTAAACCATCCCCAAGTTCATTGAAAGACGAAGGTTTGTATGCTATGTCAGCTAATCACTTTAATAGCATCGAACCATATTCAATGAAGCAACAGATGAAAAGTTATAGCTTCACTATATCTTATTGTGCATTTATATTTTTAATTCAACATGCATTCACATGCATTGAAATTATAGTGGATATCAATATGGAATTGTAATGCAGGGGATTATAATTTGAATAATGCTTTTAGGTGTATTTAATAACACTGAATGATATTTAATAAAGGAGCAAAAAAACACCATAAATTTGTTACACCTCTTTGTGTATTTGTATCAGCCATAATTCATAATGATTTATGCAGTGTATTACAGTCAATATCAATATCGAATTGGAGAAAATGAAAATTTGTGCCAGATGCTTGATATCAGAACATGGTGCCAAAAGGGTTCATGTGTGTTAAAAACTCATGATTTTTCATGTCCTTCTGCATGAAAAATGTGGAAATTTAGAGGATAGATCACAGATTTTATCATTTGACTATGATGTACAACCAGAAGGGAATTGATTATTTTCATCTTTTCGGATCAGAATAAATAGGTAATCATTAATGCAACCGAATAAACAAAACTAGCAGCAAATCTAAAATACCAATGAATAATACCAATTTTGAAGCTTCACATTTAATTATCGTTTTTACTTTGTAATATATTATTCTTTCATTCTCAGAAGACGCATTCTTTCGTTCTTTGTAGAGTCTACTCTGTACCATAATTAAAGTCATGTAAAAGTTCAGAGAATAGGTTCCAGATCAAAAGTTAACTTCGACATTCAATCATGATCAAAATTACGAAAGGGTTTTCTGTGTATAAAGGCTTTGATTGGCAGTTTTAGTCCATTGGAAAAACATTGCAATAACTAAACATAATCTAAATGAATAAAAAGTAAGCATAAGAGAATGAGTTTTCGATTATAGTCTTATAAAGAAACGTGTCGATCTCGTGTCCGGGAGTTATCCTGTTCAATACCCTATTCATATAATAGTATATATAGAATCTATGCACAAAGAGTTCTGTATGAATCACTTGACCTTCCGCTGATGTTGGGGAGATGAAAAGGGTGCCATCTCTTAATATTTTCACTTAAACATGGTGCAAAATTACGGGATGATAGTTTTTCTATGCAAACTATCATCCCGTATCAAACATCATCCAAACAAACATAAAAAAAATGCGGCTTTGGGGGTTAGTAGCTAGAAACGTATCGTAAAGACTTAACCAAACCCACGCAATGATTTCATGCGTTCAAGTATCATTAAAAGATGTAATTACAAAGCTATTAAAACGTGCATTTCTTTTAAGCTGTCATTCCCTTATTCTCTTGACTTTCGATGCCAAGAACTCGTTGAAAGGCAGGTCACGGTTCTTGCAATTAACACAAGTAGATTAATGGAAGTTCACTTTTGAACTTTATTAGAATATGGAGCACTGCGGGTCAGTCTGAGTCTGCGACCCGACTCCACCCCGTCCATTCGCTTTGGGTGGAGTTCTTCCCCCCCTTTTTCTCTTTTTAGGGAAATGCATCCACGGGACAGTTGACACCAATGCGTTGTTTTCAATATCGGAATTGAATGGCACTTTGGAAAAAAAAATACACTAATGCCTTCCTGTCTCTATTTATGAAAGAAGGCTTTCTGATTATAAGACAATAATATTAAGCAATTCTTCATCATCATCAGAAGGAAGTTTACATGTAAAATGTGAATTTTATGCCGAATATCTAAATGCATCATTTTGAAGTAAATACATTCATTCAAGAATCGCATATGGTGTTATTCCGATGCATTTCCGGCTACCTACTCGTATTTCTGTGGTTCCAACCAGGGAAAGAAAGCCAAATATCTCGTTCTGAACCACGGTCGATTAATGCAGTTGACAGCATTCTTCCCTCTCTAGTTCATCCGAGGACTTTGGACTCAATGAAACTTTTAACATGCATAGGTCCTCTCAGCATGATAATCTATGGTTGTATCAGGAATCGAATCCGATGCTTTTCCAATTTGCCAACTACTCTAGTTTCAACAAGCTGAACGGCTGTGTAAATTAAAGTGAATTGCTATGAAAACACCCGTACAGTACATATCTATGAGTTCCTTTCATTTTTCTACATGAGAAAGTGGAAAATTGGCTTCGAACTTTCATATACTTACACTCTCATTGGTTATTAATCTTTTGACTAGATTACTATTAATTGTCAGTCTTTTATTTAAAATTGTCTTTCGTTGATACTTTTTAAGCTATTTTAGTAAACATATTTATAATTTTACAATTATGCTTGTTTCGATGAATGATGATGATTTTGATTATTGTCATAATATTGTAACCTAGGATAATTTGCTATCACGCGTACAATTTTTGGAAAAAATTGATAAATTATTTATTCATTGCGACAGCATTGTTTATCATATATGAGCAGCTATTGTGAAAATTTAAGTACCGAACATCTTTCTAAAATGAATTGGTGAATAAATGTGACTAAAGTAAAAAAGAAATATATTTGTTATTATGCTTAAGAGATATAACATAGAAGTAAGACATGATTGAATTAGATATCTTTTTGTATAGTATTTTGTAAATTTTGTAAGTAAATTAAATCACCCTAACACTGAATCATTAGCTTCTTAGGAACCATAGTTAAATGTAAAGGTTGGCAGTTGAGTTAATATAAACTGAGTGGGTATTCTTGCCATGAGTAAAATTGCTTTCATGTTCGAAAGATAACTGATTCGATTCCTCATATACTTGAAGATTGTCGTGTTGATTAGCTTATGCCTGCTAAATATTTGACGGTTTTATGTCTTTCTTATAAAAAGAAGATCTTGGGAATAATATCCCAGCTGAAGTATATATCTATTATTTAACTGTGGTTCAAAATTGTGAGGGATTAGTTGTGTCTAACTTTTTCAGTCGTCAATAAGTAGTAGCTAAAAATATAAATAACAGAAATCCACAAATAAAATAATACCTACATTTTTCAATAAATGCTATTTTAAATAAAATAATGGCATAATCTTAATAACTAAATTTTTCAGACTCTAACTGAAAAACTTTTTAATGAAGCTATAAATGAGACAGTTTAATGTAAAATAACAAATTAAATAGCTAGAAATATTAAACCACTAATAGCATTTCATTTTACTCTATTTTAAATAAGATAATTTCATATATATATATATAGAATTCTTAATGAACAATTTTGTTAGATCTTTTCTCTTAAACTACTAAACAACTTAAGAGTGATTCATTTATTTGAGCTTAGGAATTAGTTAAATTAAATTTCAAGACAGCACTCGAGTATTGAATATTCTCTAAATTGGATTTATTTTTGTTATTAAATGAAATCTATTTTTGTTAACCAAAGCCGCTACAGCCTCGTTACCTTAAATCATGATCAAGTGACCAAAAATTGACACCTGAGTTGGCATTTTACTCCCCAGATTTCCATAGTACATCAATGGAGGAACGTTAGGCACTAAAAATAAGGCATTTCCATTCTAAAGACGCGCGTACAAAATTGGTAATAAACCGTCTGTAATGGACGTTTGTGAGCACAGAGTTGGCCATAATAATGTCACTTTAATCTGCTTACTAAAAATACTTCAAATAAGTAAAATTTTAAATGAAACCTTATGAATTTAGAAGAACAAACCATCAATGATTTCTATTATATAGTCTATTCTTATTTGTTGGTACAACATAGCATGTTATACTGATTTTTCATGTTATGTTTGTTTAACAATCTTGATATCCTAGTTTTCATAAAAAAAGTATCCTAAAATTAAACATTCCAAGCAAATTGTAGGAAAAACTGCACTGTAGAATTCTAGAATTCTGTAGAATTCTAGAAAACTTGAGCAATGCCACAAGGAGAAGACAGGGACTTCATGTGCATATATATAGGTGAAAGAAAAAGTAAAAATATAGATAACTGGATAAATAGTGATGAGTGATTGAATTATACTTCATGTGCGAAAGATGACTTTGATCAAGAAACGATAACCAAGTCAAAAATGAGAGTAGGCTGATTAATATACTAGATCTGGAAACTGATGGACCTACGCTTTGCTTTGAAAAAATATGCATCTTTCTTTTTTAACTGTTTAGAAACACATTGTAAAGTGTAATAATTCACTCAGATTTAAATTTCTTATAAATGTTATAGGATTATCAATTTTATCTTCTAGCTGCATTTTGAAGATTGCAAACAGAATTTACAAGTGGGCTAAAATTCTATGCATAGCCAAATTATGAACCTAGTATATGCATGGTGTGAACTTCACATAACTAAGATTATTTTTTTATTAATCTTATGTATATTGAAATCTAAATTCTGATCGAAGATTTAAACTCTCAATTCCTTCCACGATAGATTTCGATATCGAAAACATTTAGGAGCAATAAAACAAATAAAAAAGACGTTATCGATAAAAATTGCGAAATTCAAAAAAATGGTAATTTGTGTGAGTATACTACGCAAAAATATTTCTAGTGGTTCATCTAATAGTATTAAGTTTAATTTTATTCAGCAAATTGCATTTGATTAAATAATTGGTTATCTGAAAATTTTGTTTGACGCATCATAGGAACAGCATAACGATTGACAACTACTGTAGTTATTTTAAACTTTTTTTTATCATTCCCTGCTTTTTGGAAAGAAAATTTCATTGATATTCAGTCATCATTATTCAGTCATATAATGGTAATGAGCTATACATTGATAATAAACTTTTTAAGATAAAATAATTCACACTTTTTAAAATGGGAAAACAGTGCTTTACAGTAAAAAGAGTTTAAATGAAAAAGTTTAAAAATTAAAACTGCATAGTGAATTGTGCAACAGCAAAACGCTAAGGCTGTAAAGTCGTTTAACATTCACAGGGTATTATTATTTTGTAGAAGAATTTTTCCAATATAGAGGGAGTCGTATTCACTTCTTTAAACAGAGTGATCTCGGAATACTTTCAATCATTCACCCTTATTTTCATGTAGGCAGGTATGGAGCCCATGCCTAGTTAAATAAATAACGACTACAATCGAAAAAGGCCTTTTTCATTCTAAAGGGCATGGTAGTATTACCAAGTCGTGTGAGTTCTGATAAGATAGCTCCTTTATATTTATTTTATGCATATAATGATGTCAATTGTAAGGGATGTACAGGCTATAGAGGATTCCGAGTCATTACATGAACTCATAATAGAATTAGGAATGGAATCAATGGATTTTTATATTAAAGACCATAAAAAAGATCATTTAGTTGTGAGTTTGATAAATTTAGTTACCTAGGTGGCGCATAGAAAGTACCGGTGTACTTCAAAATGAATTCCTGCTATTTGAAATCTATTTTCCAATTGATAATATTTACAGCAGCATAGATTCTTCCAAAATTTATATTTAATTGATTAAATATTAGGACTTATATAGGAGGAGGAAGTACCATTATAGATTCTTCGAAAATTTCTATTTAATTGATTAAATATTATGACTTATATAGGAGGAGAAGGAAGTGGCAGCACAGATTCTTCCAAGATTTCTATTTAATTGATTAAATATTATGACTTATAGGAGGAGGAAGAGCCATTATAGATTCTTCGAAAGTTTCTATTGAATTGATTAAATATTATAACTTAGGAGAAGGAAGTACCAGCACAGATTCTTCCAAGCTTTCTATTTAATTGATTAAATATTATGACTTATATAGGAGGAGGAAGTACCATTATAGATTCTTCGAAAATTTCTATTTAATTGATTAAATATTATGACTTATATAGGAGGAGGAAGTACCAGCACAGATTCTTCCAAGATTTCTATTTAATTGATTAAATATTATGACTTATATAGGAGGAGGAAGTACCAGCACAGATTCTTCCAAGCTTTCTATTTAATTTATTAAATATTATGACTTATATAGGAGGAGGAAGTGCCAGCATAGAGATTCTTCCAAAATTTCTATTTAATTGAATTATGACTTAGAAAGAGGAAGTGGATGGCGAGGAGTCGACCCAGTTTTGAGTATTTCTGTTCTGCTTGTCTTTGCAGTAAGACTTTCGCCTTTCACTTCCGACTGTTAATTCAGTAGAAATCTCTATGGGGTAAAATATATTCGAAACCACAACATATGTTATTAGCAATGAAAGATAAAACCTGTTGAATATATAAATTTGAGCTTTTTTTTAAAAAAAGTTATTAATTTTTACTAAACAGCTTTTTAGAAAGCTTTGCTTCGAAAAAACCATTGGCGATCAGTACAAAATTGAATGAAAACTTTTGATAACAATGGAAACTTCATTTATATTAATCGAATATTTATTGAATTTAAATATATTCTTAGTTTCATTTTTTTCGAAAAATAATTTATATAATGTGCTGTACTAATGGGAAAGCTAATTCTTGTAGATTGACGTAACTTTATACCAACCATCAATTTACTTGACATTAAAGTAAGCGAATCTATATTTTCATGCCGTATTCTTTTTAGCTAAGTGCTGGTTAAGGCGCTTAAGGGTTGACTATTTGCAGCAGTCGCCTCATTTATTTTAATATTCTGAGCTGTTGTATGTCTGATCACGTTTCTTAGCAGACGATATTCAAGAAGCTCAAGATTTCTAAGCGCAGGTGTTCTCCTTACCACACCCTTATTTCAAGGTCAGCTGGATCTCATCCTAATCTTCTTTGATGACCACGCCAAATATTCCTTGAATTTTCATTGTCAATTGAATTGGCCTCGAAATCGAGAGTGAGAGAGAGTTTCTCATTTTTTTTATATTTTCACTTTGATTTTTGTTCCTATGTACTTTTTAAAGTACAATAAGGATTCAAATTTTTAATCGAAAAAATGTGATTTGTGGATTTAATATAGAATATTATACTATCAAATATACATTGATGCGAGAAGTATTAAATTAAATCAAATACTTTTTTTTCAAAAACAATTTTGAAAGTTGTAACTCAAGAGCAACGCAATTCAAAATTTAAAATTTTGAACCATCAAGACGTCAGTAACTGATTAAAAAAGTCTTTTATTAAATAGCACTGAGCTGGAAATTAATTAGTTTGTGCTCTGGTCTTCATTTCATTAGTTCACAGGTTCTAGTCTGATTTCAATATTTAATATTTATAAAAATTCTGGATCCATTCGTCCAAAACTAAATTGGCTGTTGTGAGAAAATTGTGAATTTATAAATGTTAAAATTGTATCAAATTAAGGTTAGTCCAGTCCACTGAACTATAAAAGTTTTTTCCAGCTTTCATTCTAGAATTCATTAAGATTCTTATGCATATTAAAGTCTAATGTCATTTTATATTTCTACATTTTACTCATTCTTTCATAATTTTTAGAAACTAAAGGAATGGTTGACAATTTAGGACAATGTTTGACAATTCGACGTTGGTACTTGACCAAGGTTCAAACAAATGAAGTAAGTTTTTATTACCTTCCACATTAGAAATTAATTGTAGGAATTTAATAATCGAAATACTTAAGATAGTGTTTTTGTAAAACTAAGTAAATTTATATTTCTGTAAACACTTTTGTATTTTCTATTCATTTCCAATAAAATTCTAACATAACAAAAGAATTTGTGATTCAAAGCAATGAACAGTTTTTGGACAAACATGGATAATGTAAAGTCATTAAAAATGCTTAAGTATAACTAATTAATGCTAAGAGCTGCAAATTATTATTTTAATTGAAACAAAGACATACTAATTGCGTGTTTGTAGTTAAATGTTACATGTTTGCTTCCGCACAAAAAAATAGAAAAGAATATTGAGATTTAGAACAAAAACTATTGAAGCGTTTTGTTATTTGCAGATGACAGATAAAAATATAAAATCACATCTGTTTTATTAACATTTTATTAACTAGTAGTTTTTAAACATTTATTGCATACACTTATTTGTATGCAAATATTGATTTAAAGTTCACATAGTCTTTGCAAATAAACACAAATAAACCATTTACAAATAAGCACAAAATCAATCTCAAAACTGAAAGAAATGTTACAGTTAATATTGAAACCAGATGAAATTGAAACTAGAAAGCTTGTTATCATTTGTGGTTGTAAAAGGATAAACTTTTGTTTTATGTTAGATATCACGAAAAGGAAAATTTTGTTTTTATATTAATTAATTTTTCTTCCCTATCGAATAAAAATATGTTTAAATCGGTCAAAAACTCTAAACTGCGGTATTATTTCTGACTTTACTGAAATTTTTTTTTATAATTCTACAGTAAGTATAAAATAAATTCTGTTGGAGATTCCACTGTTCCATTTGCCTACTGTATTCAGGTACCCTATATCTGGAAGAGTGTGTGTGCTGTTAAAGATTTGGAGATGTCCTATTGTTCTCTGGGAAAATGTTTCGTCGGCAGGAGGTGTGTTATAAGAGAGGATTATTAAAAATACTTTCTTTTGCACTAAAAGCTTATAAACACGCACGTAGAAAGTTAAAACGCAACAACTATCAATTGTTACCATCATGTACTCTAGTGCTAGATAATAACTTGAAAGCTTCCACTCTATAAAGCTTGGCTTTACTACTCAATTTCTTAAGATGACGTCAAGCAGTGGTTAGTCCAATGTCTAAGAGCCTATTGGAAGACTCCTCTGAATAATGCTTTAGGGCAGAATTTATTTTATCGAAAATGTGCCACATTCATTTGTAAAAGCCGCGGTGGCCTGGTTGCTTAGGGCGTTGTTCACATTATCGGAAGTTTGAATCCGGCTTAACCCAAGATCCGTCCTGCTCGCTAAGGACGGATGGGGCACGTTAAAACTGGGCGTGGTTGCAATGTCCTCCAAGTGAAATGATACCTCTGGGGGTGGCAGCCCAAGTATTGGAGGTTTTGTAGCTGGTCCTGCTTCAAAATCACGAAGACTCCATCCGGCTGCTTCTATTCAACTGGTAGAGTCCGACTCAATGATAGATACAGAGAAGCATGCTGGTGCAACAACAGCATTCATTTGTAGCAAGGGATAAAAAAATTCGGAAATTTTCCAAACATCTATTTAAACGATGTGCATGCAGAGATTATAGACACGCAACTCTTTCTTTCTGTTGTCAGTTGCTGGTAGGATCGGATCCAAGACATTTGAACAGGATATACTTTGAGGAACATTAGACAACATAAACAAAAATATTTTGGATAAGTATTTGGATGTAGATTACTGTTAAATTCCTTACAACTAAATTTACTATTGGCCACCTTCCTTTCCAAATGAAAAGTAAATTCTAAGAAAAGGCATAAATGTTAGTGGTTCAGGATATTTTCATGTACTACGCATTACATCACATTAAGACAATGTACTAAGCCATGTGAAGCACTTGGGAGGGAAGTGATTACAATTTCCATTATTTGATGTTGCCTCACATTAAAATAATGTAAGAACTTTTATTTCATTCATATACAGTGAGTGTAAAAAGTATTCTTACATTACGACAATTGATTTAAAAGAGATCCGTTCATAAAAATTATTAACATAAATTCCATTTTAATTAATTAGAAATACATAATAGAACATATTTTCACTAGTTTCATGTGAAATTTACACAAAAATAATTTTATACATGAATAAATATTTACAAAACTGAAACAATCCAACATCTTGTGGTGTGAAAAGTATTCGTACACTAAAAGAAATGCAAATTTTTTATGTTACATTTATTGAAGAATTTTCGTCTCGCAACACGGCCATGGAAACCTTCATTTCTGCATGCATTTCGAACAGTACTTACGAAGACTGCTGTTCAGATATTCTTCAGTTCTGTTGTTAATGTAGGATCACTTATTTTGGGATTCTTCGTTAATGAATGTACCAGAAACCGTCTGTCAGCTGATGTCAATAGACATGGTCGCCCAGTACGAGAACTGTTTTGAACCGTTAGAGTGGCAGCAAACTTTTTTATGATTGACAGCACAGTTGAACGGAGCCTACCAACCAGATCAGAAATCTTGTTGTACGATTTACCATTTTTACGGATCTTTAAAATCAGTTCTCTTTCGGGAACACTTGTCTCTTTACTTTTACTACCCATTACAGAATTCCTAGTTTCTCACTACATTAAAATTTTCACTAGAAGAACCTTTTAAGTAACTTACAAGATAATGTCAATTAACTAGATCTTAATGGCTAAACCAATCACACAAAATATAACTAAAAAAATTTGCATTTCCTTTAGTGTACGAATACTTTTCACACCACAAGATGTTGGATTGTTACAGTTTTGTAAATATTTATTCATGTATAAAATTATTTTTGTGTAAATTTCACATGAAACTGGTGAAAATATGTTCTATTATGTATTTATTAATAATTAAAATGGAATTTATGTTTGTAATCTTTATGAACGGATCTCTTTTAAATCAATAGTCGTAATGTACGAATATTTTTTACACTCACTGTATTTAATAATTAGTTTTCAATTAACGGGGAATTACGCTAGCCTGGTGAAAAAAAAGAATGTAGAAAATATGGTGTGTCCAATATTTGTATCAACTTAGTTTTCAATTTTGTCATTTGATCATGATTTAAAATTACGAAGCAGTCGGCTGTGTTTGTTGGCTTCATTCAGAAGAAAATATACAAGCCAGAAATATTTCCAAAACCTAACCTATTTTTTTAAAGCATGTTTGTTATTATTCAATCATTATTACGTTTTTTAATGATGTGCTCTAAAAAGTTTGAATGAGAAATATCAGGTATTAGTGGAAACAATAGTTTTTTTTTTGTAAACAATAAATGTAACATAAAAAATAATAAAAATGCACGAATTTTTATTGTTTGACATTTATTTGAATATCGCATTAAATATTCATATTTAATGAAGCAGTAATAAAAATTTACGAAAGAAAACTATGCATCCCCCTCATACATTTTCAAAATGAACACATCACATTCAGAATTGCTAAAAGGTTTCTAATGATTTCTCTTCACTGTTTCATAACATGAGTTTTATGTTTACGCCAAAGGAATTGTAAGCAAGCTGCATTTCGTAAACAGAACTTAAAACTGTCAGAGCATGTCGATTGAAGCGTGTATAACCACTTCCTGTAAGCTACATCACATTCAATCAAGATTGTACTTCCTTTGGAAAATTTAACTTCAACTTTTCTCTGGTTGAAACCGAGAAGTGGCTACGTTATAAAACGCTACACTATAAAACCATATTTAAATATTTATGGTGGGACACCAAGAAAATACATGTCTATAAGAAATATGTATACATAAAACTGCAAATTTCTGGCTATTGCCTGAATGGTCAGATCTGGTCTTTGATTCAACAGTTTGAGGATTTACCTTCAACCTCTGAATTAGAGGCTTTGAATTGAGTACAAATCATACCAACGAAAAGATTAATCTAGTGTTCTATTTAAATATTCTCGCCCAAGATGGGTTTTAAACCTATGGGTTATTGACCTGAAGATCAAATCAGGTAAAGAAAAAGTTCATATTAATCTTACTGCTGCATGCAATTCTTTTAAATATTTTTAAAAAGTGATTAGACAAAGCATTTTTCAGAATGGAAGTCCCGGGCTTCAACATCAGATACTGTTGAACAATGGCAGAAGGATATTGCACTTCTGCCTTCTGGGCATTTCGGGGTGAGAGTTTAGGAGTTTTCTGCCTCTCTTTGCTTGTGATAAATGAATATAACTCGCTGTCCCTAAAAAAATTTCTTTTCCAGAATCGGAATGATAGGTATTAAAATACATTTCGATATGTTTGTTTCTCTTAGATCAGTCTATGCTCACACGAAAAGTAATTCACTGTGTTTCTATATAGTTTAAGGTGGACGACTAAAAACGACTAAAAACACTCAATCTTTAAATGGGAATCGAACTTAAAAGCTGTTAAATCGTGAGTTAAAGGGTTAACCATTCAGTTCCAATCTCAAGTACTGTTTTTAGGTAACTCGTTGTATGCTATAGGCCGTACTTGGAACATAAATGAAGAAAGCTGGAAAACTCCCAATCCCCCTCCCTCCGAATAGAACAACGAAAAAGCTGAAAACGCAGAGCTGTTGAAGTCATTTAAAAAAGAAAAAAAAAATGGCTAAAATACATTATGCTGAATCAATTTATGTATTAATCAATACTTATTGTGATTCACCATAACACAGCATAAAAAGAGAACCATAGTAACCTGTTAGGTTTATTTATTTATTACATCACATATATTCAGACTTGTATGCTTAAGATCCGCTTGTAAGTCTTCGTCGATAATAGGACAAATAGCACAATGACAGATGTACAACCACAGAAGATAAACGAAGAAAATACCCAGGGCCACTGTGGGAATCGAACCCACACTCCTACGCTCTCAAGCGATTAGCGGAGTGATATTTTGACCACTCAGCCACGGAGCGCCCTGGTAGGAAAAGTCTTCAAAGCTGCTACGGCCAAAATCCGTTGTGCTGAGAGGATTAAAAAGTTCAGGACGGTTAAAAGTTCTCTAAGGCCGTTGACCACCCCTGAGTGGAGAATAAAGTGCCGATTCGAGTGTCGATCTCATCACTTGGATTCGGCTTAAAGCTATTTGCTATCGGTTATGTTTAGCTACTTTGATTGGCAAAAATATATGCCCACAAATATATTTCAATAAATTATATAAGTTTAAAGGAGAAAAATCATTCCGACATATAAATAAGAAAATCCTGTAAACGAAACATGACTGTAATTCAATTGCGTTATTGAGTCCAAAGAAGCATCCAGTGATTGCTTCCATTAGTTACGCTCTGTTGGAGAGGAGAGTGCGATAGAAAACGCGGAGAACCGAACCACGCAAACGCATTGTTTTTCGGCTCAAAAATGTAATTTTCTAGATTTTTTTTGTGTAATGAAGTAAATTGAGGTAGAAACAATCACTACTTAGTGAATATTGTTGCCACCGATTTTGTTTTGAAAAATGACTTGATTTGCCGAGTACAAGGAAAACAATTTAACCTAATTATTCAGTCGTGTTAAATGACAATTCTGTTGAAATCTACTCGGAGTTCTGTACATCGGTATTACTATATTAATAAAAATGGATTTATGTGGAATGTTTGCAGTTCAGTTTAAAAGCAATGGTATGAAAGTTATGTAATTAGTTATTAGAATGTGTCCCTAATTACACCCAATTTGCATACTTCAGTTATAGTTAAAAACAAATTGTTGATGTAATAGGTTGATCACATGATTTGTTACTTTACACTTTTAATAACTGTTTCACGCCATGGTTTAATTTCCTCAATACAGGAACAAAATTGGAAATTAACAGCAATATAATAAAAAAAACAATGTTATAACATGCAATAGTTAAACAAAAATACTCATAGCTTTTTGATAAATTTTATAAAATACAAATAAAAAGATGCTGTGTGTAAATTGACGCGTAAAGATGGCGCTGTTTTAATGCCTTCATTAAAATGATACCGCGTAGCAGTTATGAAAGTTCTTAAAGTTATTCGAACATCCATAATATATTTCTGTATTATATAACTTCTCACAGAAAATGGCCCATGTTGCAAAGGATGAAACCCGGAAAAATCTAGTACCTATCCCAACGGATAAGCAAGCAGAAACCAGAAACGCAATAACCATCTATCATTGTTAAAATTTGAAGATTATGCCTTGAACCTTCCATTCCTTGGAGTATGACCTTAATATTATTTCACGATGAGACGTAATTATTTATTAAAAAAGCTTATGAGAATGGCAAATTACTGTAAAAACATTTCTCTGGTACATTCTGCTTCACTTCCTTAAGCCAAAAGCTTCATAATTTTTTCAGAGCTCACATTTTCCTTTCCACATGCTCGATACCAGCCTAAGGTACATTACAAAAAATTTAACTTGAAGATTTCTTAGTCTTCGTTAACTTGTAAACCCAAACACGTATATTTTAGAGTATTAGAAAATGCCTTGGTTACCTCTGAATTTTCTATTTATTGAATATTTCAGAATATATTTATGAAAAACATATCGAAAGAAAAATTCTAATTTATTTCCTATGTGATTCGTATTTCTCATTAATCCCCCCCCCCAAAAAAAAATCCAAATGAATAAACCAAATATTTGAACGAAAAACATATTTGTTTCATATAATATCTTTATTTTCACAAGCTTGTTGCTAAAAACCATCATTTTAGTGTTCAGAGGGCAATAGGTTCGATATCTGATCCTATCAAATTCCCATCATGCTAATAAGACACATTCATGTTAATTGTTTTCTGAGTTTGAGTGTGTGATGCTGTGTGGAAAGGTTGACCTGAAGATAGACGTCGATTTAATAATTTGATTATGGTTTGTGTTGCATTTACGAAATTTTTGCAGCTGAAATAAATTTTCAATGAATGACTATTATTACTTTTCTAATTTTATAATTTTGACAATTTTATTTAATGTTTAATATAAGAAAAATTATTCGAATAAAACGTAATATAACTGCTTATCAAATAGAAAGCGAAAGTGAAAATGCTCAAGATTGCCATATTGTGGCGCATATATTTGACAGCCATTTAAAATATAATTGGTCTACTCAACAAGTGCTAACTTAAGTTTTGCGGTTTGGATGAGTCTTAAAATGTGAAGGTTATAAATTTTGAGAAAAATATTTTTTTTTTTGATAAGTATTAAAAAATTAAGGAACTTATAGAAACAAAATGTTCCAAACATATTTAATGAGAAGTATTTTCACATTAAATTAAACTTAATATTTAAAAAGACACTTCTAAAAATTGCTCAGTTATATAGTTTACAAGTTTTCTTTACAAGTTTCTCCGAGTTTTCTATACAAACCAAAATAAAATATATCCACGAACTTCATTAAAATGTCCATAACGTCATTTATATTTTTTGAAACATTCTTAGCATACTAGAATGACGTAAAAGTGAAACAATATAATTTTCGTCAAACAATTATTTTTATCGCATTTTTTATCATTTAAAGTTCTATTTTTTTTTTATCCAATCTAATCTTTTCTCCCTAATACTTTCACCTAAACTTTATATTGTTTTCATTATTCTTCATTTCATTTTGTATATTTTTAAAATTGCACGATGCAATAAGAATTTTACTATCTGCTCTTTACCATTAATGATACGCAGCATATCATGGCTCTAAACTATTTTTATTTTACAAAATTCCCGAAACTAAATTTGTAATAAACATTTACACATCTCAGCGTGTGTAGTTTTAATGTGTAACTAACTTAATTTGATATATAACCATATATTAACTCTGACGATGTTACTATAAAAATTATAATGCTACTTAACACCGTGACTCTTCTTCAGTTTTTTTTGTAATTTGATAAAAAGTTTTTGTTTAAACATTTGAAATTCCATAAGAAATAAGTAGTATTCTTTATCGATTAAGTATGTGACTTCTATCTTAAAAATATTAATTAACTAACATTCAAAGTAAAATTTCTGAATTATAAAAAAGATCGAATGTTAGTTTAAAATCGAGACTTAAACGCAAATAATTATTGTTAATATGTCGAATAAAATCTTATTCATACTATGATTGTGATGATTCTTGTATTTGATCATGAACTACTGAAATGGAACTTTATATTTGATGGACATATAGCTTATAATTTTATATTTTATGCATTGTTACAATCGCCAGGATAAATGGTAATTTCATGTAAGTTAATAAATTCAAGACTTAATCGAAATGAGGACAACCATGCTTTAGAGCTTATACATGTTATTCTTTTGTAAGGGTCAATTATTTTGATTTGGCTAGATTATGTTCTTATGATGTGTTTCTGGTTCTTTGGAATAAATTGCAGCCAATTGCCACTATATTTTAAACCTCTGTCAAAAGACAAGGTTGATACCTAAGCTGGCACCCAGAACATGACGAATCTAAGGAGAATGATTGGACCCTATGGAACTTACAACGTCGGTAAGCCTTATCAACATAATAGTCTTCGGATATATCATGCAATTAATCTGTTATTTTTTTTAAAGAAAGAAACATTTTTCTCCAATAGGATATCGTGGATCAGGTTTTCTCATTTGATGTTCCTCGGAAATTTTAAGAAAAATCTGCTGTCACAAATGTCGACATCATCATTTGACAGTGGCTCAAAGTTTTTAAGTAGCTAGCGACTTTTGTGGATATGAATAAGCAATCAGAAACAGCGCAATACCCTAATTTATATAATTAAAATTTTGATCAGAAACTTTTCATTAGATTGGTAAAACTTTAATTTTCCTATTTGGAAAGAAAGAAAAAGAATTAAAGCGACGACTCTTCACTTAACTATAATTTTACATATCATTCTACATACATTTTTACAAAGAGAATTCGATATTAACTGTTATTTAAATTTTGAAATAACCCTGAAGGTGATAATAGAATCCATAAAATTTTTGTTTCAAGCAACGGTTTTCTACCGATTCGGCACTTAATCATGATTTATATTTATAAAGAGCAGATTTTTCGTACATTTCTTTAGGAATATAACAAACCCATAAGAATAGAATGTATTGCAGCCACAGAGCGATGCTGAGAAGAACAAGAGGACAAAAACTATAAAGACATGAATAAATTTCTAAGACAGAAGTTATTAAACAATTTCCATACAAACTTAAATATAGAATTTTTTGCTATTGGGGGTATTTCCAATAATTTTTATAGATTATTTTTTAATATATTTTTTGCCAAACTTAGTATTCTCCACAAGTAATGTCGTATTTCAAGCATAACCATGGCCTTCATAATTGGTTTTATTTTTACTAATCCCTCCAGAAGAGTCCAAATTACAGGTTTTACTAATCATCTTTTGTCCATTTGAATGAGATGGTTAGGCGTGTCAAGGGCAAATCATTCTTATAAAAAGGAGCATCCGATTGGAAAGAAATTAATCGCTGAGTTCCGGTTTATTTGAATTACTCACGAACCCCTCAAGTTTCATCATGTACAAAGTGGTGAGTTATTTTACACTGAGATTAGTAAAATGATATAGATATGTTAGGCTAGAGTTATAGTGTTATTATATTTTTGAATTTAAGCTGATAGAAAACATTAAGATGGAATTGGTCATTAGAAATCTACTTAGAGAACTGCTGAATAATTGTTTTCATTTAATTTAAGCATTTATATGAATTGTTTCTTAATAGTAACAAACAAGAATTGATAAAAAAGTATTTCTTGTCATGCCTTTTTCAGATATCTTTATTACTTAATTTTTCTAATTTTTAATAGTTAAATACTAGAGTTTCTTGTTATATATATATATATATATATATATATATATATATATATATATATATATATATATATATATATATATATATATATATATCAGTTCCGTAATCTTCATTAAGATAAGAAAAGCCGCTTAGTTTGCATTAATAATATACTAATTTGTCAAAAATAACTATATGAATTTAAAATAAGAATTATGAAGTAAAAATTAAAATATTATGAACTCGAATATGGATTATAAATTATATACGCGTACACACACATAAACACTTAGTTTTAACAAGCAATAATAATTGATAGTTCATATGATTGCCTGTATTCGTAGTATTGTAGGCGTGTATATCATATATACATAAAAATTCCAGACAAAATATTTCTTTTGATAAAATTGCTTCTATAAAGCTACTATTAGATCCATTTAGAAATTCGGAAAAGACAAAAGATTATGCTTAGATGTATAATTGAGGTAAATTTTCGGGTAGCCTATTTCTTCCAATTTAAATTTCTAAATACAACCTACCACTAGGTAATTTTAAGTTTTGGTGAAGTGACAGAAGTGACATCTGAGTTGGCACCCTCTTTTCAGTGCAGTGACAGCAGAACAGCAATAGAACCTACGAAATATTATGACGGTATCACGTGCATTCACAACAGTTTTCACTTGGTTCGATATCACCATTTTTTTATCACCAGTTACTACGCTCCACCAATTTCATGTCTTATATTATTATTTCTTCCTATTTTCAAAGTTATTTTGTCTCACATAACAAGAATTATATTGCAACCATATCGTGATATTGAATCACGGTCAAGCAATTACTTGACTTTAATTTCCTTTTGAGATTTCCAATAACCATCTGTAGGGCTATAATTCAACTAAAATTAATAATTTTTAAGGCTATGATTTTATAATTTGTTTATAGGCTCTTCTACATTGACCGACACTTTGTGGTTTACGTACTAAATTTGCTACCCCCCACAATGAAGAAAACGATACATTTTTTTCCACTCTTTTATCATTGCCCATAAGACTGGTTATAATGAATCTAGAAAACTGCATATGAAGTGATTACCTTTAAATAGCACTGTTGAATCGAAGCGTTAATTTATCAGTTCCGATGAAGTCAAAAATCTTTCCCACTACAGATTTAATAATTGGAAACTCAAACCTAAGAAAATATATGATTTCAATTTAAAATTTATATAGTAATCATTCATTTTCTTTTCAGGTCTGCTTGATCGTACTCTTTGCCATGCTCTCTGTGGCATTTGCTCAATGGACTTCTGGAGGCGTGAAAGACCACGTTGGCAACTACTACGACTTCACTACTGGACAAGTGGCCAGTGCCGTCACTGGAAAGGTCTACAACGCAGGGGTGGTCCCATTGCCTTACGCACACTACTATGCCCCACATGCACCCAGAGTATATGCCTGGTAAAATGTCCCATGGAGGAACAATGTAGCTTAAGAAGAAAGTAAGTAAAATTATGTTTTTATAAAATCCCACACACACAATTTATTATTTGAATTAGAGTATTTGCCTCGCTTTTGAGCTAATTAGCGAACACTTATTAATATTAATGTTGGAAAACTTTACTGCTGAGTAGGTGCTAGGGTCTAAAGTCACTCGGCTTGGTTCGAAAATTGGCATAAATAGGACGCTATAGTAAATGTTGATATCATATTTTGATTATTGTTCAAACTTATGAGGAAGTTGGCTGTGCTTTTTTAACATAAGATTGATAATGATAAAAGTAAATGTGTCTATTCTACTGTGGTATGGATAGTGATAGCATAATATTTCTGTTTGACATTGTGTAATAAGGTTTAATTACGAAAAACTTTATAAGGTTTCCCTTTTTAAATAAATGCAATTGACACTGACATAGAAAGGTTTTAAATGTACAAGGACTTAAATTTCTACTTTAATAATAGACCTTTGTTTTCAAACGGGGAAATTGTTTCTAATGATATTTTCAGAATAGAATAGCTATTATTTGACTACCTTAATAATATTTTTAAAAAAAATTTTGCTAATGACAAATTTTGAAAGAACTTTTTTCTACGAAATAAATATAAAACGGCTGACCTCTCACTGAAAATTAATGTTAAGAACATAAAAATCATGAAAGCATACAAACAAAAAACAAAAGAGAAAATTCAGATTTAAGAATTAACTGTTGAAATACATTCTAAAGCAATTTTTGGAAAACAAAAGTAATTTATTTTGTTGTAATCTTTCCCAATCTCTAGAATTTGAATTTACTTGGTAAAAATAAAAGACTGTTTAAGTCATTAATGCATTATTTGTATCCAAATTAAATCTAAATAAAAATGATTCTTAAACATTTGTTTTTGACTTGAAATTTTGCAATAAATAAATAAACAGGAAATGACATCCTATATAATTATCTCAGAACACTCAATTTTAGCGTCATGCATTCCTATTATTCTTTAGCTACCTTATTATTAATTTAACTAATGGTCTTGTGAAATTAAAACCGATTGTAAAAGTACAGAAGGAATTCGTAAAAACTGAAGAACGTGACTTAAGTATTCTTCACCAGACAAATCTTACAAAATTTGAACAAATAAATATTTTTACCAATAAATCCCACATAAGAATTATTAGTTGATATTGATTTATGATAAATGTAATGAAATGCTAGGCATATATTTGATTTTAATTTAAATAATTAAATAATGGTAATGAATTAAATCGACAGATTTAAAACTTGGAATATTTTTTCATAATTAAAAATATATGGAAATTGACTTTATATATTATTAAATATAAATGTTCTTCATATATTTATAGTATATGGATACTGACACACTTTATATATATATATATATATATAGGTATATATATATATATATATATATACTATATATATATATATATATTATTAAATCTATTTATATAAAATGTATTATAATTTAATTAAATATAAAACTTTCTTTATTAAATATATAAGTAAGTAAGTAAAAATAATGTATTCCATCGTAATACGAATTAGAATTTGGTGGGATCTATTCTAATTTGGTGGTAATTAATCTTTTTGATTATCACCAACTTCTGGTCTTAAGTAAAATCATAGCAAAAGTATGCCTAATATAATTAAAACCATTAGGTAAAATTTAATAACTAAATTTTAAATCTTTAAAACACAATCAAAAATAATAAATGTCAAAAATTAAATTTAATTATAATATTTCAGTAATCAAACTAATACAAATATAATTTAAATTACTAAAATACTTATTACTATATAATTTTAAAATATACATTAACAAATATTTTAATCGACAATAATAACTTCAAATTTAATATTTAGCGCTTTTTTCCACAATGGACAAAGTTAAAATTTTAAAATATTTGAATTGTACATACATATATTCATACATACATATATTCAAACATACACACAAATATATGAGCCTGTATTAATATGTGAAGCTAATACTAAGATAAAATGTCAAAAAATAGATAAAAGGAAGCTTAAAATATTTAAAAAAAATTTTGCTATTTGATCTCCAGGATTCTCCGCAAAGTTGTCGGCAGTGGACGTTTAGTAGGCATGACAAATAATAGATTTTTAAGTATACATGTCAACATCACGCTCTAACTTAAATTTAGGGTATTTACATATAATTACAGGTACTTAAATTTAGGGTATTACAACTTTGCCGACTGATGTCTGAGTGGTTAGCGCTCCTGACTTCTGAACTGTGGGTCCCGGGTTCGAATCCCTGTTCGGGCATGAATGTTACTTTCCTTCTCTGTTATCTCTGTCCTTTCTTCTGTGATGATGTATGAATGTGACCAACCCTGTAAACGGGTCTGTGGTGGTATGGCCAGGGCAACGCTACTCGCCTTCGTGATTTGGTTCACAGATGCCCGCTGGGTAACGACAAATGAGTAGAAGTTTCTGGCCTTTTTGTGGTTGGTCATCCAAGTGCCCGCCGTTGGAAAAAATATATGCGACTTTTTTATTTTTCCCTGTAAGATTTTTCATTGAAAAAGGTCAGTATTTTTGTTCATTAAGGGGACAAAACGACTACCATACTGGCTGTTCGCAATATGCAGAAAACTAAATAACAACACCACGTTGTTTAATAATATTTCCAACCCTGGTTCCAGACAACGTGGATTTAATACTAGAACGTAAGGAATCAAATTGCTTAGTAAATAATTTTTTCCATTTCTTACTCCGTATAAAATCCTTATTCATCATATTAACAGAAAAACTTATTCTTCCTATATTAACAGACTTTTGTTTTGTATCGCAAACTTTGTCTATATTTACATAATATTTTCTCATATAAATATTTTATTTCTACAAATTTTTATTAAAATACTATCTTTTCTTACAGGAGAATGTTATGAAGAAAAAGATTGTAAAAAGTCCTTTTCTGTAATTAGGCAAAAGTTTATCGCAGTTGAAAATGCAAAATGAATCCTATTTTTGAAAATTTAAAAAGTCTGTTTGATTCAGAATTAAATTTTTTATCAATTATTCTTATCTTAATAAAATTTTAAAGATATTCACAAAAAGTTTTGTCTTTTATAATAATGTTTGAGTAATCATTTTGATAAATTAAAATAATTAAAAAACTTATGGCTTTTTAAATTTTTTAAAATTTTAATTAATATCTGTGTTTATTATTTTAAAAAGCATAATCGGTGAATTACAACAATACCTGATTGATTTTTCAAAATATATTGAAGACAATACTCAAATAAATGTATCTAAGCCCAATATTGTAAAAGTACATGTGATGTTTAAAGTGGTAACTTTTTATCAGTAACTTAAGCTCTATTTTAATGATTCAAAAATAGTTAGAAAAAATTATTGAAACGCAGTTGGAAAAAACTAGTTTCAAATATTATAATTTTTTTCAAATTTTATGCTTCTCTATTATGTAAAGTATATTAAACCTCATAAAATATCAGAAAAAAGCTAATTATACTTATAATTTAAATACAAATTAATTATATTCTAATAATTTCATTTTAACTAAATTACATGGAAACTTTTGTGCTTATAAATTTCATAATAAAGAGAAAATATTTTTGTAAACCCAACTCCTGACATTCTGACATATAAAACATAAACATTTTGTTCTCCAATTTAACAAACCGAAGATTTGATTCCAGCTTCAAGTGTGCATGTTTGTTATTGTTTAGAATACATTATAAGTTGCTGTGGTCTCAAATGAATGAACCAACAACTGCTAAAAGAGGCCTTAAAGATACAAACCAACCACAAATCTTAGGAAATTCTTCGTCGTCTTTTCTTATAACATATTGTTTTTTAATAGTAATAATTTTCAGTAACCGAAATGGGCAACACTATATCAAAATAAATGACAGCAAAATAATTTCCGCTTATTTTGAAAATATTTTTGTATTTATTATCTGAGATAATGGCTGATAGGTTTCTATTTGTAAAACTTTTGAGGCATTTGGTTTCTATTTTGACAATAGGATATTTGTACTGTCCAAAAACAATTTTAAATTGTAAGACCTTATCAAACTAATTCACATCTTGAAATAGTCATCACACAGCGGACAATCATTTTACAAACTAATTATAAAAAAAGTCATTCGGGTAATTATTTGAGTACTTAACGCAAATTTGATATTTCTATTACACTGACACCTCATTGTGAACTGCTTAGCGGCATAAGGTTGCTGTATGGCATTCCTACCACGTAATTGTCACGTGGGAGGACATTCCATTGATAATAGGCCGCAGTCACGTATCGCAAGGGAAGGAACACGGAAAACACTCAAGCTCCCCCTCCGACAGATGTGCATGCGGGAGATACAAACACCACATTATTCTTTTATTGTTTCATAGTAGTGGGAATTGAATCCGGTACCTTTCGCTGGGTAACAGGGCATCTTATCTACAGTGAGTCCTCTTATTTCTTATGTTACTTACTAAAACAGACATTTATTTTAATGAGAAGTTAATTTAGAGCCACTTGTTGGATTGTCTCATAACCAACATAGTGTCTTTATCGCCCATCTTGTTTTGCATTCTTTGAGAACTTTTCAAATTTTATAGATCACCTATTATTGGAAAGAAAGAAGGCTCGGGAAATTCGCAAACGTTCACTTCGAGAGATTTTCATGCAGAAAGCAGCTAAGCAAATTTCTCTTCCTTTATTTAAAATGATTAATCTCAAATTTGGTACTATCTCTAATAAATTGTTTGGTAATGCTATTTAGGAGACAAATAAAACACCGTATGTAATCAATTCAGAAGAATAAAAATTGGCTTGCTTATTGCTCAGCGGTAATATTTTGCACACAAGGTCTACTTTGAAAGGAACCAAAATTTGAAAATGTATTCTCAACCATTACATACACTGAAACCTAAGGAGGATTCGAACCCTTAAACTGTTGAATTAAAGGCCAGAGCGATAAATGGATGCAACCATTTTGCAAAGAGGGAAGAAAAGAAAAACTATATATATCCACTACTTTAAGAGGAAAACAACAATATAATAACAAACAAAACCTTTAAAGATGTAAAATACGAAATTTAGATTTTTTAAGGAATATATTAAAATTTATAAATGAGCTGAATATATAAGAGAGTCTATTTTAAGATATGGTAAATTCATCAGATTTACCCAAGTTTTTATTTTAAATTGTATAAAACTAGTTTTTACTAATATATTATACTTTATTAAACTTTTCGAATGATTTGTGAAATAAATGTTCAGTAAATATATTATTTAATATATCTTCATAATATTAAAAGTAACTATATATAATAACGTATATCAACCTAGAACTTCATAAAAATATTCTCAAATAGAATTTTGAAATACTATGTAACAGAATGAAAAATGTTTCCTTACAGTTCTAAAAATTTTAAACTATTAAAAAATATATTTTTTATTTTGTTAGAATTCCATTCACCATTTATCTATGCATTATTTGTATGAAACCCATTTTTTGCGCATCTGAAACTATTAGGTTGGTGCGTATGAAATGTCGGATTCTCTTTACATGCGGACGTTTTCCTCCCTGTTTTCGTTATACTTTTGTATTTGGCATAACCTCATTCATACTCGTATTGTCCATTGCCAGAGACTCATTTCAGCAAAATAGGTTTTCTCGAAGGTCTTCCCTTTTTTATTTCTTTTGAGTTTATTGCCGATATGAATTCTGCCGACATTCGCGTCATTTTCTTATATGAGTACAAACTTGGTAATAGTGCTGCAAAAGCTGCACGCAACATAAACCAAGCGTTTGGGGAGAATACGGTTAACGATCGGAAAGTGCAGCGTTGGTTCGAAAATTTCGGACTGGCGATTTTTCACTGCAAAATGAGCCGCGCGGAAGACCCAAAACGTCTGTGAAGAATGATGACCTGAAGGCTCTAGTGGAAGCGGATCCAGCCGTATCCACGAGGGAACTTGCTATCAGGATGAAAGTTGACCATACAACGATATTGAGACACCTTTCTGAGATTGGCAAGGTTAAGAAGATGGACAAGTGGGTACCGCACGCACTGACAGAGCGAAATAAGCTGGATCGGTTAAACGTATGCTCATCATTGCAGCATCCACCATATTCACCGGATCTCTCGCCGACCGATTTTCATTTTTTCAAGCATTTAGAGCTGTTTTTAAGGGGCAAACACTATGAAAATGAAGACAGTCTAAAAAACTCGATATCAGAGTTTATTAATTCTAAAGACCAAAATTTTTTAAGACAGGCATCTACGCTTTAAAATCTCGTTGGGAGAAGTGTATTGAAGCGAATGGAGCATACTTTGATTGAATAAACAGCTTTTGAAGAAAGATATGCAGTTTTATACAATCACTTAAGAATCCGACATTTCATACGCACCAACCTAATACATTTAATTAAATACATAACTTTCACGCATTAATTATGCCTTTAATTAATGTGATTAATGTGAATTATGCCTGTTAATTTATCAACAAACATATCTATATATGCAAATTTCTTCATTTGAATTCTGAAAAGGGTTTTAACATCAATTTTGAAATTTAGAGATAAGCAACTTTGATTAATGTTTTTTAATTAGGTTTAGAGTAAAATTCCCATTTTACTTTTTTGTGACCTAATTTACTCTTGTGATTATGATTAAGTAAAATGAAACATATTTTGAAGTTTTTTTCATTTATTATTTAATTATCTTCGTGTATGCTGTAAAAAGGATATTGTAAGATAAAACTTAAAAACAAATTTCTTAAATAATTTTTGTGGGATAGTTGGGTGTGCGTTAAATTATGAATTTCGGTTAAAAGCATAAAATTTTTGATTTTTTGTGGAAAGAATAATGTTCGTGTTAACACTAGAAAGTAAGGAATTTAATTTTTTACATTTATAAGCACTAATAATACATAAGAAATAAATTTGCTTTATTTATTTTTTTCAAAAATTGTTTTACTTTTCGTATAGAAATAATTTAATTATTAATACATTTACATAAAGCAAAGTAGGAATGGTTGAATTTTTGAACACAGAAAAGCAGCAATGGATTTTACGCATAGTTATACATTTTTGAACAAGGAAAACAATAAAACTAAGCCTAACTTTTAAGCGAAGCTGTAATATATGATTTATATAATTATTGAATTTTCAACATAGCAAGGCACCTATGCAAAGCAACATTGAGGATACACGCAATTAATAACTTTAAAGAAGACAGCAAAGCAGATATAGATGATAGCAATCATTAATGTTTGTACACAGTGAAACAGCTGTGCATGATGAAAGGAAACAGTTGCTTACAGCACAGCTATAATGGATGATACGTCCACCACAGTAAGGCAAGCATCTGAACATAGCAAATCAGCTATATATGATATTACATGATTATTAATTTTAGAGCAAAATAGTAATAAGCAATATGCATAATTATTATTTGAACACAGCTAGACTACATGACATATACATAATTATTAATTTTTGAACATAACGAAGCAATAACGGATGATATGGAAAGTTATTATCAATGAAAACATCAAAGCAGCAATAAATAATAAGTGCAAACTAATATGTATATTGCAAAGAAGCAATAGATGATGCATCTCAGCATTTAAATATAGCAAAACAGTAACACATGATACAAATTATTAATTTTTGAGCAAGGCAAAGCTGTAATATGCCTTATCATTAACATTTGAGTGCATCAAAGCAGCAATGGATGATACGCGCAAAAATCGGAATGAAACAAAGAAGAAATAAATGAATCGCATGAGAACACAAATAAGCACAGAGGTATGATATCCATGGCTATAAACTTTGAACTTAACAAATAATCAAAAGATGCTATGCATAATTATTAACTTTTTGTTATGCGTAATTATTAATTTTTGTGTACAAAAAATGGCAAGGGATTTAATTAAATTACTTGAATTGCTTAACATTATTTTACATTTTTACAGAAATTATCTTAGAATTCTTTGCTATAAATCCCACTTATAATCCAATATTTAAATTTTTATAATATTTTGAAAATACAGCTTATCTGTGATAAAGATTTTTTTAAATAGGAACTTTTTAAGATTTCTCCTAGTTAAGTTAAATCATATAACTTTTTTTTATATAAATCTAATAACTCTATTTCATAAGCAACAAATGCCTATAAAGCAGAAGCACTATGGTTGTATTAATATTTTACTTTTTGCTAAGCAAACACTATAATATTATCATAGAGTCAAAAACAACGTTTAAAGTTGTTTAAATAAAACCATGCTATCAAATAAAAGCAATTTTATTAGAAAAATGGTAAAGGATTTTCTTATCATAGAAATTTTATAAAAGGAAAAGAAAGCAACGAGTACGCACACTATAATTTAACCTTATTCTACAAACTTGTTTTTTTTATTTCATCGAAGACAAAGTAACCTACATTTGTTTATTCCCCGCCCTCATCAGATTTGCTTTCGATGTTGGCGGTAGTTATCTTTTTCCACGGAATACGATTTCGATTAATTAATCGGTTACCGAACCAGTGCTCTGGCATATCGAACGTGTTTCGAATATTTTTAACTTCTAATTTCGCACATAATATATTGCTCCTTTTTAGAGTTTTTTAAGAAATAAAAAATAAATCCATAGTTTCCGATGTCAATGAAATTTAAACATCATTAAACAAGCTTACGTTCTAAAAAGGTAGTAATGATACCCTAAAACTATATATAACTATAATGAGGAAATAATCATCATGTATTTCACAAGCTAATTTAAATACCGTCTGAGGTATTAAAACTGTCTGTGAAGAATATACTGATTTTCGTTTTTTGATGGATTTAACCAATACAATGACTAAAACAACAGCTTTTTAAAAATGTTGTTTTTACATTTTTTAGAAACAAAAGGACTGCTTTATACTTTTTATCATAAGAATCACTTTTATCTTTTAATTAGAATTTTCCTCTTTCACCAATTTATCTACTTCTGAAACAGTTTAATTAAAATTTCTTATTTCTAATTTAATATATTTTCCGATATGTGTATTTGCTTTGAACATAACATATGATTCATATATAGATTTATATGTATATATAGACAGATTTTATTATTTGGACATCTTTAGAGCTTCACTTTAACAAAACTGCAAAATACTAATAATGAAAAACGCAATATTTAGAATGAATTATAAATTTTTCTTACAATAACATATGTATATAATACTCAGAAACATAATTCTGCATATTTAATACATATAGATGTTTTTCATTACACACTTATTCTTTTTTCATATATCTATCTATCATATCTATCATATATATATATAAAGCTATAAGCAAATCTGACATTTCTTTAATTTTTCTTCACCACTTCGAATATCTTTTTAATGATCTAATCTGTTTTTATCATTTTACAGAAAAATAGTTTGAAGCTTATTTTTGGGCATTCAGATTACTTGGTATAATACCACAGGATTTATTTCGTTAAGAAGTTTGTAAAGAACATTACTTACTGAAGGAAATCGTCTGGCATTGGTGATCAAAAAGCTCGTATTACAATCATAATAGCCGGGAGGTTCGTCTACTTGGCGTGAATTTTGTTACCGTCTTCACAATCTTAATGCGATAAAAATCGCACAATTGTATTCCAATTGATAAGGACCATAATGTTTTTGTGTCTATTGAATTTCTATTAATACTTTTATAATAAATCGAATTTCAAATTTTTTTCAATTATTAAGAATCAAAATGTGTCAGACACATTACAAACAACATATATAACAGCTTTGATTTAAATATATATTTTTTTACAATTTAGAGAAAGCATTATGATTTCATGACGTTATAGTTATAAATTAAAACTTTTAATTGAATAAAGCTTTAAAAATCTAGTTAAATTTTCAGCAAAAAATCTAAGAAAACCAATTCTAGATGCTGTTTCATATAGCTAAATCTAAGAAGATTTTTCTTAAATTTTCAGAAGTTTCTTTCAAAATCAAACATATTTTAAAACATTATTTCATGATGCTTTTATAAAATAGTTATGAATTGTTAAAAACATTTGAAACTATTTTTGAAGTACTATTAATAACAAAATTATGTTTCTCTTTATATTTTAATAATACAAAAACTACTTTATAAATTTTAGAATTATAATATAATCTCTGAATATATACCATTCACGCTAGAAGAATGCCGTGTTTACTTTCTGTATGTGTATCAGCTGGGATTCTTTATTCTTAGGTTCCCGTGCTTCCTAATTAGTAAAGTCTGATACATAAAAAATATCTTGCACGTGCTCAAAAAACCTTACAACGCTCTCCAGTTCTAAAATAACATGGGATGAAATATTAAAGGATTAATAATCGACCATTTTTTATTCTTACTAAAAAAAAGTAATTTAATATTAACATTTTAAGTTTGTTGCCAATGGCTATCTTAAACAATGGGCTGAGCTAGCAACTAGATGGTTATAGTTCTGGCCTTTATTTCAATAGTTCTTAGGTTTGACTTCAAATTCGAGCGTGGATGCTTGTACCGACTTGGAATTCACTTTAAAATGTAAGTTTCAGTTGAATTAACTCTCGTGTGTAAAACTAATTGGGTGTTAAGCCATGAACATCAGCATGACACCCCGTTATGAACCCTGTCATTCTTCGGAAGTCTTTTCCTTTCTCCCTAAACCCTTGAAATGGACCGATAGGTTTTTTATTTTAAGTCTAATAAAATCCTTTTCCAGGATGTTCCTTTACTTTTTCTTAGATCTTCCTCTAGATTTTCCATTGAAAGAGGTGAATTGAAGACCTTAAAAGCTGTTCTCTGACCAAACGCTTTCAGAAGATAACCTGGACATCTTATTCTATTCAGTTACACGTATTTAACGCCATCATTTTTATGAATATTATAGATTTCAGTGTTATATGTAATTTTCTTGAAGTATTATTTTCTAAAATAGCGACAAAAGTCGTTCTTAGAAACTTCTCAAATTTCGCCAGCCTTTTCTACTCCATAGCTGTTAAAGTTCATGTCTCTGAGGCATAGGTTAAAACTGATCTTACATTACTAATACCTTTTCCAATAGAGTTTTGCTCTTCTTTTTATTCGATGGGATTTCATGGAAAATTTCCTTTAGTGATTTTAAGATCAGTATCATTTTGACTGTTGATCTCAGAACCCAAATAAGTGAAATTTTCCAACGATTCAAATTTAAAAGGGATAATATTAAAATAATTAGGTAGGATTGCATTTTTTCCACGGAATATATTTTTGATTTTTCCACATTTACCATGAACTTCAATGTCCCTTGGGGGGGCTTCACTACTAAACACTTCGTGTAGATTATCATTAGATCTTGATATTATATCTATACATCACCAGCATACACAATAATATGCACTGATTTATTAAGTATAATACTTCTTACATCAATACAAGGAGACAGGCAAGTGCAGACCCTTTTCTCTATTGCAAATCTCAAATGTTAATTGAAAATCCTTTCCTGAACTCACGCTACAAATAATGCTCGGTAAGAAGGAGCTTTACAAGGCTAATTAACTTTGTTGAAACATTACATTTTTGTAGGATTTTTAGTAATCAAACTCTATTAATGCTATCATAAGCTGACCTGAAAACAACACACTAATAATGGATTTTGATCTCTTTCGCTTAACATTTCTGCAGAATTTATCTCAAAATAGTTAATTAACTATAGATCGGCTTCTTCTGAAAATGCACTGATAATCAACAACAGTTTTCCCAGTAGGAGATATGCGATTAAATAAAATACTAGGGAACATTTTATAAAGCAAAACTCATGATAAACTTATTCCTCTATAATTCTCACTGTTCAATACTACCCCTTTTCTATGTATTGGGCGTAATCCATCATATTTGCCCATTATATAAGCCATCAAACTATTTGTGGTTGAAGGCTTGATTTACCTTTTATTTCGAATTTTCAAGTTAGCTTTTCCTTCAAGCTTTCTCACTTAAAATAATTCTGCCATGAATATTCTAAAATCCATGACCCCTTCCTAATATTTGGCCTGTTGTAGGTGGCTTTAGATGCTTAAAACTAGAGGTGTTATCATTTTAATAAGAATTAAGCTTTATTTTTGTGTTTAAAGAGGTGATTGCTGTTGCTAGTTTGATTTCTTAGATTGAAGTCTATTATATTTAGAAAGAAACTGGTTATTACCTATAATTTTAAATTTTAAAAACTTCTTTATAGAAGCTATAAAGATGATGTATTGTAATATATATTTAAAATATTAAATAGAATTATATTACATATATATAACTTAAGTATCCAACATAATATATATATATATATATATATATATATATATATATATATATATATATATATATATATATATATATATATATATATATATATATATATATATATATATATATATATATTACACACACACACATATATATATATACAAATTTTATATCTTAAATGTAATATATTAACTAGAAGTTTATAGAAATAATAATATATTTCTGTATGTGTTAAGCATTTGAGCACGCGAATTTTGATGCTTTTTTTAAATAAAAATCATTAATCTTGTGTTTTATTTTTGTTATACATTTGAAATTAATTAAAACAAAAATTTTCTATTTAAAAATGATAAAAAGAGAGTTATCATTAAATTTTGAGTGTTTAAAGGAAGAAGAACTATTCCATGGATCATTACCTTCCTTTGAAATGTTTTAGTTAATACCAGGAAATCAATTCATATGCAGGCAATTATTAAAAAAGAAGCGTCTCAAAAAGACCCGGAACTAATTTTTTTTAAAAATTATATGCGATTTTATGAAATTCCATTTTTTTTTATCCAGTGGTTTTAAAGAATTATTGCCAAAATTATTATTTACCATGTTTATTTTCATACAATTTTTATTTGCTTGAAGATTTGTATAATTTTTGTTTAATTATAAAACTTACTTTAATTTAGCGATTTCGAAACAGGGAAATAAAACATAAGGAATAGAAGAATTAAGAATAAAGGAATCGAAGTAATATAGATTTATTTAGAATGTATCATTTTTATTATTCCGTCAGAAGGATTAAAATAATAAATTATCAAGAGCTAGTTAATGTAACATTATTCACAGATAATAAAAAAGATTCTATAACTCTTCTAAATAAATTCTTTTCGTACAAACCATTTGCTCTTAATTATCTATTCTTACGCAGTTTCTAAAATGAAGTGTTTTTTTTTTCAGAATATTTATTTATGTCATTTGTAGTTCATTTTTCTATGAAAAAAAGATGAAAGTGACTCAACGCCATCATAAGAACTATCAAGTCCATAATGACATATTATTAATGACTGAATTTAAATTTTATGTAGACCTATTTTTATATTATACTTAAACAAGAAAGATAGTTTTTGTTTAAATTTAGATTAATTTTAACTATGATTGATTTAATCTAATTAACTAATCAAAATCTAAATGAAAACCAAATCATTTCATTGACTAAAAATAATTGAATTGTAACTACTAGAGTTGAAAACCTTTTTTTGAATGAAAATAATTTTGTAACTATACATAAATCAAATTGATAAATAAATGCATAAATTAATTGTTAGCTTGAAATTAATTAAATTGAGAATCAAATATTTATCATACATTTATGCAACAATAACATAACAAAGTGAAATTTATAATTATCGATATATTTATGAAATACTAAGAATACTTTGCATTGAGAATGAAATTTATCACTGTACAGTGAATCTAAGAGAAGTAAATTAACTTTTGGTTTTATGATGGTTTTATAGCACTTATTTTTTTAGATCAATGTAATTTTAATTTTTGGATCACTCTTATATATTAGATTAATTTTTTTATAAGAGCGATCACATATAAAAAATTATATTTATTATAACTGTAACCCGATTGAAACATCTTTACCAAATGAAACCTCTTTCAAATCAACGAGTTATAAGATATTAAATAATTTTACAATTATGCTTATATGAATGATAAATGAAGGTATAACCATTAAATACCATCAGCACCTGCCACTCGCTGTCATGCAACCACTGCTGGCAATTAAAAGAGTACACATTTTTAACTCCGGACACAACGTTCTTTAACTCTTCATTTTTTCTGGACTATGTATACATTAGTAGTATCCTAGATAGACAGGGTCAATATATACTAGTAAATGTTTGAGCTTTTTATAATGGCAGGATTGCGCTCATCAGAATGGAAATTCCACGTTTTATCCCAACCACAGATGAATCACGGAAGAATACGTGTTGAATTTCTATTTTCTGCACTTTCATTTCCTGGAAAGGTAATCGGAAGTTTCCCATGTTTGCAACGAATGAATGCGAGCCACTATTTAAGAAAACGAAAGGCTATACGCGGATGTCAAGCTGTGTTACAGTTACCGTTAGATATTAAGATATTCGTTACTCTGTTTGAAGGTAGCTAACTCCATATATTTCTTGGCACTACGTAACAGACAGTGTAACATCTGAAAATGACTGGAAAGGATTAAAAAAATCAACCGTACACTGATTCTCATGAGAACTTCTTATAGATAACGGCTGTATTTTTTCTCACAGAAAAAATAATTCGAAAAAATCCCAAGGACTCATCCAGCAACTTGATTTGACTTATTTGCCTCTCTGGGGTCACTTTTTGTATGCTAGGAATAATGAAAATCAAAAGTACAGTTTAAGAAATATTCCACATCACTATAATTATCCAAGTTTAAATTAGGAATCGAGCTCAAGAACAGCTATGCGAAAAACCAAACTCTAAGTGAATTCCATGACAACACATGTATGCGAAAATATCAGAAATGAAATAGTTATTTAACCGTTGTTCGACAATGGCTGACATCGAATCTGATAATTTCATGTCCTAAAAGCATGATCATACCAGTAGAATATGATAAACTAACCCCAGATATTGGTATATAAAAGGAATGATTTTAAATTTTGAGTGGGATTTAAAAATCTCACATGGAAATTTTTTATTTAGGTGAAAAATGCCTTTTGTAGAAATGAGAAATTCCAGCCATTAAGTGTCACAGTTCAACCGTGGTAGATTCGTGAATCTTTTAAGGCTGCTTGTTTATTAGGACTCCATGATTCTTAATCACTATAGAATTTAAAAGCTCAGATTTGGTTCTTTAGATTTTTTCTACCAATCTATGATTTGAAGGGCCGATACCTGCGACTTGAAAGGGGACTCTAAGCCAATAGAAACATTCAGGTCTGGGAGGAAAATTGAATGCATGTATTAGTGTAGTTTAAGAACTTCTCAAATTTATTTAAGGGTTATGGACATAAAAGCACAAATATATAAGTTTTCTGAATGCCTGACAACTCAATTTTAAATTCCTTTTTACGAAATAAAATTTAAAAACGATCTTAAAGAAATACGAAATATATACGACATAATGCAAATTTAAAATTTGTTTTCTTAAAAACAAAAAGTTCATAACTCAGTATTACATAGAATTTATTTTTAGTTAAGATAAACATTTAAATTAAGATTATTTAAATAATTTACGGATATCGGAAACTTATACGCTTCTGTTTTTAGAACACTAGGTTCTACATCTAGAATAATGTGTCCCATTCCATTATGTCTTATATTAGACAATAAGTTAGCTTTGACTACTATGAAATGTTTCCGTTGACTGACTTCTGCCGACTAAAGTCAAAGAACACCCACTCTTGTCATTTTGAACTTCATTCAAGTACTGAGGTGGATACCTGAGGTAACATAATCTTCTCCATTCCACGCTAAGCCAGGAAAAAGATACTGAGCTAGAATAATGTGTCCCATTCCATTATGTCTTATATTAGACAATAAGTTAGCTTTGACTACTATGAAATGTTTCCGTTGACTGACTTCTGCCGACTGAAGTCGAAGAACACCCACTCTTGTCATTTTGAACTTCATTCAAGTACTGAGGTGGATACCTGAGGTAACATAATCTTCTCCATTCCACGCTAAGCCAGGAAAAAGATACTGAGCTAGAATAATGTGTCCCATTCCATTATGTCTTATATTAGACAATAAGTTAGCTTTGACTACTATGAAATGTTTCCGTTGACTGACTTCTGCCGACTGAAGTCGAAGAACACCCACTCTTGTCATTTTGAACTTCATTCAAGTACTGAGGTGGATACCTGAGGTAACATAATCTTCTCCATTCCACGCTAAGCCAGGAAAAAGATACTGAGCTAGAATAATGTGTCCCATTCCATTATGTCTTATATTAGACAATAAGTTAGCTTTGACTACTATGAAATGTTTCCGTTGACTGACTTCTGCCGACTGAAGTCTAAGAACACCCACTCTTGTCATTTTGAACTTCATTCAAGTACTGAGGTGGATTCCTGAGGTAACATAATCTTCTCCATTCCACGCTAAGCCAGGAAAAAGATACTGGTCTCAATGGCCTTCCTATAAATCAGATAAATTTGGCTGCTATGTATGCTTGAATTTGTTACGCATAAACTATTAATTCATGTGATATTCATTTTCAAAGAAAATTGCGTAAAATAAGATATAAAATAGGAGTTTCTGGGTAAATTTTGTTATAATTTTAATAAATCGTCATAAAAATTAAAAAACAGTTCTAAATATTTTCAGAAAACTTTTCTTCTGTAAAACATTGAAAAAAATAGATACAGCGCGACCTATACCTCTAAAATGCAGAAAATATTTGGGCACAAGCTAGTTTATTTCCCCCAAAACAATTTTAATAGGTTAGACATTTACGATAATCTCTATTGTAATCGATTACATCTCTGACTCTAATTAAAATAATTCTTTGTTTTATACTCAAGAAAGTACTGAGCCTTCAGTCTTTAAGGTTCTATCAGTAACTGAACTACTTTGTCTTATGTTGAACTGATCTAATTACAATAACAGAACAAAAAATGAGCTCCACGTAATTTAAAAACAAGTTTAAATATGCTGAATTCTCTCTCTGCTAATAACTAGTTATCGCGCAAAAGTTAGAACATTTGAATAATAATTAAAGTCAAATGAAACTTATCTAAATCTCACAATAAAGAAAAATGCTAACTATTACTTTGTGTCAACGTTTAGTGGTAGATCCCATTACATTTTTGCTAAGCTTTTTTTTTAAATGTGTTGTTAAAAAAAGGCCATTAAATAACAAATTAATGGAGTCAGTAAATGTTTAAATATAAGTGTATTAGAGTCGAAAACTAATCATTAATTTACATACTTTAAATTAATGCGTTAAACTCAATAATTATTGGGTTTACATAAAAATATATGTATAAAAAACGACTCAATGAATTTAAATTAGGAAAATTAATTAATTTTTTATAACATCCCACTATATTTGAACACAGTTAAAAAAAATTACGGAGCATTAAAATTGGATGATTTAGAAAGAGACGGAGAAAATAGTGAAGAAGTTAAATGATATAACTGCATACACAATTTTTTATAAAAGAAATAATCAACCAAACAAATTTTTCATAATTAATGCACAGAGGCGTAAAAAAACCAAAAACTTAATAAAGGAACCAAATATGTTTCATAACAAATTCAGTAAATATTTGGATGAAAAAGAAAATTTATTTTTAAGAATAAAAACTTTTCCCCTAATTATTGGTGTTGGTTAGCAATACAATTTCGATTCCCTATTTTTATTTAGGGAATCTTTGATTGCATCAAATAACTTCATTATTCAAGACCACGGTGAAAACGACGACGACATCTGAGCTAGCGTCTCTCTCTCTCCACACTAGTTAAACAAGCTTAGAGCCTGGAGAAATTTTAATGAACGCTACTATGTGGAAATGAATGTAATTTCTTTCTGCACCAAATATCGTAAGGTTCTCAAAAATAGTAGTGTATTATATATTAGCTTAACTATAAAATTATTCAAGTTTAATGATAATTAAACGGTCAGCTCCTTCAAGAGTTAATAAATTCAACTCCTAAATTACACTTAATGGTAAAGTCTCAGGTGAATTATCCATCATGTGTGGAAAAGTGATAATCAAATGGCAAATCAAATAGATTTCCTAATTATTTTTACTACTAAATAATGTATTAGGGATCTTCTATTTGGTCCCTGCTTATAAAACATGAAGACTCATCATACTCTTCAATCTAACTGGTAGAGTCCATCTTAAGGCAAGGGAAGCATGCTGGTTCAACAACAGCTACTATTAAATAATGAAGAAAGGATATTGCGTTTCCGTTTCTGCGTGTGCATTTATATGAGTGGGTGCTTGTGAGTTTTCTGGGTTTTCTCTTTTATTACTCGTGAAAATCAAATAGTAGATTCTACACATGATTATATATGAAAAATTCTTTTGGAACTTACGACGTCCTTTAATTTTTAGGTTATATTCTAAGTTATACAAGCATAGATATTCGTCAATCTTTACCTTGTTACATTTTATGGCGAGAGAAAAATTATAGTGACATATATTGCTGAAAATTGTAAAATGAATTGTGGATCAAATCGAAAACAATTTAGTACATTGATTTGATTTATATTTACCCTTTTTTAATATAACATACACAAATTTTACAAGAAAATGTCCACCTTGAATCGAGCTTAGATTAGCTTAATAGCTTCCTTTTTCTAATGAATAAATCACTAAATAAAAAATGTCTTGTAATTTTAAACAAGTCATGTGAAGAGATTTGAACTGGGGTAATGCACTTTATTCCACCCCAGATTATCGAAAAAAATTCGTATAAGTCTTAACACAATCATCTTTAATAGGGAGAGTATGATATTGAAACGGTGGCTTTATTAGTGTACTTGCCCTAATATATTCATAAATTAATGTATTTACATGGTGTTACCAATGATTACGGTTAATATAAATGATTGAAATGGCAATGAGATAGATAAATTGATAGTTATGTTTGTTATTGATGCGATCGATATATTTGCTTGCTGAATGATTTTGCACTTAATGGTCATTTTATGTACATAAGGGCTAATCGTAAGATCTTATTATAAGCTTTGCTTATTGTAGATAATTTCTCATAATAATTATAACGGAGTAAATTTATAATTTCTTTTATAATAATCGAAAAAAAATTGAATATTCTATCAATAATTACAATTACAGAACTACAATACTATGTAATGGAACAGCTTTAACAAACATATTACATATCATTAAGATTTTCTTTTTCCAACATTCCAAAGAAATTTTCTTTGGGAAAATTTTTAATTATCTGTTGTGAAGAGTGTTAGAAGTTTTTCAGTACATGTTTTAAATGATTACACATATATAAATTCTATTATCATTGGGAAGTCATTGCTTAAGGGACAAAGCTGTATATAACATAAAAATCTTATTATAGAGGAGGAATTTTAAGTTACCAATCCAGATATTAATGTGTGTATAAGTTTTATTGCCATTACATTTCGAAAAGCATAACAGGTGATTGCCATTGCATAACATTTGATCATCTGACGCGTTTCTTCTTCTTCTTAGAGTTGCGTTTGTATGTCATTGGGCACCTCTGCTTTTATCAGCATTTTGTACTACTAACTCCAAACCCAATGTTTCCTAGTTCCAGTTGCTCGGGTCATCCACTTTATTAATAAAGTCCGATAACCCTTTAATGGAGTCTAGGTGTAACTCTCTAGTATGGATGAATCTGACGCGTTTAGACTTCCTGTTGAACTTTTCAGGAATTGAAGGTGCATTTAGGTAAAAACGCATTGCAGTAGTAGGTATAGAAGGCGTAGTAGGTATAAAGGTATAGAAGGCACATTGCAATGGTAAAAACCCGGAACTTTTAAACGCCTACCCCGACAGAAGTATCCATTGCGCAATTCATTTCTCAATGATTGTGATTGAGCACAATACTTTGCACTCCTAAGAGCGATTGTCATTAATTGTGTCACAATGAAACCCGGTCTCAACGGCATAGAAAATATTAATTGTAGATTTTTAGTCGGGTCTTCTTAAAAGAATATGCTCTGTAAAGAACAGAAGTATTAATATTTTATCCAAAACGATATTGAATAACGAGATGGTTTTTACATTTTGGATTTTTATACGCAAATCAATAGTTAGGGATATATTGGAATTTTTATGTAATAGGATCGAATTACGATTTTGGTTTTCCCTCTTCGAAAATTGCGCATTCTCATTGAAAAGATTTTCCGGAATATAAATGCGCAATTGATACTTTAAAAGATTTCCGATGCTAGCTTATTGAGTAATCGTTAACAAGTTTAATAATAAGATAAAAAAGTAAAATAAAACGTATGAGTGGGCTAAAAAAGAGTAAAGAATAAAATGAATTATTTCAGTATATATATATATATATATATATATATATATATATATATATATATATATATATATATATATATATATATGATGCGTTACCCCTTAAGAAGTCTTTTGGTGAAAAGGGAGCTGGACCAAAATGATATTTAATAAAAATCCGCTCAAAATTACTATAAAAGAAACAGAACAACGTGAAAATTCTAAAGCTAAAATTCAGTGCTTATTTTAGTGACGTATAACGCAATGTTTTCAAATTTTAAACATTGATCTAATTTTTCACTAACATAAAATTTTTTTTAATATAGTATTAACAAGTTAGATTTTTAATAAAATTTAATAAAAGTTTTCAACAAGCTCGTGAATTTTTAACGTTAATTTCATTTTTCTAAGTAAATATTAAAAAATTTTAAAATTGAAAACTACTGCTTTATCTTATGAAATATAGTATATAAATAAAAATAATCAATTTTGATATTAATATAATCAAATTCTACTAAATAAATGATTTATTTTTTTCTTGATAGAGTATTTACTTTACTTAGGATGAGTAATGAAAATTTAGATGGAAACACATTTGAATACGCTTTAAAGTTTACCCATAGTAATTCAAAACTAACAATAATAAAAACAGTGAGTTTTAAGCTAACAATAATAATAAGTTGGTTTCATGTGTTGCAAAGAATTTTTTAACTGCTTTCTTTACCAATTTTTTTGAAAAACTTTCACGAAAGAGTTTTATATTTATTTATTATTAAGAATAAGGAAGTAAAACAAAAACTATTTATAATTTATATATTTAAATAGAATTTTTGATTTTTTTGTGTGTAAAACATTAAGTTTTATCGTTAGCATCACTTATTTTATCATTAGCGGATCGATTAATTACGGTGGAAATAATATAAATCAGTTTCATCTTCAGAATATTTAACAAATATTTCCAAATCTTCACTGATATTCCGAATTGCAGCATATTTATTATCTTATGATTTTAAATTATAAGCCAAACAAAAGCGTGAGAAAATAAATTTCACTATAACCGTGATCTTGGAATAATAAACAATTACAATGTACATGAACCTGAGATAATTCAGCATAATCAGAGAAGTGGTTTTGATTTAAGAAACACGCTCTGAGGTGTTAAGGAACACACAATGTCTTTATATAACTTAAACTCTTTATGTATACCTTTTATTCAGGTTATAGTTAAACAAAATTTGAATTATTAGGAAGTAATTTGCATTTCAATACAGGGAAGGTTTCCTACATTCTCGGTAAAGAAATATAGAAATTTCTATGCATATTCTGGTTATAAAGGAATAACTGAATTGCTAGGCGAAGTTGTGAGAGTAAAACGTGACCGAATCCTACTCAGAGACACGATTCATATTCTCTTCATTTTTTTTGCACCTCAAGCTAAATAAAGTGTTGCAACTGTGACATAACATTACGATGACCCAAAATTAGTTTGAATGGAGAAAAATGCCCGCCCATGCCCATAGGTTACCCACTTCCTATGAAATTATGATAAGTTTCACTTCTACTTTGAAGCGATTCCTAGAAGAATATTACAATAGTTTGGAAATATATTGCATTGTTTTTTAATGATATTGCCATGTACAAAATAGATGGAAATGCTGCTTTTTGATATTTCTTCTAATAAAAAAAACTTTTTTTATATGTTTATTTTAATACAGAAAATATAAGCTTTTATTAAAAATTGAAATCTGATGTAATACACACTGTTCCTATGTTAAAATATTCATATTTTATTTAAAATCTTTTGTTCATCAACATTTATTGCTTAAAAAATTTGCTGAGGTGATGGTTTAATGGTTAATATTCCGTTCTTCTGGTATGCAGTTGGTCAATATGACGGCCACTAAATGTACAGATATTTGTAGTGGTTCGGAATCCATTATAAATTGTGAACTTGGACATAATTAGACCTTGAGTGCAAAACACGACTATAGCAGTGACAAAGAAGCAAAATAAAAAAAGATTGATAAATCAATTTCGAGAAAATAAACTATATTAGATGTAATAAAATTCGAAACTCAAAGTTTTGGTCAACTCATTAAATTTTGTAGGTGAAATCAACTTTTAAAGTTCATAAATCACTTTCTTAATCATATCATGTCTAAAATACAAATCATATTTTTTATTACTGATGACATATTTCTAAATATTTTTTTTAATTCTGGTGGTAAATACATGCTTTTTACGTCATATTTATAATTTTTTGAATGATAAATAAAATATCACCGTCGGTACCAAATAAAAAGAAAATCAAAATTAAATAACTAATATTTGCATTAAAATTCAAGCAATTAATAATTAAAAGAACTAAGGAACTCGTGGAATTTTAAATATAATAAATAAAAACAACAATGGCATTGATTTCCAAAAAATAATATGTATAATATAAGAAATTATGTACTAATAATTAGTCTATTAATTAAATAATATTTAATGAAATTTAATGGGATATTGTTATTTGAAAAGAAAATGTTTTAAAATTATTTAATTTGTTTTTAGCATTTTTATTTAGATTATTGTGAAAAATATGAATTCTTAAAATATCAAATAAAAAAATTATATTTTTTTGAATTTTTTTAAAGATATTTGAATTTTGAAATATTAATTTAACAAACTAAAAATTAAATATAGTTTTTTTTATCATAGATATTAATAAAATAAATTTTTCGATAAATGTAAAGTTCTCTAAAAATTTAATTACATTTATTTTTTCTGCATAAATTTTTTTGAAAGTTTCCTCAAAAGTTTAAAAATTAAAAATCATAAAAATCATTTATATAGCTGAAAACTGATGGCATCTGTATGACAAAGAGTTTTTCATATAACTGTAGAAATATATTAACGACAATATTTAACAATTTAGAATTTTTTAGAATCCACAATAATGTTTTAATTTCTAAAAATATTTGTAATAAGTACCTGAATAAGTTAGAGATTTTCCAAAAACTAAATCACTACCAAATAACGAATTAAAATGAAAAAAAATAAAAATTATTTATAAATTTCAAAATTAAATTTTAATGATATTTATTTGTTAAAAAATCTTTAAAATCAGAAGAGTATGACACGAATTATATTTAAATTAATAAATTAATTAGTTAAAAATTAATGGTTGGTTTATTATTCTCTGTAATCCAGGTATCATTTAAGCTTTTACGATTTTATTAAAAATTTTATTTTAATAATAGAAAAAGGAAATTAAGGTTAATTGATGTTCTAAGTAACGTTAAAGTAATAATACATAGGAAGTTATACACATAAAACAGCTATTTTTTTAAATTCTACAAAAAGGCAAGAATTTTTTATAAGTAATAATAATCGAGATATTCATTGTTTTATAGGTTTTAGAATCAAACGCTCTTATAATATCACTCTTTAAATAGTATCTAAATAAATTTTTCCTCAAGTAGTATTTAGCAAACAAAACAGTGTTATAAGAAGTGAAGTAAAGCGTAGTTATCAAATTACAGAGAGCCTACCTAAAACTTAAAAGTTTTATACAAAACTTTAAAATGTTACAACTTTTCTAGACATTCTTTTTCCTACAACATATTTTAATGTGTTTTATATTAAACTGCATTCATTCTTGTAATAAAAAGCAACGTCAACTATTTCTGAAAATTATTTATTAAAACATTACCAAAGACAGAGCAGAATACAAAAAACAATACAAAAATTGCAAAAGAGAATAAAGAACAAGACGTAATTTTAAATCCGGAAACATAAAATTTTAGCTGCTGAAATCATAGCAGCTAGAAAAATTAATTGTGTTACATTACTAAATTTTCTTTATAATTAACAAATAGTATTCGTATTTTTGATATACACACAGTTTCACGTTTAAATCTCTTCGTACTATTTAACTTGTTTTAATAATTAATTGCCTTAATTTTAATTAATTTAATTTAAATAATTAAATATAATTAATTAATTATTAATAAAATAATATTAATTAATTTAGATTAAAAATTTTGGAAGCAAGTGTAATATTTTTGATTTAATTCATCTTTGAAAAGTTGTATTTAATTATTGATCTTTTGTTATGCGTTTACCTTTTTCAGCTTTGTTGTTGTTGCATGCCCCCGAGGTCAGCAGTGCTAGACCAGGTCCATGAGCGCGTACACCCTCAGAAAGTCCAGCACCATAAGTGGATTCTCCATCAGATCTCATCAGAGAGACCAATGCATTGAAGAATATTTTCAGGAGAGGCCTGTTCATTTATGGAGCAATTTCGAATTTCTTCGTACCCTCAGCTAATTTCAAATTATTAAGATGGCCACTTCTGAAACGGGCAATAGCCGTTTGTTCTTGTCTATTAAGACCAGTAGCCAGGGAAGCACCTGGACGCGCGCAGCGGTACCAATGATGCTCAGGAGGGACAATCCAAGTGGTTTTATTCTCGTGTTTAATCTTTGAATGAATCTCCTGAAATGTGAGAGGTGCCGACGGCACACCGTCCTCAGCCACACCAGCTTTGGCCAAAGTGTCCGCAATCTCATTCCCCTCGAGATCCTCGTAGGAAGGAATCCACTGTAGGTGAATATGATGCGATACGGACATCCGTTTTAACATTTGAAGTATTGAAACCCCAGTCCTGTCTCTCACTTGTTGCCATCTGGCCAAATGCTGTATTGCACTTTTACTATCAGATAAAATTCAAATCTCAGCTCCATGATTTGGATTTTATCTGATAGTACTTCTTTCATTTATTAACGTATTTTTTGACAATATGAATTTAAAGTGTAATGTCATAAAATTTGGACATTTGTCCTTATACCATATTAGAAAAATCTTACCACTATAATCCCCCTCCATGATGATGCTATAAATTTTGGATTTTCAAGTGTACACTTAAAAACTTTTGTAATACATAAATATATATCAGTATATATTTATTTAAGCATTTCATATATCATACGTATGCCATGCATATTGTTATATTTTGATGCGTATTACGAAGAAACATACTTTTTGATAAAGACATTGCCCGGGGCTACTCAAAGGCCAGGGTCGATTGTTGGGAAACCACTATTAACGCTGAAACTAATGGATTATTAATATAAGGTCTGTTAAACTTATCCTTGACTTTAAACAGTAGTTAACCTCCGAACTCTGTGTTCTAAAAGTAATAAAGTATTGTTACTGTTTGTGCAATACAGTAAATGAATAATATTTATATGGTATATAAGGAAGGAAAAAATTTTTTATGCTTTTATTATTTATTGAAGATGTTTTTGTAGTTATAGAAAAATAATTACTACAAATTATATATATCAATAATATTAAAAAGTATATATTTAATATATAATCAGTTATACATTATATCATTTATATAAAACAAATTCTCTATAAAGTAATAAATGTTTTTAAAACTTGAATTATTTTTCTAACTAAAATTCTGCAGTAAAATTTGATGAAATGATATATAAGCTCTAAACTAAAATATTTTATTTGAAACTTGTGCATTTAAACATTAAAAATTAGAGAATTAATTTTTCGAATCATAGAATATGAATTAGATTAATGCCCATATCTGTTATATTTTTAAATTACATAACGTATAGAATAGTATTTGAAAACTGTGTTGAAACACTTTTTAGCAACCATAAAGGATTTTCCTTCCAGACAACGTTTCTTAGTAATATTTCACATTGAAAGGAAATTAACCTGGAAAATTTCCAAATACTCATTCCGACAGGTAGCCACTTAGAAAGTAGAAAAACATTTGTCTCTCATTGCTCAATATTGATTATCAATTGATGTTTTATTTGTATATGAATGTAGTAATTGATGTTTTTACTATTTGAATAATTTTTAAGATGGAAAGTCTTTGCCTAGCTGTCAACAGAATGGTTAGCACTGTTGCCTTCTATTCAACAGTTCGTGGGTTCGAATCCTTTCTTGAGTCCGGATGTTTGCAGTGGCTCGGAATGCATTTTGAACTCTAGGTCACAGTCCAATTGACCTTCACATGCAAAAAATGACCATTGACCATTGAGTGACAAACCAAATTGAAAATTTGATAAGATTTAAGCTCTATAAATTAAAGCATTTTATTTAAAACATAGTCTTTTTAGGCACACACATTAAAAATCACGAAGATAAATGATTTTATATGAGTTATAGAATATTTTTCTTGTAAAATTATTTGTTTAAATTATTATAAAATTTCTAAGACATTTTATGATTAGATTCGAAATTCTCAAATTTAAGGAAACTATGCAGACTATATGCAAGTAATCTTACATTGGATCATAACAATTTTCAATTTGAAGCCGTTAAAATTTTTTTCGAAGTAGGTTGCTCAGCAAAAAAATCAGTCTCATGAATGGCAGGTTGCGGTTTCGATATTTGACGCACTTAAAAACTATTGTGCTGAGAGAACCTATAATTACGTGTTATAAGTTTAGTTGGATCTAATATATTCCCACTTGAGGGGCGTGGAGAGTAAGTTGACTGTTCATTTATGGACCTCATCATTTGACTATAATACAAAATTAGAGGGTTTCTTGTGGATTCAGTCGGAGGAAGTCGACACTTGTGTGTAAATATGTTACAATAATCTACCTAACCTAATGAAATTTGTATTAATTAATATCTAAAGTAATATGTTCTTACACACACACTAGAAGGTTTGGTTTGTTTGTCCTCAACGGTCATTTTTTTGCACATGAGGGCTAATTAGACCTTGACCTACAACAGACAACTTTTGACTTGGCATACATGGTTTCAGAATCGTAAATTGATCAAATTATGATTACCTAAGTGTTGAACAATATCTCCAATAGATTCTTTTACTTCAATGAATCTAACTGTGCACAACAATTCAGAATTTTCCATTCGTCTGATGACATTTATTGAAACACGTTTTTATCTTCAAAATAAATAGTATCTAAGTTCTTATAAAAAAATTTCCCAATATTTATTTTTATTATTTTTATCTGTTTAATCTCATCTCAAAGCGTTGGTTGTATTGTGAGACTTATTTATACATAATTTCATTTACCTCTAAAATAAATTGCAGTCTGTGATAAAAAGAGAAACGCGTGTGACTAGCTAGTCACTGAATCATTTATGATTTTAATCTCTCCTTTTGCATATCAAAATAACACAAAAAATTTCTCTTCGAATTCTGCTAAAGTGCCGAAAGTACATAAAAAAAAAGAAAAAAAAGAAAAAGAACTATTTTTCTCAAAATTTCATTGAATAAAACTTAAAACGTACTCTGAAACTTTATTGAAATGAAATGAGAATAAAATTATATTAACAAATAATCATTGATAATTTAGTATTATCCATAAACTACTAGAGACTGTTCAAGACAAAATATTTAAACTGACTGAAATTTTATTTTCTAGTGGAAAATTTTTTTGATGTAATTGTTTTCTCTTGAGAGAATTTGATAGATGTTAATTCTCTTCTCATACAATCAATAAGTAAAACATATGGTTGCTTAAACTTCATGTGACTTCATTCGTTTAAGAAAATTTTCAACTCAAATTCCAATTTTTTCAGCCTGTTCTGAGGCTGCAGTTTTAAGAAATAGTCTTGAACGGCAATCGGTAGAATTTCATCAGAACATTAAAGTGCACATGCTCGAATTGTGGCTGGAACATAGTTATTTATATAATATTTGGCTATATCAAATTCATTTGTAAGTAAATTCCCTAAATCTATATTTAAAAATGTTTCTTTTATACAAAATAGAAAACAATTGCCACTTTCAGTACACCTTGATAGAACTATGCGCTAAGCACTGGATCGTTTAGAATAACATAGTTTACCATAACTGTATAACCGACGGGATTTTTACAAATTTGTCATCTTAATAATCTTGATTTACTTAAATTTTTTGCCCAATTTTCTATAAATCACATTTATACAGTTAAATACTCAAAATTCATTCCTTTCAATATATTCTTGAATTTGAGGAAATTTCCGATGCATTTTGCTTTTAATCAAAAATTATTAATTAAAATACTATATTAAGATTAATGCATTACAATTTCGTTAAATCTTCTTGAGATTCCTATGTAAAAATTGGACGTTCGTATGACGGTCGTATAACGGTAATTTCAATAAATGAAAGAGATAAAATGGGCAGTTCCGTATGAACGGAAGTTAAATTGGTCATAAAAAAAGCCTTAAGGGAATTTTTTTTTCTCGTTTGTTGAACCGTTCTATTTACTATCAGTTATATAACATCATACAAATGCATCGAGCTTACCTCTAACTGGTTTAAATACTCTCATTTGGGTCTCTCTTTTTCCAATCACATTATTCACGAGTGATTTTTTTTCTGAATAAACATTTCACTTCTCATTTTTTTGTTTCTTTTTCACAAGTTTTATTTAAATTCCTTTTTTTATTTGCAGTTTGGAAATGAATTTTGTAATCACAAAGGAATGATTCAATATATGGCTAAATGAAACAATTTTATCTTATCTTTAATTTTGATTATCAAATTAATTTTTGCGGTATTTTTGTATCCATAGGAAATATATAAGTTTTTGTTTTGTGTGAGAATGGATTAGTTTGATTTCTTTAACACTCTATAGTTACTTTTTACTCACAGGACCTAATTTAAAAAAGGATTTAGAGTTTAAAGTTGACTCCGAACCTCAAGTAACATAACACCTAAATTGGTAATCGAATTTATCAATTGTAAAATTGATAATTAGATAGCTGTGTGAAGCTATCTGAAACAAAGAAAATTTTTCTTTTGCATATTATGGATAAAATAACAAATAAAGATATTTTTTAATGCATTTTTCAACATTATTGAGTCCTAAAAGTCTTCCAATAAATATTAAATCTTTTTCACTCATCTAAAGATACGAATTATGCAATATAATCTCCTCCCAACAGAAATCAATTCAAAATTGTGAAAAGCGATATTTTTTTCATATTTTTAACTAGTGGTTTGTGTCTAACTTAGGAATTTCCACTTTTAAAAATGTAGTTTTCCTTAAGATCATTTCAGACACAAATTTGATGATCTTATTTGTTGTAAATTAATTTTATACCAGTGTTAATGTTTTCTTTTTTATTCCTTATTTACTGCTATATAATGATAATTACTAAAATATCTAAAAGTAGCTATAAAATATTTTTCATATATTGAGTTATATAAATAAATGTGTTCCCAGAAAAATCACGAAATACGTGATTTTAAATGCTTTTCCAATAAGTCATCTTAAATCTATTCATTTATCCCACAGAATAAAGAAAATTGATCTAAAACTGATTAAATTTTATAGTTAAAAAAATTTCCAAACTTTAGATAGCTTTTTAATTATATTTTTAATAAGATTAACTCAAAATAATAGCATTAAAAATTGATTAAAAACATCATTTTTTATTTTTAAATTTTATCATAAGTTAGAACAATTATTAAGTTTCTCAATTAATATCAATCTACAAATTACAAAAATCAATAAATTACTGGAAAAAATATGCAGTCCAAATTATTTCATATACAAATCTTCCTCCGCATCTGCAGTAATAATCAGACTTAAAGCTGCTTACTTTTTTAATAAAATTATTTTATTTCACATTGTAATGAATTAACAACAAATGCTGGTATGTATAACTTATAGGATTTGAGGATCATTTATATGTTTCCATTTTATAACTTAAACAAAAGAATATTTTCTTGCTTTAATGATTTTCTAAGTTTTTTTTGTTGCCCCACTGTGTGTGTGTGAAAATTTTTTGCAATTAGCAAAATAATTTACTAACGATAGAAGCATGAACATTATCGGTTGTGTGAACACTTGAAGAATGTTTCGTTTTTATTTTATTCATCAAAGAAAGGTACATCAAGTTATTCTAATAAAATAAAGGTATTTTAAATTTTAATGAGCTAAATTTAAATATTTATACTAACTAAGTTTTTCAAATTACCAGTTTATTTATAATTAAGTTTTCATTAAGAATTAAAATTTTTGTTTTATTCTTTATTCTACAAAATTTGAGTGTAATAACAGGAAATTTATTAAAAAATTTACATTTCACTCGATTAAAACCACCTGCTACTTCCCAAATGATAAGATCATTGTATTTCTGTTTTTTGTGAAATACAAAGTATTTTAATTCCCATCATTAATTTTTTTCTTCTCACAGACAAACGACAAGGCGTATACTTTCTCTCGAAGGAAGGGATTGGGAGGCACGCTATCCGCTTGCCCCATCTCACGTGACCGCGTGCGCTACTTCATTTTGTAACAAACAGAGCGTTCTATAAAAACGGTTCAGGCAGTCAGTCACCGGTTTGTTACTCTTGAGCTCGCACCCGATAGCAACATGCATCGACTACTGGTGAGTGACTACTCTGAGCCTCTAACATTCATTTAAATTAGAATATGAATATATAATGGGGTAAATGAATAACGAATTGGAGATAAATGTGCTTGTTAAATAAACATATGCATAATGCATCTTTAATGAGTTATATAGTACATACATATACACATTATATTATAAAATATTATAGTATATATACAACTCATTATGGATGTAATATGCATATATTTACTTTAACAGAATTTTATCAATAATTTATTTTTCATATATCTTTTTATAAATTCATATAGCAATTTAAATTAATTTTATGTATTAATTTATTAATTTTATGTACATGAATATAATAACACTATTATATTCATGTACATAAAATTAATAACTATTAATAGTAACTATTATATTTATGAACATAACTTATAAAAATTTTTAAAAATAATTTAAAATTTTTTAAATATGTTAATAATGTAACGTATCGAATTTTAATGCATGAAATAAAAAAAAATAAGGAGCTGGGGAAAATTATGTTATCCGCAATTTGTGAATTATTTAATACAAAAAATAATATCAAAATACATTTTTAAAAAAAATTATGAGAGTTAAAAATATTTCGAAAGCATTCTATAAATTCTTTATCAGTTAAAATAAGAGAATAATATATGTAAGTGTATGTATGCATAGTTTGTTAAATATAGTATATATACAACACATTATGGATGCAATATGCATATATTTACTTTAACAGAATTTTATCAATAATTCATTTTTCATATATCTTTTTATAAATTCATATACCAATTTAAATTAATTTTATGTACAAGAATATAATAACACTATTATATTCCTGTACATAAAATTAATAACTACTAATAGTAACTATTATATTTATAAACATATAAGTTATAAAACTTTTTGAAAATAATTTGAAATTTTTTAAATATGTTAATAATGGAATGTATCGAATTTTAATGCATGAAATAAAAAAATAAGGAGCTGGGGAAAATTATGTTATTCGTAATTTGTGAATTATTTAATACAAAAAATAATATCAAAATACTTTTTTAAAAAAATTATGAGAGTTAAAAATATTTCGAAAGCATTTTATAAATTCTTTATCAGTTAAAATAAGAGAATAATATATGTAAGTGTATGCATGCATAGTTTGTTAAAAAAACATTTTATAAATTTTTTTAAATTAAAATGTATGAATAAGATTACAAATTAGAATAAAAATAAGAGTAGATACTTCAGATCAAAATTTAAAAACGACAGATGTTTAGAATTTGAATTGATGCATAAAGCTCTTATTATATGTTGACTAGCATGTGCATGTTTTTAATTAAATTGTTCATATATATTTCAATTAAATTTAGTATTTTATACGTATATGAATTGTAAAACAGTGCATGACAGCTAGCAGCTGAAATGTTAATGTAATGACTTTCAGCATAATCGCTTGCAAGTTCAACTTCCAGCTGTGGAATGGATATCGGTAATCATGCAGAATGCAAACTGTAGGGTGTTAGAGCTGACTAAATTAATCTTCGTGTGTGTGTAGTTACTGTAGCGATGAACAAACTCACCAAATTTATTAAAAAGTTTATAAAGATATTTTCAATATAAAAACGACTCAATTAAAGTCATGAATGAAATGCTTTTAATGATGATTTCAATGCAAAGATGATAAATTACGCAAATGAATTCTTGATATGAAATCTTAATGTATAAATTTATTGTAGACATAAAAGGAAATGGCTTGTCAATCATATTCAGAGGGAACCATTTTGGAACCATTTTCAGAGGCTTTCTTTCTGAGAAATAATGGTTGTTAACTGGATGATTTGTGAGTCCTGTTGCCGACATCTACGACTCAAATTTGGTAAATAAACCAAGTAATCCATAGTTTTGAATCATAGACAAGTGAAGGGATTGAAATTTGAATTGACAACCTTTGATAAACACTGAGAGTGAATTTTTAAAATCAAAAGGCCCTAGAAACTAGGGTGGATTTACTGATATATCATATAATTCCTTATATTGTGTAAAAGTTTATACATTCTTATGCGAAAAATTCTTTTGCTGCATTAAAAATTAGAATTTTCTATAATATATTACAGTGTATGACAAATTGGCTTTCAAAAATAATCAAGAACTACATAAACATTTTCTTTTTTGAATGTTATGTTGATAAAAACATTAATTCAAATAAGACTATATATTAAAATAGTAGATGTTTTTTATTCTAAAATAAGGGATTCCCAAATGAAACAAAAAAATAAAATTAATAAAAATAGTAAAACCATAAATGCCTCAAGCGTAGCAAAATATGTTTCGTCGACATACCTTCATCAAATTTTGCACAAAAAAGATCTTATTTTAAAGCTTTTTTGCTCAAAGTTTCATCCTATTTTACGAAGCAAACCAAATCTTGCCAAATAATATTTCATGTGTCACGCGAACACCGTTTCAAATTAAAAAAATCAAAATAATTTAGAACAAGTATATTTTATTTAAGAATTCGAATCAATTTTATATTTCGTTGCCTCGTGGTAGAATAATGCTTTTTTGAGCATAAAGAATCATGCGTGTTTAATGAAAACCGCTGAGAATGGGAGATGGTTGTCTCGCTTTTAATTTGCGCATGCACCTTAGTTGAACAAGTTGCTTGGTAGTTTTTCTGGTTTCCTCCCTTGCAACATGTGAATAGTGTCCATCTATATGTAAAATTTACACCCAGAACGTAACTTATGCAGTGGATATAAAAACACTTTATCACAGTCTTAGATCGTTCGGTTACCTACGACATGGCGTTGAAAATGCTTTGCGTTAGCAATTTATTATATCTTTTAATTGATTAACATTTAATATGTTGAGTTCATATTCAAAGGTCTTTAATCTGAAATATTTTTATTCAGATGAAAGACCTGTACTATGAACTATTAATGTACTGAATGAATTATTAATTTTATGGAAATGCTCATGGAAAGAATTTTTTATCTGTTTAAATTGGAAACAAAATATGAAGAATGTATATATATAAGTTTTATCATCTTCTTCCCATTTTTAACATTCTAGGCACCATACATTTGTTACATTTTAAAATTACACGTGAGGAACAGAATAACATTTGTAAACTATTGAAACGTTTTTTAACACTTACAAAGCATTGCCTACTAAACGGGGTTTTCAGTGTAGTATTACATATTGAAAGGAAAGTCATCTGGAAAATTTCCAATTATTCCTCTTGACTGGTAATCATTTTGAAAGCAGAAAAACAGCATTTGTCTCTTATTGTTCAGTATGGATTACCAATTGATGCTTTATTTGTATTTAAATGTAAAAATATTCTGTAAAACTATATTTAATACGTATTGAATTCGTTTTCTGTAAGAAGAAGAATTATAATCTGTCATATTCTGTCATTTATAATTTGTCAAACATAGAGAATTTACTGAAACTTCAGAAGATGTACCATTATAGATTATTAACGAGATTTCGTCAAAACCTGATTTAAGGGGATATAAATGTTTATTTAATTATATAAAAGTTTTAGAGACATACCCCATACTTATCAATGAATATTTTATTGTTATATTTTAAAATTAATCCTAGTGACCATTATGTAATTATTTTGTAATGAATATCTAATAATTTATTTTATAAAAAATATTATATCTTCTTTATAAAACAAAACAATTGATGAAGTTACCTTAAATTTTGCAAATAAATGTTCCAGATGATCATGATTATAAAAAGCATATAATTTGAAAAGATATAGCTTTTAAATTTCTTTTTTAATTCTAAGCAAATTCGATTTAAAAAATGTAGTTAACTTTCTATATAACAATTCATTGTTGTAAATTCTCATTAAGTTTTTATCTATTATTTTTTACATAATATATGAAATTAATTATGTTTTTTGTTTTGCTTTACGAAATTTGATTATTTTATAATTAGAAATATATATGCTGAATTTGGAATATGCTAATAATTTTTATATGAATTCTTCTTTTCCTCAATTTATATTTTAAATAATATATTTATAAATAATGTCAATTCCTCATTCAAAAGGCAAATTAGGAAATAATTACTGAACAAATTCGTTTTAAATTATGTGTAACATATTTTCCCTCACATCAAATAATAGTTATACAAATTATAAAATTACTCTATAAAAGGAAATATTTTATAGTTTACAACGTATATACACATTTGAACTGCATCATTCTGTTCTGAAAAATTAAAGGAAATAATTTACCGAAGTTCTTTAATGAAAATTATTCTAGTTTCTATATTAATGAAAGCATTTTAGATTAGAAAATACTTTTCCTTATAATTATAACTTGGCTCATTGATACTTATATAACAAATTTTTCTAACTTCTTTATTGCTTCTTTGATTAAGAGTTACGATTTAAAGTGCATTTTTAATCACTATGCTTATTTACGGTCAAAGTGGGAATCAAACTGATTAAATGATAAACATCAATTATACAGTTGCCTTTTCAGTTATTCTACCTCAGAAATTTGGAAATTAATTCAGTCTTTCACGCAATCGATTATGAATTCAAGGTTTTATATTTTGATAAAGTGACTTTATTTTCTTTTATGATTTCGGTTCAATGACTTCATTTAAGAGTGTGTTGTTGTGTATTGTAGTGAATGAATGGGACTTATTAGAGTCGTCTGCTGCTTGGAGAAAGCGCCCCCTATCAATGGACGAGAGAAATACGAGTGTTTCACTGCACGTGAAGTCATATTTTGTCTGACGCACCGCATAATGTGATACTATTAGAACCCGCGTACACAAACCAATACACAGTTTTTCCAGTTTCGTGTGTGACTGGTCGTTTGGCAGTTACTAAATTACTGCAGTTTTACAGTTCTTAAATTTCACAATTTTTCCATACCTAGTTTAATTTTTAGGGTAGGACATTTAATTTTCGCATTTTGCTTCTAAGAGTTCTGCCTGTTGTTTCGTCTGTAGACTCAATATTTTTTTTCTATATCGTGAAAAATCTATGATGACCATTGATATTCCAAATTTATGAAATAAAGAGACAAAACTTTATATATATGTGATGTGTGTGTGCATCATATTTATGATGTGTTACTATTCACACACACACATACATATAACTATAATAATTTAAAGATTTTATAAGTAAGAAATGAAAATTTATTTTATAAAAAAATGATTATTGTTTTAACAATAATAAAAACTTGAAGTCGTCTAAAAATAAAAAAACACATTTCATCAGCGTCCTATGTAGTGAAAGAGCATTTCAAAACACACCCTTCTAAATAAATTACATGTTATTAATATGCTTAGACATACGCTTATTGATTGAATTAATAAATAAAATTTCAAGTTTAAGAAGAATATAAATTTTGAACTCTGTAAACTTAAAATAAAAAATAAACAAATCCTACCCTACATAAATCCATGCTTATTACTTCGTGAATTAAATAATTTTGAATACTGCTTGATATTTCTTAGTAATTGTAGAAAAATATTAGCATAGCTTTATTGCTTATATTCAATTGCATATTTAAAATGATAATATGTGTGCATCCGTGTAGCCAAATATTCTATTATTTATAAACATGACTTGTTTTTCAAATGTGAGAGGAAATTGAAAAAAAACATCATATTTTCCTTGATTTTATTTTACATAAATCTCCAGAGAGAGTGATAGCGAACATTATTTTTTATAATTTGAGTAAATTTTGATGCCTTATCTCTGAAAAAAAAAACCTTGCCTTTTTTTACATTTCAAGGTTTTAGATTTCTTTAAAATCTTTTATAATACTCTAAAACATTTTTCATTATGTGTTCAATGTTTGAGAAGTGAAGTTCAGATTCATTAACGAGTTAAATGGGTGTCATGCAGTCTGAGATAATGCCATGTTGTACCAAGACATACAAGTAAAACACCAAGGACAATGTGAGTTTAAACATAAGCAAAACGTTAGTGGCAACAAATTGCCTTTAGTAATTTTCCAAGATCTACGGGATAAAAGGAGATAAACAAGTTTATGTTTTGCTTAAAAATAATTTGAAATTTACAAAAATATAGCTTGCGTTAGGTGTCAAATTTCAATGCCACAATATGAATTTATTTATTATACTTAGTATTTCGTTTTTAATACTAATTCAATCAAATATATTCCTAATTGGAAGGAAATTTTATAAAATTAACCTAAAACTAATATTCCTTGGCATTAATGGATTTATTTTTGTATCTAAGAAAACAAATTGTCTTTTTCTTTGAACTTGCTTAAAAATTTTCCTTAGTTAAATACGTTTTATTTTGAAAGAAAGAAATTTTTATTTTAGTATTATTACTTCATATGAAATTAAAAATGAATATAGTTGATGTAGTTTTTTCTGTAAGTCTACATATGAAGCTTTACATGGCTTTCTTTAATTCTTATTGCTGCTGTGTAAAATATTATTCAATTTCGAAAATATAATTGACATTATTTGTTATTATAAATCAGTTAACTCGAAAAAAGATAAAAATAAATTAAATTTAGTAGAAATTGAAGTAGAAATTAACCTGATATAAATTTGTTACTATCAAAATATTGAATGTACCTATTAAAAACATTTTTATAGTTTGGAGATTTTCCCATGCATATAATTAAGCTAAAAAAGACAATAGTGTGTGTAAATTTTATATAAAATTAGACGGGAATATATAACAACGTAATTGATTAAGGTGTCTTATTAACGAGATTCAGAAATATAGTATTCTCTTATTTAGTTGATAATATTGATATTATAAAATTTTTTTAGTAAAAGATTTCCATTAATCATAATATATATTTTTTATTTAATCAGTATTTTCTAATTAATCATCTGATTAATACACTAATTTTTATTGTTTTGACCATTTAATTAGAATTGATAATGTTAATATATGATACTGTGTGAAATACTAAACATTACGCTTATTCAAAAGATATTAAATAATTTCCCCATGACTTTAAGGTTTCTGGAGGAATGATTTGTATCGTGAATGATGAAAAAGTAAATACATTAAATTTTTTTCAGAGAAAAAAATACCTACTAAATTTTTGCGGTAACATCATTTCATGCTTATAAAAGTAAAGTTAAAAGTTGCACTTTATTAAACGCTGTGTAGGAAAATAAATTAGCATTCGTTATCGAAACACATTTTTATTAAATTAATTTACTTAATTTTAAATTAATTCAACTAAAATATAAAAATTGTTATAAAAATTTTGTTATTTTTTATTGAATAAAAATAAACTTTATCCTAAAAATGTATTAATTTCTTTTATGATCATTTGATCCTGCTTATAGTGAAAAAACTATTAAAAAATATCTTATTATGTAATCAACGAAGAAATTTTAGTTATAGAAAGAGAAAAATCTTATATACTTAGTTTGTACAATCAAATATATACTGATTACTCCTACGAGTAGACACCTCAATTTTTTTATACAATCATACTTAATAATTCAGCAATGAAAATTAAGAAAAACTATATATATATAGTGTCATTAAACTACAATATGTATGATTTTTGAACCATTTATTTTGCCTATCCTATTGTAAGAATATATATATATATATATATATATATATATATATATATATATATATATATATATATATATATATATATATATATATATATATATATATATATATATATATATATTCTTTTGAATTTAAATAATATGTAGCAATATTATCATTTTTTATCAGTTTTTAATAACTGTCTCTTCTATTATTTACTCTCTGTTTAATCATTCCATAATTAATCTCATTTTTTGCCACGAACTTTAGTATATTGAGTTAATTTTTATTATATATATTATTTATAAAACGCTTATTTTCTTCGATTTTATAAATATTTATCTATTATATATTAGAATTTTAATTGATTTCAAATTTTTAAATTCTTTTTCGCTCTTTTTAATTTATCCAACCAAAGTTTATTTAAGACTTAATTACATACAAAAATATTCCCCTAAGGCCTTTCAAAATTATTATTTAAATTTACGTAAAATTAAATTATTTTTTGTACTTTCTTATCTCAATTTCAAATTCATTCTTATGTTAGTATATAATATGATTTTAATTTTAAATCTCTATTTATCCAATTTGATCATTGTTCGATAAATATTTCTGTATCTTGTTTTACATTTATTTCTTATTCATTCAAACACTGGAATATTATTCAGATTCAAACATTGGAAATTTTTTCTATATACTACGAGTGGTGACTTATATATTGTTCTGTACTTTTTCTTCCTTTTTCTTTCTGTTCATTGTTAATTAAAATTATTGTAGGTGTTCTTTTCATTTTCAGTTTCTTTAAAGTGTTTAAAACATTTTATTTATGAATTGCTTATTATCTGAAATCTTTAAACATATGAATTCATAACGCCTCTTATCTCTTGCTCTCTGGATTAGAAGAGATAAGCTTGTATTCCAAGATTTTTTGCCATTTAATATTTCTTATTCATTGTTCTACTTTTTCTTATATCGTATACTTTCAATTATTAATTTATTTATTTGAATTTTAGCTAGGATGTTTACATTCAATATTTTTAGTGTTAAAAAGATATTGTAATTCTCTTTTGCATTATTTATCTAATATATATATATATATATATATATATATATATATATATATATATATATATATATATATATATATATATATATATATATATATATATATATATATATATATATATATATCGTACTATGAGCATCTTATATTTCGGGATATTATTTGTTTCACTAATATCGATGCATTTCCGTAGCCCAATATACTTATAAACTTTAAATTTCGACCACTCTTACTTTCAGTTAATTCTATTTATAAAAATAATTGACATCATATTTCTAATAGAGAAAAATTTAATAATTTGGTGGCAATTTTTTTTTTGTCCGAAAAAGAGTGGAATCAATATTTGATCGAGCCGAAGACATTCGTGTGGGCAGGAGGTAAGCTTGTTAAAAGTCCTATTGGGTTCAATATCCAGAAACTTGTTTCTCAAGGTGTAGATAGAAAGATGCATTATCAGACATCGATCTAATCAGTATCCGTACTTCAGTATTACGAAGTATTCGAATATTAAGCTATATCAATAAACAGAAATACAGTCAGAAGGGTATTTTAATAATCAAACGTAACTTTTTCAATGATCTTATTTTATGTATGCATTTAAATCGCTTGCATTATTTTATTATAGCCATTGTTATGAGCTAATAACTGAGGGTTTTATTAAAATAAAATGTTATGATAATAAACGGTTTAAGGAATACAGAAAAAAATTGCATAAATAAAAACCAAAACATAAGGACCCTCCTTACTATCCTTTAACATTGAGACTACCTACATGACGTTGAAGGCACTTGATCCAATAAGAACTGTATATAACTTTTCACACACAATATGAAGTATTATTCCAGTAATTATATGTGTATCTATTATATGGGAAAACTGCAAACCTAAACGTTTTTAATCCAGTATAGATTGTGATGTCCCAAGATTTGGAACGAATATCTCAGAAATTATACAGTTCTTTAGCTTTTCTCGGCTTTTGTTCTGTGCACTTATCTTAATCTTGGCATCATCATCTGTATGAAATATGGTGAGAAGAGTACTGACCAACCTGTGTGTTTGACGTTCATGTGTCATTAACAATACAGTACGACACACAATGTTGGATTTTTGGTCACATAAAGTCTATAGTAGAATGTACTTGTTGCACTAGCTTGCTTCCCTGTAATTGTGATAGAATGTGACGTACATCACTGAATATTGTACTTAGAAACATTCTGAAGTACTTTGTATTCGGATGTCAACTGAACTACTCTCTGCCACCAATCTTACCATACGGAATAGTCACTGACATCTTTATGTCTTAAATAATATATATATATATATATATATATATATATATATATATATATATATATATATATATATATATATATATATATTATTTCTTCTACTGGTAAGTCCATTATTCGTCAACTTTGTATAAGAACTCACAAAGACTGCATACGAAAGCTAATGATCAGTGTAATTTCAGAGATACCTGTTCCGGAAATTCGGGCCATCACAGTCTGTCTCTGACAAAATCTTTTAGATCTCAGGAGCCTTTCCCATGATAATCACTGATGGTACTTCACATGATAAGTTATAAGCTATTTTTCATGTATCACATGCTTTCTTTGTCATTAAAATGCGCTCAGTGTTAAATAAATGTGGAATTCCATATCAAATCTCTCTCCCTCTCTTAACTAAGATGTGCAGCTTTAAGCGAATCACGGATCACTGCAAACATTCACACCAATGAACGCTTCAGCGCTGATAATTGTGGAATTGAAGGCCAGAATACATTCTAATCACATTCATGTCATTATCTAATAACATCTTCATTAGAAAATATTTTATTGCAAGGTAAGGTCTACTGTACTGTCATGTAAGACACAATTTCTCGAGTCCACTAGACTAATAAATATTCACGATGTTTTTGTATTCCGAGAGAACTTTTCTCAAATGACGATCCTTATGAAAGGGTTACAAGGAAGAGCTCCAAGGGACTCATACTCATACCGACAGTTGGGCATGACGTGGCATAACTTGGTGATAATCTTAACAGCAGTTAAGTTGACATCAAAATTATCGTGAAACCTTATCTTAATGAACTATACTTTTCATAGTTAGTGAAGCTTCATCTTAGTGTCACTTAAAATGTCAGTGATTTACAAATGAAGGTAATGAAATTAAGAAAATATAATTGCTTGTATCCACAAATTTAAGAACTATAATTTTCTTATTTTCTTTTAGGTATTCCTTTCTCTCGCTACCGTTTGTTTGGCATATGATCTTCATCTGAAGATTGCCGAAAAGCTAGCTGTCCCACATTATAATCGTCATAGTTACGAATACCCACATATAAACTTAGGAGCGATTATGGCTCAAGCGAACAGACGACCTACTTTCAACCAACCAGCTCCTCTCAGCCAGCCAGCTCCAGCGAGTGCACCAGCCAGTGACACTAGGCCCTCGTCATTCGAACAGCCAAGCAGCATCAGTGGACCTTCTTCTTTGGAGGAACCCAGTAGCTTCAGTAGACCGAGCACCTTCAGACAGTCTTCATCATTCGGCGGACCCAGTTCGAGCCAGGGTGTCAGACAGACTCGATTCTTCAATATGTACGCCCCTAATCTTGCTGCAGATCTGGGGTCACAATTCGGAAGAAGACAAAGCTAAGAAGTAAGTGATTACATAACACATAAAACTCCTATTCAATTATTGAATGCAAAAATAGGTTACATTATTATTTTTTAGATACTTCCTATACTGGAATAATTCACTTTAAATTTTTACTAAGTATGCAATAATTTCATAAGATTTTTTATTAGATATTTTAATTAAACTTGATTTGGTTTAGATAATGTCAACTACATGATAAACAAGAAAGTTCTTGCTGTTTCTATTGAACCAAAAGAACATGATCTACAGAAAGGGTATACTATTGTTAGTCCTCGAAGTAATAATTATCGGCATCCAGCACCTTCTGCCAAAGTGTCTCCAGCTATGCAATCCTCTTGCGGTAAACATCGAGGGTTTTGAACACAAAGAAGTCTGTGAGTTCTTGATGCAAGTGTTTCCAACGAATAAGATTATATAGGGAATGGAAGATGGCATAATCTGATGGTGCAAGGTGAATTGAGTAAGGAAGATGATACAGAGTATTCGAATCAAATAGTTGTTGGGCATTCCTGGCCACCCGCGCGATATGCGGCCTCGCATTATCGGTCAAGATCAGAACATACTTGACCAGTGCTAGTTCCTTCTGTTGCACACGTTCTAATTGCTGCAAGTATAGGTCCACAACTGTTTGGTTCTTAGGTAACAGTTCAAAGTGAAACATTTGACTAGTTCACCAAACACCAGCTTCATCACAGAGGAACAAATTTCCTGAGATTGAATTAGTGAAACATATTCTTTGTCTTACGTTCAGAACTATTCCCAAGCACTTGATACATTCGGTGACTTGATGCAGCAGCTGATAAGCCCATTTTGAAGTCATGAAGCAAACGACACCTAACGAGCTCCTTCGATACTTCCATTTCTCTTCATTACTGTATGAGTTACGATTGATGAATGTGTGATGTGAACATGTTTTATAATGACTGATATTTCTACTCTGACTGACCTGTGTCTCAACAACGTCATACACTAATTTGCATACTGATTCTCACTTTATTCAATGGCAACGGGAAAAAGGCAAGAATTTTCTCCTTTACCTTATATTTTTCATTTAGGAAACACATTTGTACCAATCCTGTGACATGTTTTCATTATGAAATTATATTATTTGTTTGTTTACAATATCTTTCCGGCTGCTTATTTCTGCAAAATGAAAAGCAGCCAGTCGTCTTTTATTTTGAACCACAGTCAAGTTCACCTCCGAATAAAGAACCTTCGTTCAAGTATTCTATATAATTTTTAGAGATTTTTGAACCTCGGATGTCTATTTCTGCTCGGATTTTATTTTCCGCAAAAATTTACGTTCACCCAGCGAAATGAAAAGCAGGAGGTCATTGGAAGATATTCGAATGTTCATCATTTTTCTTTTTTCTTCTTCTTTTTTTTAAATAGATAGTGGGTATTATTAATGAGGCATTCTGAAATATGAAGAAGCTCAGTTGTGCAGTAAGTGCCAAAGTTCAACTTTCATCTTGTATGAGGATATTTTTAGAAATTCGGAATCCATTTAAAAATAAAGGTCCTTTTCGAATGAACCAGTTTGATCAAAATAAGACTTTTGAGTTGCAAATTTATCAATGACTCATTCAGTAAATAAGTGAACAAGTAAATATCGCGAATTAAATTCTTTATTGCCAATTATTTCAAGATCGGACTTCTTTACTCAGAATAAAATGCACCGAATAAAATATTGCATTACTCATGTATTGTCATGTTTGAAATTATTTTATTTATTTATTATTATTATTTAATATTATGATATTTTATTTATTTTTAGCATTATAAAAGTTATTTTCAAAGATTTGTAAGTCAAATTTCAATACAGAGTAAAAATTCTAAATGAATGAAAATACGATTGTATATTTTTAACTCTAATTTCATTAGAAGCGAATATGTTTTTAAAATATAGATTAAACGAATAATTATATTTATTTATTTTTTGTAACAAACTACTGTTAAAATACATACTTTATCTCAAAAAAAAAGAAGCAACATATTGGGTTTTCCCGCATGAAAGAACTGTACATTTTAATGAAGTGTATCAAATAATAATATGTTCATAAAAAATCATTGCTTACTAAAAAAATAGAAAAATGTTTAATGTTATTTTCTTATTACAGGTGTCATCACAAAACATGAATATTTCTTCAGATTTCCTACTTAAAACAGAGTGAAAATGGAAATACTGTTATAATATTACTAAGCAAATATAAACTGAAATTATTTATATTTGAAAAACAAATCTGACACCAATAATGGAGGTTAATTAATTACTTCGGCACAAAAATGAAAGGAAAAAATGAATGCAAAAACCATTGTGAATCAATAAACTTTGACTGATGAGAACCTTCTTTAAATTTCGGAGCATATGTCAGCATGATGTTATGATTCTGAATAATTAAATTTCTGAAATATCGTAACTAAAACTCTAACTAATTCTTTTTATAAATGAAAGGAGGAAGCTCTGATATTCAGAGTTTTCAAATAAAATAGTTTGAAATGCTGAGATAAAATTATATTTTTATTATTTATATTTACTTGTTTCTTACTTTGTAAAGTTTGTGTATACGTTATATAAATAAAATTATTTTTAATGAATAGTTGAGTAATTTTTTCTCCAAGATAATATATTTCTGTATAATCTAATGAATAATTATGCGTACTCTTTATCAGCCAATTAAGTAATTTTAAAAGTATTTCATTTAAGTTATTTTTAACGAAATATCGATACAAGAAATAATTTTAATCCAAAGAAGAATCCTAAATTTTATTAATTTCAATAGTGATGTTTAGCTTATAGAAAAACAAACTTTTAGATTTTTCTGTGTGACCTATATCATTTCAAACGGGAAATGTGAAATTACTATAAGCTAAACATAAACTAAAGGCAACTATGCTAAACAAGTCTGTTGATATTTTTACTTGATAAAATAATTGATAAATTATAAATCAAAACAATTATACGGAAACAATTTTTCATTATGTGAGTGGTGTGTGTTTAGTGATAATGGATATATTTTGGGAAATGTGTCAAGATAATTGCTTCAGAAAAAGAGTAGAGTTTAATAGTTTGTGATCAGTATCCAATTTAGTTTAAAATTATGAACCAATTATATATTGTAATTTATTTAAATTATTATAAGTGATTAATTCACTTTAATTACTCTTAATGTAGGCTGTAAAATTTAATTAGCAATTTAATATAATTATATATCATTGGCAAACTTCAACCAAAAATCGCTACCATTAAAGATTGCTGCTAGTGTATGCCACGTGCTCAGCTTAGTGATATTAAAAGGTGATTTAAATGTTTAGTTTGGCTACATATTTGCGCTGCATTTTTCAATCGTATTTTTCATATAGGCTGCACGTGTAAGACCTTGCCCCAGTTGACATCGAACGAATTCTGTTCCTTGGAATCGATTCGGAAGTGATATTTACTGGTACTAAAATAAAATAATTTGCATTATGTTTTCATAGAGTTTTTATAGTCTGTTAATTACTAACCAAATTCCGATAGACAACCTTGCGCAGTGCTGTAAAAACAAATTATTCACAAAAATCTGTAAAATGTTAGCTTTTAATAACGAAAAGAAAAGAAAAAATAAAATCTTTCCCGAAATCGAGATTATTAGCGCTTTCTTTCTCGTCTTCTATCATTCACGTTACATTAGGAAATTTCTTTTTCTGATTTTCCTTCACACACACATTTTATAAAATATTTTATTTTTTAACTCTTTCTTTCTCACAGTTATATGTATGTATATGCATGCATATTATTCATAAAATCATTATATCAAAATAGCTGTACTTTTCTTTCGTTATTTTGAATAGGCTACTTCTTTCAATTCGAATTTTTTTCAAGTTACGTAAATTTTTATGCAAGAATGATTCGAAATTGGAAAAATTATTTCCATATGTAATATGAATGTACCTATTTATTTGATGAAGAGATTCAGAAATTCATCCGAAGCTTTGGATATTGCGATAACCAGTGCTGAGGTTTTTCCTCAATGCACTTGGTCTGTACTGGATAACATTGGTAGCGACCACTTTCCAATCCTCATCGAATTTAAGAAAAGACAAAGAGTTTCCTTCTCCAAGGAAAAATTTTGGAACTTCAAAAAAGCTAATTGGGACTCATTTAGGAAGTCCATCGATTGTAGTCTGGATTTGGAACCTTTGACTGAAGATCTTAATGATAATTGGATGAAATTCAAGCAAATCGTCCTCAACAACGCTAAGTTAAATATTCCTAGAGGCAATATAAAACGCTACATCCCTTTTTACACACATAACTCTTCTGCCATTAAACCACTCCTCGAAAAGAGAAAACTCTTGTTAGAAAAATCTCGGAGGAGTGGAAAACACCCCCACCCATAATTGGTACAAGGGATCAAAACCGGGTTTGTCCCTTGACCTCCCGTGTGACAGACGTATCCGGACTGTTCTCTCAAGACTTGCTAGCGGTCATATTAAGTGCCTCACTTTCAACGAGGGCAGGAAAACTTTCGTCACCTGCACCAAGTGCCAAAATCATCAGGCTTCTCCTGAGCATCTTTTGGATTGCATGGGTCTCTCTAGGGAGGATCTCTTTAGCAATCCTCTTTTAGTCTTCGACTCCCTTACAGTCAACGAACTCGTGGATCTAGTCTGACTCCGTCAGACATGGAGGATAAGCAACAACAACAACAACAGACATTCAGAAGAATATAAATAAAATCTTCCATACATATGTTTTCAATTTAAATATTTCCACAGAAATTACCTTGGAATATTATGGGTAATCAAATCATTACAATTATGTGAAATAAAAATGGTTCTTTTCTTCTATTCTGAGCTTGCAATGACGGTACAGAGCTGCTCCGAGAGATGAAATTTCATTCCTTAATATTTTCCTAATTAAAAGTATCTTTTAATAATTTTGATTTAGATATCTCATTGTTACTCAGAAATGAAATCACAAACTATTATTTCATAAACATAAGACCTGATAATATGACTTAATAATTGTATATTTATTTTTATATTTTTTATTTCTAAAATTTGTCGAAAAAACAAAACTTAAGGAATTTATAATTAGGTTTCAAGCCTACACACATACAGCAAAATATTGAAATAATAGGATTTTTATTCAAGATTTTATGGAACATATCAAAATTAAAATGCAAATTTACATAAAATTATGAGAATGTGTGTTATTTAAACTGAATGTTTCAGTTGCGTAATAATGTATTGTAATTTGAGCAAAATTATATATATATATATATGAAGCCCAGTGGCTTAGTGGCAGCGTTTCACGCTTCCATGACACAGGTCCGAGGTTCGATCCTCGGGCTGGGAAAGGTTGACTCAGCCTTTCATCCCTTCAGTGGGTCGATTAACTGAGTACCAACAGGTTTGGGAACTAAACACTGGGGGTCTTACGTTAGGCTGATCACCTAACTGGGACATATGATTCGCACCCTAGGTCCCTCGGTCATGAAAACAGTTACAGGCATTGTAGGCCTTGGCCCACATGGGCTGTCGTGCCATGGAGTTTAGTTTAGTATATATATATATATATATATATATATATATATATATATATATATATATATATATATATATATATATATATATATATATATATATATATATACACCATAATCTCTGTTAATCGACTACAGAATTTTTATTTTCCCTGTGCACTTCTGTCGGTATAAATGCTTGGGAATTTTAAGATTTTCTTCTTCGCGACACATAAATAAAAAAGAATATATTTCTAAAAAAAGTTCTCCTGGAATGCATAAACACTTCAGATTTTTGATGACTTAATACAATCTTAAACTGTTAAATGGCTTCCTACGTGTTTAAATGAGGAAAGATTAAAATAAAAAAAAAAACAATATGAAAGAAACAGCATTAATATAAAAGAAAAAACTTCGTGTATAATTTAATGATGTTGGAGGAACAGTCTCATTAGTAATATAATAAATAGTAAATAGCACGAGGAGCAAAATAATTTAAATAACAAAAGATAGATAGCCTCATCAGTTGTTTAATATAAATAATATATCATAAGAGAAAATAATTTAATTAATATAAGTTTCGTAAAATAAAAAAATAGATTCCTGTGTTATTTTTGTTATTAAACCGAAAAAGTCTCTTGAGTAATAATAAATAAAATAATATAAGAAAAAAGCTTTATAAAAATAATATAAACGCTAAAAAAATTTCTTTTACAAAATTAATTAAATACTTGCAAAGTTTCATCTCATGATCATAGCATAGCAAATATTTAATAAATTCTATGTACTTTTAGTACTTCACTCCAATGAATTAAAATATTTTTCTACGATACATCTTTATAAATAATATCTATCGAATTACCATTTTATAACTTAATTTCAATTTTGCTTCTAAAAAAATGCGGGTCGTTGATCTAGATTTCAGTCCTTTTGCAACTCATTAATCTACTTGATCTGAATATCCTGCAATACAAATCCGCTCATTGTATGTTTTCCTTCTTCCAACACTCGCAGATAAGTGTGCTGCACGCTGATAATGCATTCAAGATTGCTTACGGGCACAATTCACGCAATGATGCGTTTTCAATTGATTCATGAAGGGGGGAGGGAGAGTTTTCCGCCTCTGCTGTAAAAGGGAAATGAACTTTCGAAAAATGTCGCATTTTTTAAAGTTTTTTTTTAATTGATGTTTAATACATGCTGTTTTTATTAAATTGTTTTTATAGGAAAATATTTCTTATAATAACTCGTGAAATATATATTTAGAGAAATCTAAACAGCTTACATTCCTTATGCACATTTTTTTATTCATTTCATGCAAAATTGAAATACAAATTGCTCATAAAATGTCAGACACATTTAAATTTTAATAATTTATTAAACGACGAAGATATGAGCTTATTCACAGTATTTATTCACGCAAAATAACTTATATATTTTTTTCTACAGCAAGGAAATTTTTAGAAATGATTTCACTCTAGCTATTCGTTTGGAAACCATCTTCGCGTGTTATCTATGTAGACAATTTCATTTTCGAGTATAAATATCACTTTTTAAACCGTCTGCATCAAGCATTTTATACACAAAATAAATTTTAATAACATAAATACTTTATAACATAATTTCAATTCTCAATTTCTTAGAAACACGGCTGATTTGTTATAACAAAATAGGATTTTATCCCATTGAGAATTTGTACAGGATATTAATTACATAAAGTAAGATTCGAACTTTAGTGTGACATAAAAGCCAAGATTACAATCCAAATAGCTTAAATGATTTCCCATAACTGATGAGAAATTGATTAGTATTTTCACATGTTTTCATAAGAAAACGGTAATCAATTAGCGCTTAAATGGAAGTCTATTCAAAAAGGTTATCAAACCTTTTTTTACACCGTACAGTATTAAAGTTACCAAACTATTTATGTCATTAATTTAAATCTACCTTAATTATTTTCTGAATTATGTAATACGCCCAAATATTTTAAACAGACATCATATAATATAATGCATAGCACATATCATAAATTAATATAAAATTGTAATTAAATAAAAATTATAAATAGTAAATATATAAAATTATATAAAAATTATTAATTCATAAATCATTGCACAATGATATAATCAATGACACAGGATAATAAACTATCGATTCACTTTATTTTATTTTTCTATTCATAAAGGTGACATAATCAAAAATAAAAATTATTTTCTATTCCGGATTCAAAGCGTAAATTTTTTGCTACAAAATAAACTTCGTCACGCTCATTTCACATTTAAACAAGATATTATCCGTAAGCAACTCTTAATTTATTTTTACAACAACTGATGTATTTTTACAATTCTTTCAATGTTTTTCACCCCACATTCATGCATAAACGTAAAATGTTGCATAACTTTATAAACAGAAATGTCAAGGCAGATCCGATGATCTTACTATATTATGTAAATAAAGGCAAGTCAGCTTTCTTCCCAAGTACATTCAAGGATTATAGTAATACCTCATTTAAATAACTCACATCCAAATTTTAGTGGGTCAAAAGACTCTCATCACCCTTCGTTTTTCATTGCGAAGCATCAAAGAATTTATTCATTAATTCCGATTTATGTAAACGGGAAATAAAACTATAGGATACATTTGTGCTGAATGGTCATGTGTGATGAAAATGAACATGATATACTTGATAAAATTTTTTCAAAGAGATTTATTATGTTAAGCCAAGTTCTGGAAAAAAAAGATTTATTGAACATGAAAGATAACTATGCTTTTTGGACACGAGTTAGTTTATAGTTTAGTTTTTTTATCGATTATAGTTTTTTTCTATTCTGTACTATTTATATAACTATAAACATTCAAATATTGTGAAGTAAAAGATTTTGATATATTATGCAATAAAAATAGTTATTGTATCTTCTCAAAACACTTGTTCACAAGCCAACATACAAAGAATATAAAGTATGTATTTGCACTGAAACATCGAAAATAAGCATTCTGTTGATATAAACAATGTATTCATATTTGAATGAGTAATTTGGTTAACAATTAATTTGCTTACATATTCGAAACGCTCACATGCAAACCAGGATTATAGTGTTTCCTTATGTAAATAATTACCTGTATCCAAACTTCACTAGACCAAGAGATTAATACTACGTCGTTTTCTTTCATTCTTTTTTTTTATCATGACGTGACATCAAAAACTTGTAAACAAGTCCCCAGGAAAAGAAAGCACATTCAATGAACAATAATGATGTGTCTATCTCATATATTATATAAAATGTACTTCCTTGTGAATAATAAATAAATGTCATTTGTTTTATATTTATGAAGTAATTCTACAAGTTTTTGGGACTTCATCGGATTTAATATAAACTCTAGAATTATAATTTCAATATATTCTAATAAAGAATTAATTTCCTGATTTCAAATATTTTTCTTCGTCTACCAAAATTATAATTGTAATAATGGATTCATTAATTTTGCATCAGTTTCTTTTTGTGTAAGTTATTTTAGCAAAATTTATTTTCTGCTAAACGATCATCTCTTTGGCTTTTAGTTAAGCTCTCGTGTGGAGGTTCAATGTCTACTTCCAGTTGCCAGTTGAATGAGCACAAAAGATGAGTCTACCGTTAAATCAGCATTTGATGTATGTAAGTATATATATATAAATATATATATATATATATACATATAAGTGTCCATAAAACTCCCCCTTCAAAAAAAAGTTCGGATATTTTTATGCTTTATTCAAATTTTGTACATTAAATATTTAAATAATGAATATATTATTTTTCAAACTATAGGTACTTTGTTTTGATTTTACCATGATTATTTTATCGGAATATTGAGAGGGATTTCTTGAAAACAATAAAAATTATATCTTCTGTTGTTGATATATATTAAACTACGTTTTCAATAATTATTCACATGTTCTAAGAGAATTTCAGAAATTATAATTCGAAATTTTGTTCGTTTTCTTCTCGTATGCAATTTTGCTGTGAATTAATAAACTATTAATGTAAATGTTTTCTTACATTTTTATAAAAATGATTGAAAATTTTTATTATATTGGCAATAAATTTACATTTTTGTTATAAACCCACAATACTTTGAAAAAAATTTTTTTATAAATTATGTATAATTAGAAATGAACATACAATTCTTTTCTATTTTTCTACTTCATTTCACTTCAATATCATCATCGCCAAACCTTAAACACAATAGAAAATGATTTAATTAAAAAAATAAGTGGAACTGATGACTTAAGTTGATGTCAGATTTTTTTAACTATTGGGTTGTTCAGAAAGTGCAGCAAATAAATATTATATTGCATTGCACATTGTTCATTCTAGTCCAATTGCTTTTACCAGCTTTCTGGTAATAGCACGATTCCACAGTCATGAAGTGGTTGGTTTTTACTAGCAAAAAGCTGATCCATGTAGGAGAAACGAAATTACTTTCATAACAACCCCATACATTTTCTATTCACCGACAACATCCTTAGAGATATTGATGTAAATATTCGAATTGGGCCAACAACTCTAATGGGGGAAAATTGATTCTTTCTGATTGATGATAACCATATAAGGAAAATCAAATGATTATATATTTCAAATCATTAACCTAGCAGCACATAAAAACGCCCTAAATAGCTTGGGAATCCATTGTAGTTTTAAAAAAAATATCATGAATTAATAAAAATGTATAAGATTCGTAGAAAAGAAAAATAATTAAAAGAAGTTTTATAACATAATAATTATAAACTGCAGAAATATTAATTTTTCAGAGTTTAGAAATTAATAATATTATTAAATACAACATTTTGCTAAATTATGATATAATGTTTAGGTATTTGAATATATGAAAATAAATTTTTGGAATAGCTTGCATTTCTATATGAAAATAAAATTTTTGATTAATTAAATAGGGCAATTTATAAACTTTTATGACATATACGCAATTTTAAACAATTAAATAAATCATTAAAAAAGGAAAAATTAGATAAATAAAATTTTTCTATTATATTCCTCCAACTTCTTCTGCAACAAATATCTTATAACCCTCAATCAAACATTCATATAATAAATCGTATTTTTACATCTCTTCCATCACATACTTCTTTGTTAAACTTATCATACATTTGTAATAAATCTTGAAGTTTTGTACATAAGTTACATTTCAATGATCGATATTCAAGTAAATTAAAAGAATCGATGGCAAAATTCAAAAAAACAATTTTGGTTCTAAAAATTAATTTTTCAAAATCAAATGCTCTTAATAATAAACTATTCATATTATATCGTCGTTAGTTTTTGAAAAAAAGAGAGCGGTAGGTAATAGTTGCGACAGCTTTTGCTTTAAAATATTATAAATAATCAGAAATTTAAGAGCATTTGTTAAAAGAAAAAAAATTGCTTGCAGGAAATTGTACTACACAATTCGAAAATAATGAACTTAAAATGTCTCAAATAGATGTTCGTTATTTGAATTTCATTTAATATTTGTTTAAAAAAATGAATATTTTTAAGTAGAATTCCAAAATTTATTAAAAGCAAAAATTTTTTTTTTCAAATTTCATAAAGCAATAGTATAATAAAGCACATCATTGGAAATGGAAAAGGAAAACACATTTAATGCTCTAACAATGGTAATCCCAGAATTATGGGATTACAAACATATAGGAAAAATAAAATACGAAATGTATGTGAATTAGCTGAATGATGATCTTGTTGCTGTTCTAACAATGAGAGCTGTAAAAAACAAGTGCCCATTATTTTTATTAAATAATAGCGGTTAATTTCATTCTCCCTCATTATGCATATAAAAGGAATTTGTTGACTACATTGAGAGATAATTTACAGAAATTCATGTGCCAAACTCTTACTTTTTTCAATAAAATCTTTTATAATTGATAAAACATGCTTTAAGGAGAAGTGTTATTGAGAGTATTACCTGAATTTGAGAATCCAAAGTATATTCAGTTTTTTAAGGCAACATGTTAAGTATTGTCCAAAATATATTTTTGAAATTTTCAAAATTCAATTCTGAAAAAATTAGTTAAGGAACTTACAATATTTTAATATATAACTCATTAACAAAAGAAAGAATTTTACAGAAGTGCAAGAAAGGACAACAAAATGGAAGACATTTTTTTACAAATTTTTTCTTTTTGGATAAGACTAAATTTTTTTAAGTTCTAGTTTTCTGCTATTTTACAAGCATTTGGAAAAGTTTCTCACATGGAAGAAAAATTTTTCTTAAATATTTAACTTAATCCTAGATGTTTCTCTTTATCATTAGAAAACCTAAAAACCATTTTACTTCCATCTCACGTTTGCATAATTAATTAAGCTCATGAAGTGTGGTACCTGCAATTTCAAACATATTTTAACAACATGGTTTATAACGGTTATTAAACAATTTTTCTTTATGAATTTCATGTTATAATGGGCATAATAGATAAAAATTTCAAAAAGATGTGGCATATTTAACACCATTAGGCTTAGCTTAAGTAGATTAATGCGATGCGTTTCCAGTTGACATATATTTTGCTGACTGACTCCATAGAACATATCCCACTTCCTCTTAATATTGAACTACAGTTAAATGATGAAATTTATATTCCATCTGGCACATTTCTCTACATGCCATACTAACTCATTGTCTTATTGTGAGTTTATTTTGTAGCTCACATTACTATTCTTTGTGAGAAGGGCTGCCCATATAGATATCATATTTGAGAGCAAGTTATGAGCACTACGTCATTGGGAAGTCATACCATCAAATTCCAGAACATCTCACAATTCCGAGCCAAAATAGAAGATAATGACGACCTTTGGATTAATTGAATTCTTATTTATAATCTTTCGGCTAATCGAACCCACTCAAACATTTTTAAAAGTTTATTAGGATCGCGAAGTTTTATATGGATACTATTTCATTTTCCTTTACATCAACTTCATCATTATCCGCTCCTTAAGAGAACTTAGATAATGTGTCATCATTTACGTAAGTATTCATAGGTGAATCAATGAAGCAAAATGTATATTAGAGGCAAAACATATTATTTGACAAAAAAGTGAAGAAATTAACCGCTGATTTAGACGCCGCTGGAAAATAATATTGCAGCAACAAACATTACGATAACAAACTAAGCGAAACATGCTGAAAGAGGAGCAAATAAAATATTTTGGATTCCAGTGATGTCGATGACAGATTTGAACAACTGGTCTCTTAAAAAATCTTTCCTCTTCGTACTGTCGACGATTGTAACACATACATCATATACACTCCCTTTTACAAACTTAAAGTTTTGAAAAATCTCTTTTTTTTTGCGAACTTTTGTTTTTGACAAATAGTTTGTTAGCCGTTTTCTTTCTTTTTTAAGATCTGATGATTTTTTAATTTTTCGTAAGATTTCTTTTTATATAATGCCTGAGCACTTACTTCACTTTGAACAACGAAACTTGCTGTCATTCCATACATTCTGAGAACAAACATAAGAATTCTGTTGTCGAATATACTCTTATCCTTTTCGTACGTAAGGGTATAGAAAGGGGAAAACTGTAAAAGTTTCAGCTATGTTGTTCTGTAGTTGGTTTCGTTTCATTCGAACAGCTCAACTTAAGAGCTTCCATTTGTCGAGAAGGATATTAAGTTGGATCACTACTTCCTGAGTACAATCCAAAAGATGTTTTGAATACTGGCAAAACGAAACATGTCTGTTTTTAATAGCGCACCCGAAAAAACACTTAATTTTAAAGGCAATAAATACATAAGAATATCACAAAAAAGTGAAGCAAAGAATTACAGTATATCTCGCAGCACAAAATGAATGGAAAAGAATAACTGTCTCAGTCTTTCGTAGGAAAATATCAAAAGCCTAGATGTTTTAAAAATATTCAATAACTACCAGCTGCACCTGATGTTAACAAAAAAAGTTTTGATGACTGGGAGTATTTGTGAAACTTGGCTGAGAAATTTTGATCGTATTTTTTCGGAAAGATTTAAGTTAATCTAATTATGGTTAACTGCACTGCTCACGTTGAAGTGCTAGACCTTGAACAGATCCGTGTGGAGTTTCATTAGTCTAATGTTACAACCCAGGGATTGGCATAATGAACAGCTTCAAGAGCAAATACTGTAGAGTACTTTCTTAAAAAGTGATTATGGGCTTGGAGTTGGAGAGTACTTATGAAGTTGATCTTCAAATAACCAAGAATTTGTCAATAAATGTAATGTATACTTGGACTTTTATTGAAAGAAAATACAATATTGAGAGGATTTCAATGTGCTGGATTAATTAAAGAATCCCCTGAAATTGACGAAAGTCCAGGCAAATTATCTGATGACTTGAGAGAAGATGAGTTACAAGTACATAAACTCCGACGAAGAACCCCTTTGCTGGCTGAAATTTCTTTTAAAGGATTTCTAAAATACAGACTCATATATGATATGTATAGAAGAAATATCGGATGATGAAATTATAGAGAATACAATGATTGAAATTGAAAAAGTGCTTTCAGCTATCAAACAAGAAGAAAAGATTATAGTAAAAAGACCGCCTGCAAGACAAGCAAATGAATCACGAACAGCACTAAGGTATATTTTTTATGGAAAAAAGTAAATTACTTTTATGTATTGAATAATTGGAAAAATATATTTATAAAAATGCAGTTTAAAAAAAAAAGATAAACTACTGCTTTGCCTGATTTTTCATCAATAAAGTGAAAGTAAGTATATTTTTATGCATGGATCTCATTTTGCATGTGTTTCTTATTGTTCATTTTAAATATTTTTTATGATAGTACCGTACATATATTTATAAATCAAAAGTAGTTTGGTTAAAAAATCATATCTTAATAATTTAAAACATTACTTTTCTATTTTACGAATTGTTTTACCGGTTCCTATGAATTCTTAAAAACGAAATTCTACTATATATATACATATATATATATATATATATATATATATATATATATATATATATATATATATATATATATATATATATATATATATATATATATATATATATATATATATATATATATATATATATATATATATATATATATATATATATATATATATATATATATATATATATATATATATATATATATATATATACATATACATATATAAAATAAACTTAATGATATGACAGTCCTATGAATAGTTATCCCCACCCGGGAATTTAGAAAAATGGAAATTTTTGGAATAAACTGGAATTTTGAGAAATTATTCGAAATTTTGAGGGAATAAACTCAACCAATTATCTTTCGTGTAATGGGTTGTTTTTTCTTATGTATATGAAATACACTAAGTAAATATGAATGGAAAAAAGTGATGTTGATCCTGCCTTCTGATGCGAGAAAGTTAATTAATGTTTCCTATTGCTAAAAAAATACTTATCAAAGTAATAAAAACAATAAAATATTTAAAAAGAACTATCAAGATATATATATTTTTCAATATTATCAAAATAAATGTTGACATTTCCATGTTTCTCTCGTTGTAAGTTCATGATTAGAAAAAAAGATGAAACTTAATTTTTTCATCATTAATTTTTAAAATTCTTCTAAATATACAAAATTCTTCTAAATTTAAAGCAAAATTGTTTTTTTTCCTTGGAAAACGTTTTTAGCCGTAATGAGAAATGGCAATAAAAAATAAAATTTTATTTATTTTAATAAATGATTGATAAGAAAACTTTAAAAAAAATTCCAAATCTTCAGAAAAATTACTGAAAGTTTACAAAATTTCCCGAATTTTCAAGTTTCCACAATTTTTGGGAGTTTTATAAATATTTCTAAGGAAATATATAGGGTTTAATCCCGAGAATAACATTTTTTCCTCCTTAACACAACACTACCTATGGGGCCAGGGCCTATAGTAACCATTTCTGCTTTTTTGACTGAAAGTCCTGTGGAAAAGCGAAGTAATCGTCCTGGTTAGATAGTCAGCCTTACGTTATGCCTTAAGTATGCTAAGTATTATGTATGCTAAGTACTAAGTATGCTAAGTACTACCTTAAGTATGCCTAGGAACCAGTGCTTAGTTCCCAGGCATACTTGATCTTCAGTTTTATCGACCCTTCACTAAAGGGTTGAAAACCTGAGTCGACCTTCCCCAGCCTGTGGATAGGACTTCCGACTTTGTGACTTGGAAATAGGGATGGGAAGAAATACCTGTAACCAGAATTTTATAATCAGTATTTGAATGTAACAACCTATAATCAGTACTTTTTTTTCCAAATACTGAGTACTTCCAGTAACAAAGTCAGCGCAAGTTCGAGTATACTCAGACAGTTGCAAGTACAATGTACTTGACCAGTTTCAAAGACAGAGCGAGTACGTGAGTACGAGCCTGTTACAAAGTAATCAGCGTGTACGTGAGTACGTGCTTGTTATAAAGTAATTCGCGAGTACGTGAGTACGTGCCTGTTAAAAAGTAATAAGCAAGGTCGTTGTTTCAAAGTAATCAGAATAGTTACAGTTTACTTGACTAACTGTAACAAGTACAGAAGAGCCAATGACAGAGCGAGTACAAGTAACAATGTCATCGATATAACGATACAGACGGATGAATTATGAGATTGTGGTAGCTTCTTATGGTAGAGAAGCTGGGTGGGAGAAGGGAAATGACAATTGGTTTAACTAGAAAATAGAAGAGCGATACTTGGGAGAGGGAGACACTATGAATTTATATTGAGAAATAAAATATGCATGTACATTTGTTTCGTTTCGGTTAATACAATAAATGAGTTGAGAAAACCAATAATCATCTAGATGTACCAATATTATACCCATGGTATATTTCCATAATAGCTATTTAGTGATTATCGTTATTTTTCAAATATAGCAGGTTTTTTTAAATATAAGAAAAGCATGATATTCTTGTTATGTATTTAGCAATTTTTATTAACTTTTACTTTTGTTATTATTTCTTTTAAAAATTTAATTTTATTTTATGAATATATATAACATATTTATTTGAACCTTAAATTAGTTCAGATTTCTTAAATTTAAAAAAAAGTATTTAAATTAAATCTACTTATATACTTCTACTGTTATTTTTACTACGCATATTTTTTATTATAATTCCGTATAACAATGTTTATTTTTTATTCAACCATGTTTTAGTTTCACTATTTTTTACTGTACATATATAGAAATTAAACTTTTAGAAAAATGTTCTTTCATATTTTTTACCACACGAAAAAAAATTTGTAAGAAGATAATAAAAATGTTGATTTAAACCTAATAAAGCTAGTTTATTCATTTTAGTTTATAGTTTCGAAATGGAAAAAAAAGAAGCTTTCATTAAGTGAATTTTTACATTATCTTTATTTATACCATCATGTGTTACCGTCATGTTTGTTTCTTAAATTATTGATTGATGTAAATAAAATAAATGTATTTCTGCTCCTCCATTTTGTATTAAACATTATTTCTCAATATTTTACCATAAAACATTATAAACATTTAGTTTGTTAGTAAAACTGTTTTGCATTTTTTGATAGATTGAGTTATTGAAATTTTATGCAACTATATCTAACATAAAAGGATTATGTTTACTTAAACATTATTAATACAGTTTTAATTGCAAAGCTACTTCATTTAACCATAAATTGATTTACTTTCAGGAAACTGAAACAAGATTGTGAGTTAATGCAATTTTTATTTTAGAAAAAACTGGTTTATCTACTACAAAAAAATACAGACAAATAAACGTCTTTTATAATAAAAATTACTATTATACATAAAAATTTTTTTACTATGTTTGTCTTGTTAATGTTTAATTATAGAAAAATAAAGGAAATTTAATTTAAGTTGATTTTTTTTATTAATTGCTATGTTTTTGTAACAAACTTTAGATAAAACCTCTTTGTAATTGATTAAACCTCCCACTTTACGTTTCTTTGCAAAATATTTACCAGTTAATTATAAAAATTCATTTTGGAAAGTCTTGGAAATTCAATTGGAAAGTCTTACTAAATTCTAATAAAAATTAAGCTGATTAGTTTGAAAAATTGAAATTATTTTATCTCATCTAATTTTATATTTTAATTAATATTGGAAGTCTTTGAAAATTACTATTGAATAACTGAAAAATTTACTTAGAACAGATAAAAATTCTGAAAACGAATGTAAATAACAAAATGTCACGATTTTTATATTGAATGAAATACGTTTAAGAAAATTTAGAAGTTTACAATTTTTTACAAAAAAACGGATTGTAGATAAATAACTTATATTTCTTAGCATTATACTAGAAATTAAAGTATTACAGGAAAAACAAAAACTTGCAATTAATGAAATGTTGAATAAATAATAAGAATTATTTTTTATAGATCTTTTTATTAATATTTTCGTGAATGCTTATTTATGAATGATAATAGTTTAAATTAAAATTAATTATTTAATTAATTTTATGGAGTAATATAAAATATTATTGATCTACTTATTTAGTTTTAATTAATTATTAATTTAGTTTTTATTCAATTTATTTATAAAAATTTAAAAACTTTGTCATTATATTTTAATCCGATAGATGACAGCACAAAAGAAATCGTAACAAGTACAAAATGTAATCCGTAAAATACTTGTTACTTTAAAAGTAACTGTACTCATTACAGGAAAAGTAACAAGGTCCCATCCCTATTTGGAAATACGTAGCGCTGCTATTATACTATCGAACTTCATGTACACTCTGGCCATTAAAATTGCTACACCAAGGAAAGCGGCACACCACACACGGGAAATTTGCATGACAAGTAGAACTTGCTGTGATATGCAAATGATTAGATTTTCAGTGCATTCATACAAAGCAGGCGACAGTAGCGAAATCTACAATGTGTATAAAACCAGAGATTTGACAGCAGTTTTCTCATACTCAATTTCTGTATCAACGGTTTCGTAATTTCGGCAAAGAAAGTTGTTGTAATGCCTCGTGTAAGAAGAAGAAATGCCTATCAGCACGTGTCTGGCTTTGATCGAGGAAGGATTATAACCTACCGGAATTGCGGTTTATCGTACCGTAATGATTGCTGCTCGCGTCGGTCGAGACCCCACGACTGTTAGCAGAATATGGAATCGATGGGTTCAGGACAATCATACGGTACGTCATGCAGGATCTCAGCGACCCCCCATCACTAACAGCAGAGAAGACAGACACCTTATCCGCATGGTCACAAGGGATCGTACAGCCACGTTACAAACCCTGAGTCGAGAAATGGAGTCATTTGCAAGGCAACAAGTTTCTGCTCGAACAGTTCGACGACGTTTGCAGCAGCATGGATTGTTTGCACGGCAACCATGACTTCGGCTACCATTGACGCTGCGTCACAGACAGGAGCGTCTTCAATGGAGTGATCAGCGACGAACCTGGATGCGAGAATGGCATCATGTCATCTTTACAGATGAATCTGGGTCCTGTATACAGGACCATGATGGCCGCATCCGTGTTTGCAGGCATCGTGGAAAACTTGCATTTCCAGCTTGCATTAAAAATCGCCATACTGGCCCATCTGCTGGAGATATGGTATGGGGTACCATTGGATACACGTCTCGATCACCTCTTGTTCGCATTACCGGCACTTTGAACAGCAACCGTTACGTTTCCGATGTGTTAAGGCCCGTGGCTCTGCCCTATCTTCGAGGCCTCCCTAATGCTTTGTTTCAGCAGGATAATGCACGACCGCATGTTGCCCGTACTGTTCTGAACTTCCTTGATACAGAACAGGTTCGACTGTTACCCTGGCCAGCACGTTCTCCTGATCTGTCACCAATTGAGAACGTGTGGTCAATGGTTGCCGAGCGATTGGCACGCCATCACTCACCATCCACTACTGTCGATGAACTATGGCATAGTGTTGAAGCTGCATGGGCTGAGATCCCCGTACATGCCATACAATCTCTGTTTGACTCTATGCCTAGGCGGATAAATGCTGTTATTGCAGCCAGAGATGGCTGCTCTGGGTACTGATTTCTCAAGATCTATACATCCTAATTTCCTGTAAATCTAATCACTTGTTCTTTCCAATATAATGTATGTGTCCAATAAATATCGTTCTGTTATTTGCATTCCTTCCTGGTGTAGCAATTTTAATGGCCAGTAGTATACATATGTATATAAGGATATATATGATATTCTTATGTGTGATCACATATATATTGAAGAGACTCATACTCCAAATAAAAATGCTCTATTAAAAACTTTTTATTAAAACTCATAAAAATTCCAGTTCCGAAACATTAACATTTTATAATAATAGAATCGATATTCACTTCATTTCACTTGACTTGCGGTTACACTATATGTAGGGAGAAAGATAGATGGAAGGAAAATTTTGCTTAACTTGTATTTATATAATTGCTTTTTATTATCTCGAATCAATGAAATGAAATTGTTATTGAAATAGATTTTGGCATAATTTCTTTCACTTTATTTTGGCCAATATGCTAATTTAAATTATTTCAGGGGAAAAAATAAAAAATAATACTATTTTAAAAAGAATGATAAATAAAGTAGTGATTTAAGCTTGTAATTTTAGCATATCAAATATCAAATAGTTTTTTGATGCTAAACAATCATTAATCAATCAATCAATCAAAAAGTAATGCAATATGTTGGGATAAGGCGCACGTGCTTGAAACTTTATACTATGTTACTTGTGTTGATTTGAATTTAATTGAAAGAGATGTGTATATATAAATGAAAGTAATATTTAATGAAGTGAATCATTTAGAATTACTTAAACATGCTATTAGGTTATAAATAAACAAGTATAATATAGTACTTATTATTGTGTAATACTGGATTTTGTCAAGATTTTTTATACTAATTAAAATGGGTTTATGAAAAATGAATGTATTATATCATCATGCATAAATATAATCATGCAATTGTTGATTGAATTATTCTTTCAAAGTGTTGTCATTTTTATATTGTTATTTATATTATCTTAAATAAAGGATTTTGTATAGAGAAAGGTATAATATTAAATTATTTTTGCAACATTACTATAGGATATTTATTTCTGTTTTATTACTGTAATTTCTGTTTTAAAATTCAATTAAGTTCAAACTTGTTTTGTTCAGTCGCATTCTATTCGCCAAAATAAAGAATATTTATTTGTAGTATAAGCATAAAAAATTGTTTAGTAAGTTTGAATGAGGTTATCTTAAAATTTACTGTTCCAAGTTGTGTAAAATATTTTTGCAAACATTTAAAGGAGCATAATTTTCTATTTATATTTGCTTAATTGATGTTTTACATTTTAAATTACACTTTAACATTTAAAAAAAAGTTATTTTTTAAAATATGTTAGTAGTATATATTGTATTTTCCTGTATGTAATCCGCAGCAATTTTTAAAACGAATAGTCGAAAATTTATACTGCTGATAATTTGGTGCCAAATAAAATGAAAAATAGATTTATTATAATTCAAAATATGATAAATTCTACAGAAAAAAACATTTATAAAGATCTGTTTGAATCCACCTCAACGCAAAGTGCAATTAACTGAGATGAAAATTCGATATCGATCTATGTCCGTGAAGATTCTAGTAAAACTTAATGGATTTTTGGATTTTAATAACTTTCAAAAAGTGGTTTAGAAATATTTTTTAAAATAAACTAAATTTGTTTCGTTAATAGTAAAATTAAAGAAATGGATTACTGCACATGGAATACATTTTTTTCTTTTGTACAGCACAGGTTTTGTTATTCACCTTACATTACACGTTTGTCGACATTTTTTCAGTTGCCTTTCCTATACCTTTTAATTTAAAATTTACTCTGTGAATTTATAATTTGCACTTCCCTTTGACAATATATTAATTTGAATGTTTTCAGAGCAAAACAGAATGCAAAATGACAATAACGATATGCAATTTTAATAACCATTCAGAAGAACTGAATTCGTTCTAGAACGTTCTTGGACAATGCTGATTATAGTTAAAATAAGTCAACTGAATATTGGCGCCATTTGTTATTTATTTTATGTTACATAAATGTCATTTTTTTCAAAACTTTATTGTAAACTTTTCTGATGAAAAATACTTTTTTTGTCAGATTATCCACGGATGCGTATAATACGCACAACGAAATTCGGAACTTTTTAACACATAATTTGCGGATTATATACAAGAAAATACGGTAATTACATAATTATTATTAAATGAATTGAATAAATATGTATGTTCAAGTAAAAATTTACTCTTTGTAAAATAACAAGGAGCAGTTTTAATTCAACAACAAAAAGTGCCTGATCATTGAGTTCAATATGAAATTTAAGGATTTCTCTATAGAAATGGCATTTAGGTCATCAGAAAGATAATCTTATTCTTGTAAACCATAATAATTAAGAATCTACTATTGCTATAAATAAAAATCTCTTACGCAGTATGTAAATTATTTTAATCAACTTGTAATCAATGAAAGTAGTGTCATATTTATTTAACAGAAGTATGAGGAATTAATTATTGTATTTTGAACTGACTAAACAAGTTGAATAAGTATTGCTGAAGTTTTTCTAGTTTAAATATATCAATTTATGGGAAATAAATAAGCACTTAAATGTTTTATTTTGCATTAACTTTACTATCATAAATTTATTTATTTTAAATATCTTTTCCTTGAATTTTTTTAACAAAAGTTCAAAAATTTATTTTGAGTTAATAAATTTTTCTTTTTATTTCAGGAATCTGGCTGCCCAAAATGAATATTTAATTTTTTATCCAATTATTCTCTACTCATTTTTAATTGAAGTTTAGGAATCATACATGTTGATCTTTATATTGTAGAGTAAATTAAACGGATTACATTTAAAAGATAATTTGCCAAAATGTTTTCAAGTCTTGGTAATATACTTTTTAGAAGACTTGTGTTAAAAAAAGAATTCTTCAAAATTATTTCATATACTTTAAAAACTGATGTGGCAGCTTCCCTTAGAGCAAACAATTCAACAATAAAGCAAGTTTTTCGAAACTCATCTCTTCCAGAGTATAGAAATGCACCACCAGGAAGCAGATACTGTTTGAGTTCACCTATTGAAATTGCAGATTCAAAAATCAAAGAATATTTATCTGAAAATAATCCATGTACCATTGATGATTGGCAAGAGGCTAAGAACTTCTTTTACACTGAAATCCCATTGATTTCAGACATGAATTTTAGTAGTGTAGTGATGAGTACTTTGCTCAAGATGAACAAATTTGAGTTAGCTCAGTCTTTCATAAAATATTTAGAAAAAACTCACTTGCAACCCAACTTCTTAGCATATTTACAATATATATCTTTGTGCAGTAAAAATGTAGAACACTGTGGTCAAGAAGTGATTCTGGAAACTCTTGATAAAATTCAGAAGCGTATACATGATACACCAGTGCTAGATCGTACTACTACTTTTTATTTGATCCAAGGTCTCTGTGCTACACACAGATACAAGGAAGCTTTGGATTACATTAAAAAACTGCCTACTTCTCCTTCATTAGAAATGAAATTCTCTCTTGCTTCTGGAGCCATAAGGAATGGGAATGAATTTCTTGCATGGGATGTCATAACAAAATGGATAAAGAGAGAAGAACCTTTGAGTAACCAAGTTATTAAAGACTTCTTGAAATATGTTATTAATATTTTACAAACAAAAGACAAAAAGAAAGCTGATGTTTTTATTTTAAAACTTTTTAACCTTCTTGAAGAAAAAGGTGTAATTATTGATAAAGAAGTTGCTTCACTTATAGAATGTTTTTTTAAAAAGTAAGATAAGACTTGGTTTATTAACTGTAATAATTATGAACATAAATTTAAAAAAAATGTATTTTGGATTATAATTTTCTTGTAAATAGTTTGAAAAGAAATTAATTTTATTTTTCTATGCATAAAATTGTCATAATTTTGTAAGTTTTCAAGATATATTAATGATATTTATTTACATACATTTACTGTAAATGAAAGTTTAGATTTTTCTTCTGTATATATGAATTAAGAACCTTCTAGACCTTTCATAATATACTCAGTTTGTTGAATAAATATTTACCAATAAAATTAAAAAAAATGCTTTAAGTGTAAATATTCCTCTTGGATTCATATCTTTTGACTGATAATTAGATGATAATTTTGTTCTTTCAATTATTTCAGCCATAAAAATATTCAAACACAATTGTAAGCTTTTAAAAATTAATGTTTTCCATAAAATTATTGAATTTAGTGTTAAAATAATTATACATTTTTTAAAAATTAATTTTAAGTAAAAATATTGATACTTATTTGTTTAATGTTTGTATTTTAATTTTAAGTAAGATACTTTCAAACATATATTGTAAAAAAATTTTGGTATCTAAATTTTCTTTAGCCTTTTGGTGTAGTTGTAGTGTTACACATTCCATGTCACAGGTCCAAAGTTTGATCCTTACCGGGCAAAGTTGACTCAATCTTTTATCCCTTCAGTGGGTTGATAAAACTAAGTACCAAGCAATCTTGGGATTTTGCATTAGGCTGACCACCTAACAGAGACATTTACACCCAGGGCACTCAGTCAAGAAAACAGATATAAGAGATATGAGCATTGTTAGCCTTGGCCCACTTAGGGACTGTGCCATGTCGTGCCACTGATGTAATTTCTTTAAATTTTCCTTATCATTGAACACTTTTTTTATTATTTTAAAAATCATTGTAATTTTAACTAAATAATACTAATGATGACTGATATAATATAAAAATATTTTATTTTAATACAGTAAATAATGTATAAACATGCTGATTATTTCTTAATTCATTTTACTTGCTTATTATATTTATTTTAAGATTAAACTGTATGTAGAAGCTTTGTTTTCTCTGATGAACCGATTGAGCACTTAGGATTGATTCTGGTTGTAAATAGATACTTATATAAATAAATATTATTATTTATTTTTTTTTAAATTTTTATGAAGAATTTTTTTTATTTATAAAGTATATTCAATGGAATTAGTATTTTTTTACAATGACATAAATAATGAAAAGAAGTGGAATGCTGTTATTTATAGATAATATTGCAATGTTAATTCAGCTGTGAAAATATTTTATTTAGTTTCATTACAGTCTAATGTTTTATTTGAAAAACAGAAGAAAAAGCTAAAGATTTACAGTTAGCATTATGTTTAATATTATATTGTTAGATGTTAAATTACAATTTTAAATTTTATGATTTTTGACTAATATATTTCTTTTTATATAGTCATTCTTCAAAGTGGAGTATTTCTCATACTAAAGTTAGCCGGTAAGTTAATTATTTTACTAAATTTAATCTTTATTATTTTTACTGCTATGCTAAAATATTATGTGTTTTGAAAATTAAATCCATCAACTTTATTTGAGAAAAAAAAATTATAATGTAAATATGATTTATTTTTCAGTTGTGAACTAAATTCAAATGGATTGTATTTTTAAATTTTTGATGAAACATTCCATATATTTGTAACAAATCTATGGCAGCCTATACAGTGGTATCATATAGAACATTATTAATTGATTGTATTGATGTGCAATTTGTTAATTTAGAGTAATATTAACAATAAATTATTTTGCAAAGGATAATAAAAGCATTGAGATTCTAGTATATTAAATTAAGGGGGATTTAAAATGCCTAATGTGTCTAATCCTCTCTAAAATTTGTCAATTAAATTCCATTTCTTAAAATTTTGCTTGCATTATACTTGGAAATTTTCATAGCAAATTTTGTAGGACAAACTAACTTCATTTATGTGTATAATTAGTGATAATATTCTAATCTAAAAAAATAGTGAATGCCACTTCATCTTTTTGCTTTCTTAATCTTATATTTCATATCATGTTGCAAATAGCATAACTGACGAAGGTTGTTATATAGTGTTTTACTGTCATGCATATTATTGCAGGGAACATTATTCATCATAATGAGAAATTTAATGGGAACACCACTAAATAAAGTTAATTTTACTACATTTTACACAAATATTAAAAAGTCTGATAATTGAAAGTAAGCTTTTTGAATACCCAATAAATTATTATAATGTTTTTTAGAGAAATTTTTCATGGACAATGGTCTATATGTATGTATTGTAAAAGAATAAATCCAGAAAACTCCCAAAAATACATCCCATCTAATTTGCATGAAGAAAATAGATCGGCCATGCATCTCTGTGTTTAACAGCCATTAAGGATGAAGCTTGAGATTTATAATTATATATTTTATAACTGTAATATAAAAAAATTATCTGGAATAATTCCATTACATAGACTAATTTCATATATGAGAGAAAGAAATTAGGATATTGTATATTTCCTTTGAAAAAATCTAATCTTTCATTTACCTTAAGTATTTTAAGCTTAATTAAATAGTCAGACTAATTAAATAATCAGATATTAATCAATAAGAGTTGATCAAAAGTTGCAAAAACATCTTTTGCTCAAATCTTATGTTAAGTTAGGCTGTTTAGTAAAATTATGTTCCCAAATTTTACATTAATTTATTGAATTAAAATATACTTTTCATTCATTTCCTATTTTTTCATAATTTTTATTTATCAAAAGACAAGTAATGTTTGTAAGAATGCAATTTAGGGGTATACGAAGAGTTAAATATTTTTTAAATGCATATATTTTTTAATTAGTGTAAACCAATGCAGAACAATGAGATGTTACCATATTGGGTTAAAAAATGAATTTATATCCTTAACATTTTTCTCTTATTTCCTTAAAATAATGGGCATTTCTGGTTACATTTTTTTATATAACAATAGTACTACAAATAGAAATGATGTGTCACATACAAATCTTATTTTCATATTGTCTATTATACACAAGATTTGTGGCCAATTTTTTACATGATAATACATTTATTTTTGGTTGTGAAATGTCAAATTAATGTACAATGAAAGAAAAAGTTATTTTTTTGAAAAAAGTATAGATGTATATTTTTACTTCTTATTATATCAGTGTTTTGGCTCTTTTCTTGCATGCTTTTTGATGTTTTATTTGCTATGATTTTGTATTAAGTTTCTTTTTGATCTTTGTAATTGTAGATTTAGTTGTATATATTTTTTGCTAAATCTCTTGTTGATGTTAATAGTTTTGTTAATACTGTTTTAATACACTGTTTAATGCTATTTTAATAATGTTAATGCAATTAATATTTTACTTAATTCTTATAATACTCTTTTTTTTAAAATTTGTATTCTAGTTTCAATAAACTATAGGCTAATTCTTGATTTTGACATTTTTATTTTTTGCTAAGTTGCAAGAATATGGATGTTTCATCTGACCCAATATCCACTTTAACTCAATGTGAAAGGAATCTGAGCATGCTCAACAAGTGATTGTAGAATGACAAATCCAAATATATCTAAGTTGTTATAGTATTTTATTACTTTCTATTAGGAATACAACATTTTGAATTTGTTTTCTTCTCATAGTAATTTAATGATACTAACAAAAGAGACAACATTTAAAAGAAAGAAGTTGCTTTTTAGACTCACTTTATTTGTTGTATTGCAAAAAATTGTGTTCTTTATTTGTTGCAAATTCCTTATTTTTTGTTATTGGGACTAACTATACTTATTGCAATGTTTCAACAATTAACATCTAATTGTAAACAGTTAAATACATGACATAGTTTTAATTTGTCATAGTTTTAATAGTAATAATATAAAATAAGAATCTAATATCTTTCAGTTAAAAATGTTAAGTAGCACTAAAATATTTGTTTAAAAATTAACTTCAATAAAAAAATTTGCTGTTTAAGTAATGATCTTTCCTTTTAATGAAAGCTTATTGGATTTTAATGAAAGATTATCTAAGTATTGTGAAAATTGAATAACTTTCTGTTCTTCAATGTATTGTTTTAATTAATTTGTTAACTGCTTAAGTAATCTGTATATTATTTATTTTTGGAATATATTATAACATCTTATAGTTAACAATTTATATCTAAACAATAAATGTTTTTGTGCTATCCATTGTAAAGTTGTTCATTTAAGTATTTATCTGTGCATAAATGAATCTATTCTTAGACTTGGAACATGTGACTCTTGTCAAAGGTATTTGAAGCTTTTGGAACTCACAAATGAAGAATTCAAATTTTTAAAAGATACTTTTCTGGAAAAAGCAGTGAAAAAGCATGATATTTTTATCAACACAACGGCAGAAGAATTTCAAAAGTATATTGATTATATTGAAAAACACAAGCCTTTTCACATTGTTATTGATGGCTTAAATGTAGCTTATGCTAATCAGAAATTCATAACAAAGAAAAGTTTAACTATTCAAGTAAGTTTTGTTTATTTATTGGATATTAATATTTTAATTGAAGCATCATTATTTTTTTAAAGAAAATTACAGTAATAAAATGAAATTTCAAATTTCAGAAACACTTTCATAAATATATGTTTTTCAAGAACATTATTAAGTTAAGTTAAAAAATATATAGTTATATAGAAAATAGGGATAGCTGAAAATCATAGTATTTTATTTAGCTTGTTTGTTAAATTATTTTGGTTCAAATTTGCATTTACAGACAAATTGAAGACCATTTTTCACTTAATTTTTGAGAATTATGTTTGTCAATTTTTGAAATTTTGAGATTTTTCAAAATAATCTTTGCTGGTTAACTAAAGTCACAAAAAGGGTTTTATTTAAGATTTAAAAAATTTATTTTTATGATAAATTTTCCTACTCACTGGTAGAGAATTTTATTATTTTTTTCAATTACTTTTATATTTAAAAAACAAAATTTTTAAAAAATATATTACTTCAACTGATAATTTACTTTCCTCTCTAATAAAGATTATTTGGAACTGTATTTTGGGTTTTGTTAAGGGAAGAATAATAATTCTCTTTTAATAAATGAGTTGATGCATATATTTTTCACTGCATCATATTTAACAAGTTGAAGAGCTGTCTTCTGTATTATGAAATAATGATACTTAAACTTTTATTTTTTAATAAGTTATTTAAAAAAAATGAAGCAAATTTGTTTATTTTTAAACTGTTTTAAAGCAATTTTCAATATTTTATTAAGTGTTATTGTAAAAGATCCATGATGCATTATTTGTAAATCTATGTTTTGATCCTCAGATCTATAAAATCATAAAATGTTAAATGAAACAATTTAGGATAAAAATGTAAATTTTGTTAGAATATTATTCTAATTTCCCACATGAAATTAATCTTTTGACAGACACTCATGCTATTTGTGATTGCATTATTCAAAGTCTACTAGGCAGTTTATTATATTACTTTACTGTATTAATTGATTTGTATTGTTTTCTGCATAAGCCATAAATTATTTAGTATTTTTTTACTAAAGACATAATTTTACTTAATGGGCATTAATTGTTGTTTGAAATACAAGCTATGGTAAAAGTTGACTATCTAGCAAATTTTTTTATACAAATATTAAACAAAAATGTATTTACCCATTTTATGGGATTTTTTGAACTTGATATCAATTTAAAAATCATAAATGAATTATTCTATACATTCATATATTCAAATTAATCCTGGTATAATTCTATTTGTATTTTAATGAAAAAATTTTATAGTAATAATATTTTTTAAAGGGCAATCATTCTTTATAAATTTTAATATAAAATTATGAAATTCCAATTATTTTTTGAATATATTACTGATTTTAAATATGAAGTATAAATATTTTTTTATATTAAACTAATTAATTATTCATTCAAAACACATTTAAGAAAAAATATTGAATTACAATTATTTTAACTTTATTTACTTCATATATATTTAGATGAGGTTAATATAATTTCTTTTCATATGTTCTCTAGGTTTCTGTCTTTTAAACTGTGACCATGAACATTTTATGTTTTGGATATAGATGCTATTGTTTTCATTAAAAATAATTTTGTTTAATGGTATAATGTTAATTCATGTTATGGTTAATAAAGTAAAAAGTTAGTCAGTTCACCTCTGTAATTTAAATTAAAAAAACATAAATGTATTACTGTAATATTTTAATTTTATTAATATTAATAATTCTCATTACAAAATCATTAGATATTGATTTGCATTTCAAAATCAAGCTTTGAATAAATTGAAAAACTAGGAAAATAATATATTTGTGAAAAGTACCTTATATATATGGATATGAAGAAGTTGGTTGTTATGAAGATGAAATATTTATTAATACAAGAAGTTTATAAATATTAGAATAGAAAAATTTGTTCAGAAATTTGAAAGTTCTATAAAAAATGTCATTTTACAAAAATGCATGTTTTTCACAAATAAAAAAAATTTAAAACTCATTGAAACAATCTACTTTCAATGATAGAATGATTTTAAAAATTAAAAAAGTCGAATTCAGAAATTCTTATTTGACTTAAATTAACAAATTAAAATTTTTGATTGAGAATTTGATTTAAAGTGACAAATTCTTATAGCAATATTGATTTGTTGACATTGTTCTGAAGCAATTCCAGCTTGTTAAAGTTAAATATAACAGTGATTTTTATGTCCTAATCATATATAGATAAAGACACATCATTATTTAAAAAAATTATATTGTGCATTGAAATTATAGGGTAATAGAAAATATTTTAAGTATTTGTGCATAAAATTAAAATAACTTAAAAAAAAAAAAATTTGAAAAGTAAGAAAAGCTAACTGGGACACCTTTAATAAAATTTGCCATAATCTGCTGCAAAATTTCTAATGTAAAGTAAAGCTAAATTGATTGAGAAGAATTTTTATAATTTTGATATAATGATAATGCTATTACAAGATAATATTGATGTTACTATGATGACTTTAAAAAGTAAAGCTAGGAAGAATCTTTTTAGATCAAGTTAAATATAGTTCGTCATAAACTTCCTCAAAAACATTAAACGCAAGCACAAACTTATCCACTGATTTTTTTTAAGATTGTATTAATATTGGAAAGGAATAATCTTTCTTGTATAGATGATAAAGTTAGCTATAACTAAAAAACTACCACAAATAATGATAATAAAATAGATTTATTCAAAACCATCAGATGAACGATAGTTGAGAGAGAGAATGGAGCACTTTAATGTAAATATTTAGAGGGAATATATGGTTCATTATTAGCAACACTATACTGATAATTTTTTTATTAAAAATTTATTCCAACCTTAATGACAACTCAATGGTTGCTTTACGTTTTTGGTTGACCATACTTCAAGAATATGACATTGCCAATCTTTATTTTGATAAATAAAGCATATTTAATTATATTAAAACACATATATTTAATAATAATTTAATTTTAATTTAAATATGGTTTTTTATTTATAGTTTATGTATAATTGACTACATAAGAATATTTATTTGTAATATATTTTAATATTATTACATAAAATAAACCTTATTATGTAATCTTATTAAGATATATAATAAGATTTATTCTTCTTAACAATAATATATATTATATATCTTTATTATATTGTAAAAAAGATTTAAAATAGGTATTTGATCTTCATTGAGAAATCACAATTTCACAGAGTTTAAGGAAGTAATAAAAAAGAAATTGCATGGTTCCAATAATTTCGACATTCCTGGTAAGAATCTTCATCTAATTAAAAATTGCACTAGTAATTACATAACATGGAATTACATAACATAATGAAAAAATTATGATTTATATTTCTGGTGTGTTCAAAATGGAAACTTAGTAATTATAATAATTTTTAGTGTCTTAACGTTTTTTATAAAATTTTTCTATAGACTATATAAGGTACATATTTGTAATTAACTTATCAGTTGTTGTTATTATCATTAAATTATTGCTAGCATAATTATATTTTTATCGTGTATTTTCAAAAGATTTAATTAAAAATTTATATAATTTTTTTTAGCATTTTAGTAAGTATTATTCACTTTTATTATTTCAGCTTCTTAAAGTAGTCGAAAAATTAGCTGGAAAATCTCGGAAAATATTGGTCATAGGACGAAAGCATATGAAATCCTGGCCTAAAAATATAGTGCAAAGAATTTCAAACCGGGCTTCTATATTTCTAACAAGCAATATGTAAGATATAATTTCAACATAAAAACAGAAATTAAAAAATATTGATTTGAATAAATATTTGTAAAATGCATGATACAAAATAATTAAAAATAGGTAATAATATATTCATAATATATATGTTCTTAATTCACAATAATAACAAGATGAATTTGCAGGATATTATTTTATACAAAGATTTTGGCATTAGGCTTTCTGAGAGTATGATTTTTTTTTTTTTTGAGAAAGAAATTTGCTAATTATATAAAAGAGGCTAAATCTTAAATAATAGGTTATTTTTGGAGGAACATTTTAAAGTAACTATATTTGTGGAGATTCTTTGTTTATGCTTAAAAATAAGGAAAAGGTATATATAAGAAAATTATCAAGATTCTTAATAAATTATATTAAATATACGGAAGTTATGTAAAAAAATTATATTTTTTATGAGACAAAATTAAGCTGATAGAATTTAAGTGTTCTAATCAAATTCAGATTTTTGTTGAAGTCTTTTATATCATGATGAAGAATGCTATCAAATAGTAACTGCAAATTATATTTTATTTATATTATAAATGCAAAATGTTTTCCCATCAGTAGTGATGCTGTTGACTTATGATTTGTGCCCTATTGCTTTTGTCACTTCCCTGTCTAATTCTTATAGCTTATATTTTATCTGGTCACAGTAGTGGTTATGTATGACCTTTTGAAATGTACACTTTATGAATGAAATTTTGTGTAATATTTAGAGATTGACAATCATAAATTTTATAAATTTGATTTGTTATCTCTAAATTGAATTTAAATGTATGAAAAAATTGTTTGTATTACTTATAAATCATTTGATAAATTTTGTAATTCAAGCTGATCTGGAAATTTAATAATCACCTTCAGGCCTTCAATCTAACATTTTGTAATTTGACTTTTTATCTTAAATATGGATGTTTGTAAGGGTTTAAAAACAACTTGAAAGGTTTCAAATGAATTAGGTTTTACATAGAAAAAGTGACAGTGAAGTAATAAATTACTGAAATAGTTCACAGTTATAATAAAAGAGAATTTATTAATAAAATATATTAAGAAAACTATTTATATTTAAATATTTACATGATACATATATTAAATATATGTTGTGAGACATCTTTACACCAAATTTATGTTTGGCACAATTTCTTTTGGCTAGCTTTTCTACTATTTTTTTTATTTAAAAAGTGTGGAATTAATTATGTATTACAGAATATTTACATAGAAAGTTTACATCTTTAATACAATTTTTTTGCTAATTTTTTTACTAGTTTCTTTTAGCTTTGTTTATTAAAAAGAATTTAATTTTCTTTTAATTATGATTTCGTGCAATGAAAATTATTTGTTTATTTATTTATTATAATAACAAATAGTTTAATTTTCAAATCAGTAGCTTATCTAAAATTTGTAATCAATTTTTAATATAGACACATAAAAGCTTCTAGACTACTAATTTATCAAACTATTATAAAGCATTTGATAACAAACGATATCATTTTTTCCCCCTTTGATGTTTGAAATTTTTTATTTTGTATCGGAAAATTATTATTGTAATGAATATTTGATTTCTTATGTGTGAAAGATGATATAAATTAAAGAATCACATATTTTAATTAAAAGGTTATTAATTTATTTTTAGATCTCAAGATGATCCTTTCACAGTGTATGCAGCTTTAGCAAGTGGGCCTCATACTTATCTTGTTTCTATGGATTTAATGAGAGACCATATTGCACGTTTGAATGATAGCAAAGTGATATTTCTTTTTAAAAAATGGCAGCAATCTCATCAAATTTTTATAGCAACAGATGAAGGGAAAAATGTGAAATTAGTGGTTAGTTTATTTTTTAAAAATTATGTATACTGCTGGCCAACTAAATTTTAACACCAAGAAAGACAAGAAGTATTTATTTTGTAGATAACATGCTGGCTAAGTATGAAATGATTAAAATATGGCTGCAGAGGCATCTGTGGTTCTGGATCAAGAGTAGACAAAGCAATGGATGTCTTGTAGACAAACCACTTTGGTGTAAACAGTGTCAAATGGTAAGCACAGACACTGGATGATACACTACAGGCTGAATTTGCTGTACTATGATTCATGATGTGGTTAAGTGATCCATCACTGCCATATAGTGATCCATCATGCCACAATTTACCTGTCATCACATGCTTTCTTTGGTGCACTGAGGTGGATGTGATCGAACATGTCAGACCATCGTACCCTCCTGCATCTAACAATCACATATCCGCATTATAGTTGTTTAGTTTCGTCCTACACAACCACCGATTTCTCTGGAAGAAAATCCACAATCTCAGTAGGCCACTATCCTTTCTCTGTTGAACTCGGATACTTGATCAAAAAGTAATCGTTGTTGCCACAGGTGCATATGATCTGCATCTGCACTGAAATTCTAATCATTTGCATATCTTACCTCTGCTAATGCATGTTTTAAATTTCATGTTATTTGCATGCTTCCTTCAGGGTGTGGCATTTATGGTGGCCAGCAGTATATAGTTTTCTTTTGTATTTTTTTAACCAATAATTAAAAAATTATTCAACTATTCTCAAAATGCATACGTAAAAATTTCTATGTAAATTAGTTAATTATTTTATGTGTGGATGTATAAAATATTTGCAGAAAAAAATTCTAGAATTTTTAAATTAAATTTGTTAAAAATTATTTCAAAAAATTTTTCAGGAACCAGTAATGCATAAGATATGTATACAAGGAAACATGGAATCTGGTTGGCATATACCATATGATGACAACATACTTTTAGATCCATATGAAGAGTTAAATAATTGGTTATGTATACAGAAAATATCTTAAAATAAATATGTATGTAAATATGGATGTGTATATATTTTAAATTAAGAATTCCATAACAAGGTATAATAATTTTTTCACTATGATTTGACAAACTTATGAAAATTATGGTTTTTATAAATTTTATTTTATAGTCATTTAAGTTTTATTTTGATATATTCTGAACAAAATTCAGAGCAGATATATTACTTTTAGTTGTAATTTAAACATTAACAATTTTATATTAAATATTAGGTGTATGAAAATATGTGTATAATTTCTTTAACAAAGTAAAGATTATGCAGTCCTAATCTAAATAATATCTTAAAATGTGGGTATAAAATTTTTGCTTGTTTATTTTTAGCTCCTTGAAACATATTGTTTTGATTGGAATAGTATTTTCAATCAAAACAATATATAATCTATAATATCTGTAAAAATTAAATAATCTCAAATTTCACAAATTATAATTTGTCTTTTGACAACAGTTTTATTATCAGTTTTTACCTTTTTGCTACATCATTTTCAGTTATTTATAAAATTACATGAAATAGTTTATAGAAAATTAAAATTACATAATTTCAAATATAAAAATTTTAACCATAGAGTAGCTGAAAAGTGTTAAGCTATTTTTCTGCTGGGAAATTATGTGTGTCTCAGAGCAGATTGCTATATAATTTTTAATATATATTTCATCTTGACATGAATTATAATTTGAAATTAGATTATTGTATTTGCACAAAATAAAGAAATGTAAAACATTTGTAAAAAATGTAAAACACAATATTAAGAAAATGCATAATCCTGAAACAAGACTGCAAAAAATTTCTTGTTTCAGGATTATTCATTGGGATTCAATATTTATATTTTAATTAAAGTCTGTTTTTCTAAACATTTAAATCTTCTCCAAATGTAAAAATTGTCCATCATATTCTTTGTCACTGCACTTGAATTTATATTTTAATTGTTTTTTTTATTTAATTTTTGCAGAATTGCATTTTAAATTAAAACATCAAAACTATATTTTGCAAAAATATTTCTTATTTGAATATTTGTAGTAATTTATTAAATTAATTAGTTTCTTTTTTAGTCCAAAAACCTGCTCGTTTAAATTTAAAGTTCAATTTATATTTTTTATTTAATTTTGATTTTGAAAATTTAAATAGAGAAATTATTGTTTTGAAAGTATTTAAATTCAACAATAATCACAACATTCAACAAGTGCTTATGAAATTCATGAATATTGATTGGCTATATTTTTGATGTTTAGTTGGGGAAAAAATTTAAATTTTTAATTGAACTGTAGCAATTTAAAATCACAAAATAGTTTTTATAAGCTTAAGAATTTTTACATATCTAATTATTAATTACTTGTGTGCAACATTTCTGTTATTTAACAAAAGATTTTATTCTTAAATTTTAGTACTGATTTAGTTTGTAGTTTTCTGTAGAAATTTGATTTCCTGTAATATTTAATTGTTGAGTTTCCGGAAAAACTATACCAAAGGTTGAATCATAAAATTTGTTTTAATTGAATACACATGTATAACATTATATTACTTTAATTTTACAAAAAAAAAAAAAAAATATAACTAAAATACATTAGCATTGAAAACATAATATATTTTGAATATTTTGCATTTAAAAAGAGATTTGTAGATCAAATGTGTCATGATTAAATACACTTTTATAGTTTTTGCTGTTATATATTAATTTTTGCACTTTGCTAACAAAATTCTTGAAAACATTTCTATCCCATGATGCAAATATTGCTCTACATTTTATGGAAATTTCATCATTAAAAAGGGTAATAGTTGGTTAAATTTGCAGATGTTTGTGTAATTAAAGGTAATATATATATTTCTAAGACATAATAACCATTGAAATCAAAATCAGTCTAAAATGTGGTGCGTTATTTAAAATAAGTTAAACTATTTTAAATGTTATACAAAAAATTTATTTCTTTCAAATCATTATTGATCTTTTGAAGAACTTGGATATCTCTGGCTTACAGTTAAAAAAACTTTTTTGTTATTCAACTTGTATATTTTAAATTTAAGAAATTTTTAAAAAAAAGATTGAAAAAATACTTAATTAATTAAAATAGGAACTTATAAGTTATTTAAACAAATTTGGAAAATAAGTTTTATTGAGAAATTTTTTATGATGAAAGAAAATATGTAAAGTTAAGATATTTATGATAAGAAATTCATAAATTATTTGTTTATGAAAGCAATTAAAATTAACCTTTCATTTTTTTCAAAAATAACTTTTAAATTTGTTATTCTGGAGTCAATTGTTTGAGTTTATTAAATATATATTAATAATGTAATATAATTATCTTATATGTGATTAATGATATATATTATGTAATAATTATTTATTACTACTAATATGTATAATTCTTAACATTTGTAAATTAAATTTGGATGGTTAAGAATTAAGTAGTATATATTATTTGGGGTAAATTTTTATGCTATTAGAAGATGATAGTTTTGTTATATTCAACTAGTTAAAAATTGTGTTATACTTTTAATTTTTAACAACGCTTTCCTTTCAATATAATTTTAATAAATTATAATATCAGTCTATCTCCTTAACTTATATTTGAAGAGCTTATCTTATATATGAACTGTGTAACTTGTATATTATTATATATCAAAGCAAATGTTACTAAAAATATTACATTTAAAATGTGTTAGTTTATTATTTATCTAAAATTAAACCTGTGCACAACAGCCCATATGTAGACCGAGTCCTACAGTGGCCATATCTGTTTTCCTGACTGAGGGCCCTGGGGTGCGAAGCATATGTTCTGGTTAGGTGGGAAGCTTAATGCGAAATCCCCAGTGTTTAGTTTCCAAGCATGCTTGGTGCTCACTTTATTAACTCACTGAAGGATTGAAAGGCAGAGTTGACCTTGCCCAGACAAAGGATCAAGCCTCAAACTTGTGCCTTGGGAGCATAGTGTTATAATGAAATGTTGATTAATTTTTATTTCAAGGAAACTGATTTATATAGGTTACATTAGGTGTTGTATATAAATATACTTTGCATATGCTATGAGGACTTATACTATAACACAACAGTGATAGTTAAATAATCTTTTTATATTTAGTTGTAATACGTGCAAAGTCAATTAAAAAAAAATCAAAATATGATTATATTATTAATAATTACAATAAATATATATTTTTTAATTCTATAAACTAATAAAAGTATATAAAGATAATATTTTTTTTACTTAAAATATGATACTAATTTAAAAATATAAAAATATCTTTGTTTGGTTTGCTAAATATGTGCTTCTGTATACTTTTAAAAGTATACAGATGCACATATTTTATATCATATCGCATAATTCTCATGTTTCAACTAAAAGACAAGAAAAATGAGAGCGCATAAAAAGGTATCTAAACTTATTTATACTATCCTTGAAATTACTGTTGTGTGTCTTAACCTTTAAAAAATAATTAAAAATGCAAAAGTTATATATATATATATATATATATATATATATATATATACCTTTCAAAGTTAATGAGAATTTTAAACATTCATAAATACACTATATTTTGTCTTTCTTTTTAAATAAACATATTGGATATTACTGATTCATATTTTGCATCTACTATTTTGGTTAACATGTGCAAAAAAGAAAATAACGCTTTTTTTTGCAATCAAATTGAATGATTAAAAATGTTATAAAATTGCAACCACACACACACATCTTCACACCCTAAAACCAATGTATACATTTGAGAAAATCATTTGTTATTTTTTTTATTCAGCTGTAAATATGTGATGTGTAGAACAAACAAAATAAGCTGGATTATAAAATATAGCAAGTTAATTTAATTATAAAAGTTAAAAGATTTTTTAAGTAAAAGGAATTCTAAATAATAATGTGCTTTTATATTCATTTTTATGTTCTATTTTTACTAAGTCTGATTACGAATAAAATATATTTAATTGAATAATATACTATATTAATAACAACAGCATCAATTTACGAATTCATTACTGTTAGGGAAAAGAGATATGATATTATAATTTGTTTCTTGATGTAACTTCTAAGATTAAGCAATAACTGAAGCTCAAGTCTGTTGATAAGAACTGGTAGTGTGCTGATTACAACAAAATTCATACTACATTCAAACTATGATTTTCCAGAGACAGTTATTTAATTTGTTTTTTTTTTAAATATATATTAGTGAAATGTTATGTATAAAAACTGAATATCTAAAAAATCAGCTGTATTAAAAAAGAGTAAGCTTATAGTGATGATTGCAGTATTCAGAGATGAAAGTCGCTGGTTCGATTGAGCAGTCTGGAAATAAGTATTGCGTTACTATTTATATGCATATCTATTGGGATGATATTTGAGTTTTCTAAGATTCCCTTGCATCACTAATAATATGGCCCCAATTCATGAAAAAATTTCCAGGGATGAATTTTACTCAAATCATTAGAAGTAATTAAAATTAAATTTGTGTGATTGTTTTCATTTCTACTATATTTATTAAAAGTTATTAATTTCTAATTTGCATCTAATTGTGTTTGATTTTTAACGATTGTATCGTCATGAGGCAGAATTGGTTTCATTTGTCGCTCAACGATCATTTTTTGCACGCGAGAGACGGGTGCAACTACTAAATATTAATTCGTGAGGAGTAAAAATATAGAATTTTATTAAAAATTTAGAAAAATTAAAGTAAACGTTAGTTAGAAAATTAAGCTATAATTTTTATTTAAAGAAAAAATGGATCAAAGATACTTGTTATTCAAAATTAGAGCTATAATATGTGATTGTATTATACCTAATTAGCCAATCAAATTTAGATAAATTTAATAATGGCCACAAATTTTATAAAAAAAAATCAGCAGTATAATTTATAAAATTTAAAAAATATAAAAAAATATAATGTATGTGCGAATAATAATTATAAAGTTATACATACCAAAGTCAATTACTAAAAATACTGTTTTTAGCATTTAATGCTTTTAAAGAAATTAATAATGTATAAAAAATTTAAATTCTTATATAAGAACGAGATTTTTTGGAGGAAATCCATGTATACATTCATTTGATGTAACACTCGTAGATTTATAGAATTCTAAAATAAGATTTTACAACTTGTCTTCCACCGAAACTTTGCATTCAGCAAAAGTTCAGCATGATCACAGCTATAGATAACTGTTCTCTAAAATAAAATAAATGAGTATTTTTTGGGCTGTTTTTTTTAACAGTTATTTTGTATTCGTTTGGAAAAAAGGTTTTTGCTAACCTAATTATCTAAAACAGTATTATATCTAAAACATGTATTTTCCTTAACACACAAATTATTAATTCATATTTTAAGTTTTGACCATAGAGTTATTTAAACATTTCTTTTTAACGAATTACTGTATTATGAATTTTTAAAGATCATGACGAACTGATATATATATATATATATATATATATATATATATATATATATATATATATATATATATCAAAAATGAAATTTGCATTAAAAATAACTATAGTAAACTGAAGTATGAAAGTTTATCATATAATATTTTCATACTTCAGTATAATAGGCAGATTTACGTTATACAATATAAAGCTGATGGTTTAAAATAATGGCTGAAGAAACAATGGAGATCGGTAATTTTTTATCAGAAAATTTTCAGGAAATTACATAATCACACAAACACTACAATTGGAGCTAATGTATTTGATCATAATTCATGGAAAAAAAATATTAAGTGAAAAGAAATAACAGTTTGCTTTTGTAAATGAAATATAAATATTTCAGACTTCTGTTTCGAAATGAAACTTTATTCCACGATTCTCAAGTCTTTCTTGAAGAGTTGTATGTTCAAAAGCCACCCCAGGAGTCAAGACGCCACCCCTGCCAAAAAAATCAGTTATTAAATGTAAAAGGTGTCAGACACTACAGTTACTAGTCATGTATTGGATAGAAAATTTGTTTTCATTAATTTAATTATCAACATTTTTCAAGATGAGTAATTTTTGTTTATGTTTATACACACACTGCTAACCACCCAAAATGCAACTCTAAAGGTAGCATGCAAATCATGTAAAATTTACATCATACGTTTGCGAGGATGAGACTTGCAAATTATTAGCATTGCAGTGCATACACATATTACGAGTGGCTTGTGCCACCTGCAGGCACTGCATAAAGGGAAAAAAGTGCTTATAGAGTTAAAATACAACTATTTAAACTGTTTAATTAGGCCTCAAAGAAGAGATCTAGGGTGATTCGGGCACGTTTTCGAGTTCGACTGAGGAAAAAGAGCAGCCCTTATAGTTATTGCAAATTATCTTTCTGAAAAACGGTGTTCGTGTGGGACGAAATTAAACAACTGATATAGATTTGTAATCGCTGAATGCAGGAGGGAACGACAGATCGATTATACCACTGCTCTTGATGGCAAGCATATTATGTGGAAATAGATCACTCAGTCACATCGCAAACCATAGCACAACAGATCCAATCTGTTGAGAATCGTTCGGTGTCCGCTTGTAACATTCGATGTCGTTTACCGCTGTGAGTGGAATGTCCGCAAGAAGTCTATTGTTTCGTTTACGTTTGACACAAAAACCACAGGCATTTTCATCGACAGTGATGCCATGAACAACGGAATGGAACGACAATATATTTGACTTCGAAACTGTTGTGTTATGCATCAACGCATTGGTCATATACCCGGTATAACTGTTTAGAATGGTATTAGATTTCGTACCCACAACACTCTAATACGCGTTGTCGGTATACTGAACAGCCTGCGTTGCTTTTCCGAGGTGTTGAAGACCGTGGTCCTCTTTCCTTTTACCTTCCATTTCGTCGATACATTCAACACTTGCAATCAGAATAATGATTTCTGATAGCAAGTGTTGAATGTACAACAAAATAAGGACATGTATTGTTCAAGAGTTCTTTACCCATCAGATTGAATTGCTTCCTTGGCAAATTTCTTCTAATTATCTGTCTTTAATCGAAAACGTATGGTCTGTGTTTGCACAACAACTAATCCGTTTCTATGACAGATCATCTTTGGCTATATGTGGAATCCTCAAGGATAGCTAACTCCGAGGATACCCACAAGTCCGTTTTGATTCTAAGACAAGACATGTGGCAGTAGTTATAGTCAACAATGACGGCTACACTAAGTATTGGATTGTTTGTCGCTCAGTGGTCAGTAAACAAAAAATCTAATTTGACCTGGACCTACGGTTTAAAGTGGATTCTGAACCATAATAAATATCGAAATCCAAGTTCAAACCCATGAACTGTAGATCCGAAAGCAAAAATAATAACCATTCAGCTGCCACCTCGGCTTGATACAGCTGAAGATTGGGTATATGTTAAAAGAGTTCTGCAGGTTTGTGTGCAAGTTCAAAAACATTTAATCAGAATACAAAGCGGCAGAAAAAATAAAGAGTGTGGTTTCAGCAAAATAATAGTATGAAATGTATCCTAAGTAGTATTTGCCATGAGAATGACCCTGCATTATGGTATCAGGTTATATCACTTGTTCACGACTTTAGAAGGATTTCCACTACCCCCATCAGAGATCACATAACGCCCCCCCACCTTCTATCGACAACCCGGTCACTTGTATATTATTAAATATACATAACTACTCATAAAAATATGGTTTGTGAGCGCAATAAAAATTGTAAACACTATGGTAAATTGTTTTTAGCATTTTTTGTGTATTATTTTGCTCAATGTTTGTCTTATTATTATTATTGATTTTACTTCAAATTATATGTCATCCAATAACAATTGGGCTATATTTGATGTTTAAATGTCACAAATTATGGCATGCCATCATTATTAGTGGAAATTTAATTAATATTTTCTTGCTATAATTCGATATGATTCTGAAAGAAGAAGTTTTAAAAAATAACTTACTCTAAAGGTAGTTTATCAGTTTCTTCAAGTAAAACTAAGCCAGCTTGTACCATGCATATTGCTGTAAAAGGATATGCTGGCTCTATTAGAAAGAGGAATTTTAAATATAAATTAATAATAAATGTCTAAATACATGATATACAATATACTACTATATATTAAACAATCTTAAATGAAGGAAATACATTATATTAGAATTTTTATTGGTAAATTATTTTAGAAATTTACAAGCAAACTTATCAATGCTACACATCTGGGCGTATGAAACTAATATATACTAGTTTGTAAAACATTACTAGAAACTGCACATCATTTTAATAATATGGTTGTTTTTATCGAGAAATAAACTTCTTCCATTTTTTAATGGATTATTCTATTTTTTTGTTTAAAAATATCAAATTATTCTTGTACAGAATAATATCTGACACTAATAATTAGATTTTTTTATTATTTAAAGTTTTTTGTTGTAGTTGGAAGAGAGAATTTTTTTTTATGTGTGTAATGATTTAGAAAGCAAATCTTCACATAGAGGACAAAAATTGAATGTCTATAAAATGTCTCACCATTTTGATGTTTAAAAAAATTCTTAAAATAATGAAAATAGATTTAAATCAATAACTTTAGGTTAAATTTATTCAAAAAAATTGTATGGTGTTTATCAATGTTATATTCCTATTCTGCTTCTTTCGTACTCTAAGGGAGTAAAGTAGTTGATTTTTTGTGACTCTGGAAATAGAGCCCAATCTATCTTCCTGTGAAATGGTCAACGCATATGCTAAAAAGATAACGATATTCATAGTGGGAAAGGAAATTGCAAATTAACAACACGCGCTGACGATATTTACAAAAGTAAAAAGATTCAAACAGGAAAAGGAAATCGTTCATGGAAACGTTTACATTGTAAAAATATACATAAGCGATTCTATGCATAAATGCCGTAAGTTTATTTATAATTTCATACTCTTATAATTGTTAAAATATATTGGACATGTTTGGACACTATTTATTTACTAGTTCCTTTTGTTATTAATAAAAGGAACTAGTAAAAAATAAACTTAGGATTGCAATCTCTATTTATAGTTTTATGTCCAATCCATTTTTAATCTATTACTTTTCCGAGCAGCAAATCTTTGCTGGAATGCTTGAATTATGTAGATTTGAATAATATGTATTTCATTACAAATAAAAATAGTTTTTGTGTGTGATTTAAAGCATTAAGCCAATTTAACAATGAGCCACTTAAATATCAGTGTATTATTTACGTAATAAAATGAATGATATGATGCATTTTTTATACTTTACAAAGATCAAAGCAGTACGCTAATTAATCCGAAAAAAGGTTGATTACATTTATATTCATAATTTTAAAGTCGAAATTATTTATTAATCTAGACAGTAACTATAGAGAGAACATTTAAAAACAATATTTTTTGATTTACTAAACTGCGAAATATTATAACGAACTATTCAATAAAGAAGTGATAAAGTACTTAATAACTCAATACATCAAACAAAAGTCAACTTTTCAAATAATTCAGCTGTTGAATTTTTGAGCATTTGAAAGAGAGAAATCTTGAATAAATTTGAGTGTTAATTAAAAATATTCTAAGAAGAGTACAGCTATCGAATTATATGTTAAAAAGATTTATCTTATTTCTTGAAATGAAAGTTTCCTCTATAATATTGCTCTTATATATTTTGTATGATTATATATGTTGAATATCATTACTATTATAAAATTTAATAAGAAGAGCTTGTATTTCACACACTTAATTGACAATAGTCTTTGGAAACGAATGAAAGATTACTGAGTATATTTATTATTTTTTGACACTTTACTTTTAGCTATTTTTTTCAAGCTAGGAATTTGAATTTTATATATTTTTTGAATTTTGATATATATATATATATATATATATATATATATATATATATATATATATATATATATATATATATATATATATTTAATATTTTGAATTTTATAAGTAAATTTTAAAAAAATGGTGAAATTAATAACGTATTTTCACTTAATAAAATTTTTATGTTATCATTTATAGAAACTTATACATTGTGTAAAATATATTAAAGCCTTTATTGCATGTACAATATACTACATTTCTTAAAAGAAAATTCTTATTGTGATACTGATATTATAAATGTCAGGAAAGGTTATTTTCCGTAGTTATAAAATATAATAAATTGGTTGAGTGTAGTTTGATATTATGTTCTAAGCAGTAGTTATGAATTTAATTTGAAGAAATGTGTACACGTAACATAAGGTTTCCTCTCAAAATGGTATAAATGGAAAAAAGTTTATCTTTTTTTATCTTTTGTTCAGGAAACATGTGTCTCAGAATAATTTACTTTCTGTAATTAATGCATACATATGTGATGCATCTGCAATCTTCATGCTTTCACACTGTAACCGTTCCCGGCTGATAGCTGAGTGGTTAGCATTCCTGACTTCTAAGCTATTGGTCCAGGGTTCGAATCCCGATTCGGCCATGGACGTTCCTTTCTCCCTCTGAGCGTTTCTTTGTCCTTTCTTCTGAGATGGTGAATGAATGTGGCCAACCCTATAAACGGGTTTGTGGAGCAGTGACTTGGGTAATATTATTTGCCTCTGTAGGTTTACTTTACAGGTGCCTAACAGGTAAAGATGAGTTGCAATTTCTGGCTTTTATGTGGTAAAAGTTTAACCATTCAAAGCCCGTCGTGAAAAAAACATCCTTATGACTTTAAAGAATAAAAAGTATAGTAAGGAAAGGTTAAGAATGTATAATACAACAAAATATCCAATTCGCGAATTAGATATTTTGGGATAATATTAAAATGATAACATAATTTTCTTCTAGAATAATAAAGGTTTTAAGTTTCATCTGTTTTTATTCTATGGTCATTTTTTGGAATTGAGAATTATATATTAAAGGCTACAAAAAATTAAAGGTTACAATAAAGAAATTCGGTATAGTGAATACTGTATCATTCAAAAAACAATCGTTTCAAATTCAATCATTGTTTTATTAGACTAACACTCATTTCAATACGAAAAGATTCTACTTTTGATATCATCATTTGTCCATTATCTGTTATAGAAAGAAAATTACAGAATTTTAAAAACATTATTGTGAAGTTTAAGACAAAAAATATTAAATAAATAACATTAATGCCACTTCTTAAATTTTGGCTAATTTTTTCTTTTTGAATTTAAATCATCTTACCTGGTCCAGTAATAGTTAATTTGACTTTTGAATCTGGTTTTGTATTTGGTTTAGGTACATTTTCCCATCCTGTTCCAAAAAAAGTTATTTTAGTTGATCCTTCGAGTACCTGAAGAAGAAAAAAAATTTTTTTTCTTAATTATTTATAAATATGTCTATATAGAGTAACGACAAATAACGAACACATTCTGAGTTTTTTCAGCTCTTAAATAATATTTTAGAAAATGTTTTTACTTCGGACCATTAGAAGGCTCATTTAATACAAAAGACCCAATTTGTAATACATATTTTATGCTTCACCAAAGCTGCTTTTAGAGACATTTAGTAAACAACTTGCTCTTATATTTGGTGTCAATATTGGAATTTAATTGGTTTGTCTCTCATGGAAGCAAATTAACTATAAAAGTGAAATATTTTAGTTAAAATTATATCTCTTGAATATAAATTAATTAATATAATTAATTAAAACCGACAGTCGTTAACATTGTCTAATTAACTGATTATCGCTTTCAAAGAGATTTCATTATGATCCAAAATTGAATACCATAAAATAATCCTGCATGCTAGTTATATTCTTACGCTCAGCATGTAAAATACCATTAAAAATTACACTTTATTTTTTATTCGTGGATAGATTATATTTGAGGATAAATACGCTTATAATCTAAACATATAAGCCTATTCTCATTGTTTAATTTTGCTTAGTGTAGCATGATGCGCTTCGTTTCTCGGATTAAATTCGAAGTTACATTTTTGTTTTCTGGTTGCACGTGTGTCTGGTTGAATGCTTTGGAATTTCCCCCATGTAACACGTGAAGGCCGCTCACTATTTATGAAAGAAATGCAGGTTTTTCCTGGATGCAAATAGCAGTGGATACTTAAAGAAATCTTACTACCGTTTCCCGTCGTTAGTTCATATTCTGCAGAGTCAAAAGGTAAAGGAGAAAAATATTTCTTATATCTTTCTTAAAAATTTTTAATTTATCTACAAAAATCTAAAAATTTCTCCTGTTTAAAAAATAAGAAAAAAAAACAGGGTGCTTTTTTCTTTCTTTTCTTGCAAAAGTGTAGAAAATTTAGAAGTTTATGTATATATATATAATTGAAAACAGTTGAAAAATAATTGGAAAAATTGTGCTTATTATTTAAGTTACTAGTATGTGAGCTATCTTTATAAAGGAAAAAATAAACTACATAAAAATTGTATAATTTATTTTTAATAATTATAAAAAATAAATTTAAAAAATTTAATAAATAAAATAAAGGAGGACGAGCTAGTAAAGTTTAATAAAGATCTGCAATATTTACTTTAACAAATTAACAAAATTAAACAGTCTTTTAAATAAACAAATTTATTATTAAACATTATGAATCGTTAAATTCGCGAGAAAATGGAATGCCAGAAAATGAAATCCTTGCATAATTTTGAATTATACCATGCATTAGTATCTAAAAAGCTGAAAGAATGGGGAAATGGCTTATTAATTAACATAGAAAAGTAACTTAAAGCACACATAAAATATAATGGTCCATGTCTTTGAACTTTGTAATAATTTGTAATGTGAAGTGTTTGTTCAACAATACTTTTTAATAATTTTCGAGAACCAGAATCTAGTACAAATTCAAATTTTGTATTTCTGATAAAATGTTTGATAATATACTTTTTAATATCAAATGAGTGGAAAACAAAAGTTTCTATAATATAAATATATTTTAAATGAAACTCTATATATGTATATGAAGAAGTTATGATAACAAAAGGGTTCCTGATGCATCCAGATATTCGATTTACATATTATTCAAAATATTAAACAATGTAACTTCTGTGCACCATACGTATGAAGAAGGTTTATGAATTCAGAATGCTTTTTATGCTACTGAAAGGTAAATATCATAAGTAATTAACTATAAAATTGCACAATACATATAAGATATAAATATTATGAGCGTTAATGAAAATAAATGTATTCTCTCCGAAATCTTCTTGTTTGGATCTTATATGTATACGAATAAAAAACTGAAAATCTTTTGATTTAAAAAAAGAGTAATCTAAAAAATTGAGCTAATATGCGCCTTATTTTTATCATCTGCCTTGTATGTTAATAGAGCAAAATATGTAAAATTACAATATTACTTCACAAAACAGTATAGCATTTTCAGATGAGACACTATTAAACAGCGATAATTTATCAAAAGTAATAAAGATGGTTTGGTACTTTTCCATTATATTCTCGATTTTGATCCTAAAGAAATAACATGTTTTTTTACGGAGAAGCAAAAATAAGATAACGAAATACGATGATTTTATTGGCTATAAATTTTATTTTAAATTTAAGATACACTAAATTAAATTTTTTGTTCAAAATGTGACTAAAAAGTGATAAACAATGGTAAACAAGCTAAATGCTAAACAAAGCTAAAGCTAATTCTTTCAAAAGTTTGTCTGTTGGAAAGAGAATTATGGTCACATATCTCCAAATTCAAAAAACAGTCAAATGCAGCAAAAATTAATTTTGTTTCATTGGAAAAAGTTTTGTTAATAAGCGATAACTATTTAATTTATAAAATGTAAATTTAAGCGTTTGTATTGTTTTTTAGTAGTTTCTGAAAAAGTAAACATTTTAAATAATATATGATGCAAATGGATAATTTATGGCAATAACTTACGATTTTTTTCTTTCCCATTATCAAAAGTGGGGGTACCATGGAAAAAAGTACCGATGGTTCAATTACTTTATAATTCATTTGTAAAAAGAAAATAAGATTAATAAATTTTTATTAAAGTATGCTTTCCGTATGTTTCAGTTATATATTGATAATTATTTAAAATAAACAATTTCAGTCTTCTAATTGTTACAGCTTCTACCTATGAGTAAAGGTCAGATTATACCTTCATCAATATAATTAACTTTTTATTATTAAATGCCATCAGTGCAAACAAGAGAGGATGCAGTTCATTACATTTTAGTAACGAGGATGGAATTCTCAACATTTTAATAACATTAATATAATTCATAATGTCTTAAGAATATGAATATAATTTAATTATGAAATTCATAAAAACAGTTAAGCCAAAAACCAGTTTACAGTACTTAGAATAAAATCAGCACATATCTTAATTTGCAGAATTTTGTTCTTGAAATTACATTTCATATAGATAAAAGACCATTTTCTTTATATAAACCATCTTTATAAATAACGCGAACGTAGAAATCATTTCTGCCTTAGAAATTAAAGAATAAAATAAAATTTTCATAAAATTTGACAAAATTAAACAAAATAATACATTTTGATTTGGAAACAAACTGAGATAGCTCTAATTTATTTTAATATCGCATATTCAATCTTGTATGTGTGCACTAAAGAAACCAATCACATAAAAAATAAAATTTATTCAAAACCAAGTCGATAAACGATGACCTCTCACTGATATAATAATAATAATAATATATAGTTAAATATTTAGAAAAAGAATAAGAATTGTACCTGCTGCCTTGAAGGACCATTGGTAGTAAACTCGCCAGCAGTAAAAAAGGAAGGGTACTAAATGAATAAAATTGATGTATTAATAAATATATGATGAACAATACTAAGTATAATAACTATTTTTCTTTTTTTTTTTTTGTTTATAACTGATGTGGATATGAATCCAAAAGAAAATGCTACATAAACTAAAAAAATTCATTTTCTTATCATATATAAATATTACCAATTTTTATTTCTGATCATCTTAAATTTATTTTTGTATTATTTATCTTAGATTAAAATTTTTCTTTAAAGTTTCAGCAATAATTTTTTCTTGTTTTTCCTGCATTTGATATTTGATCAGCAATTGTATTCCAGATCTTTCAGTATCTGGCAATATTCATTGCTTTGATGTCTATGAACAGTTCTTCCTAACTTTTATAAACATCATTTATGTTTTTCACAAAAGCTAGAAATTAGTTGTATTTTTTAATAGTAGTCCATAAAGGTGCAAAGTGCAAAAGAATTTTATATTCCTCCAAAACTCATGGTGACGAGGTCTGCCAGTTTTGGGGCCCGGAAGCCATGGAGGATCTCGATTGGTGGTGCTCCAAGAAGAAAGAGGGAGCGGATTATGGCTTGACAGTTAAAAACATGTTTCGGCGTCAGCTGGGATTGAGGACAGTGCTTGCAGTGGGGATAGGATTTAATACTAGTTGGTGATATTGGTTTTTTATATTAGCAATTTAGTAATGTATATTTTTTCCAATTTTTTTTCATAGCTGACCATGCATGAAATTTTGTAATCTGCTAAAATTTTGACAGCATGTAATAATAGCGAATAATAATTACAACAGTTCTCTGCAGTTTTTTGTGAATAGGAATATCAAAAATATTTCATTTGCAGAGGTTTTCTTGCAGGCAAGGCAGTTTGTATACATATATATAAATGTTCGAACAAAATAACATTAGATTATCAATAAAGTAACAAAATTAATTCCACAAAACTCTTTACATTATTTTTTGATTATATCTATCCAAAATTTAATATAATGATGTGGTGAGGCTCCAAAAGGCACCAATTAATTAACAGATCAATTTCCCTCTTATAATCATCAAATGATACATAATTTTGAAACTAGTCATGTGATGAAGTTCAAATTTAAGTAAACCTTCTCTCTTTTATACTAGTGAAGGAACGATAGGCTCTATGGATATTTAAACTTTATAGCATAATCCTCACAATAGCTCTGTTCGCTTTCACATGGAATATCAAACTAATTTAGTGTCTCTACTTTCAATTTTGTGTCACGAGTAGTACAGTAAGGAGTTGTTGGTTATTTTGCAAAATTCTAATTGTTGGTTATAATACTTGATCTTAGTGTTCTGAATGGAAAACTGCATCAGGCTGTGTGTTGGCATGTTCACCGGGAAGTCAGATAATCAGTATTCAGCCTCCTGGATGCGGATAATGTGTTATCGAACCTCCAATAGATTACGGAATGTGTCATGCATTTCCCCCGCTACCTGTTATCTTCTTTTTCACTCGTTATATAGTTTATCTGCTGTCGTCTTCCATAGACGACCACTACTAAGGCCTTGGACATCCATTCTTTTCATCTGAAATGTTCTCCCAATCTTGAAATGATGCTACAACGTATTCCGAATATTGTCGGTACACATGTATCTTTAGACATTTTCTAATTTTTTCAATAACTCAAACTCAAAGAAAATTCTATTGACTTCGATTACAGGTTGGAATGAGACAGCAACTTATGTTTGTATTGATTTACACACTGCTATAGTTTTTCTCTTATAAATTCTGAGCATATGTGTAACTTTACACTTTTTCAATACTCACCCATTACGTTATGTTGCATATACACTGCCAGACATTAAAAATACAACATCAAGAAGGAGTTGCCAGAAAGCGACGAAACTTTGCTTTGCAAACAGAGAGAGAGCAATAAACAATAAGTGTTCTGTATTTCGAAATGTTATGAATAATACAAATCGAGATCAGGGTCTGGTCACTAGGTAGTAGGAACACAGGAGATGATGATACATGAAGCAGTACTTCTAAGAATAGAGTACGTGAGAGTGTGGATGGCGTTCTGAGAAATGACTCTCCATTCCCTTTCAACCATTGGGAAAAGTGCGTCTTCTGATGGAGGCAGTGGGAGAGGCTGCAAATGGCGACCAATCATATCCCAAACGTCTTTAATGAGTGAGAGACCTGGTAAGCACAGTAACCAGGAAAACAGCGGTACACCTTGCAGAACATGTTGACTGATGCCAACAATGTGTGGTCGGGGGTTATCCTGCTGATAAAGGGCAGTGGGTCCACCTGAAGGTAGGGGAGTGTCACCGGTTGCAGCACATCATTCACGTAACATTGGGCTGCCACTCTGTTGTCTACATCGCTATAATACGACACCATTCCAGACGTTGGTATCTATGCTGTGGGGTTAATGGCAGCAGGCTACTAGCAACCAATCGATGGAAAATGGTTCTGCTCGATATGGGAGAATCCAGAGTGTTTTGCACATGCTGCAGAATTTCGATAGACGTGTTTTGCGGAGCCGCTACCGCCTCCCGTCGGACCCATCGATCCACGAGTGCTAACGTCACTCTGGCTGCACCGGCACTTCTCAAACGTTCCACAGTTCCTTGTTTCAACCATCTTCGCCACAGCCGGTGCACTGGGGATGCGTCAAGGAGTCTGTCAGCTGTGATTTGCCGTAAAGAACAACTTGATCTTCTCAGTCTAATCACCATGTCCCTCGTAAACTCATCTGCCTGCTGGAACTAACTCGGTCGAGGATGGCTGACATTTTCTGCAATTACAGGCGTCTTTTGCGATAAGAACATTCAACGATTATTTTCCAAACAGCAATAACGGCGCGCATATTGCCCACTATGCCAGCTCCTCACCTTATATCTTATCCTACATGCGCTAGAGAGCTGCACATTTCACATCATTCCCATATCTTAGTAAGGTGAGTCTACCTTGAAATTTGCTTAATTTTCTGCCCTCTCCTTCTTGGTGTTTTATTTCAATGTTTGGTAGTGTATATGTATGCTCTGTTGTACATGACCCCAACCAATTTTAAGATTAGTTATTTAGTGATACAGTATTTTTTAGTTCATCCTGTAGATCCGATGCTATCCAGATTTTTCATCTTTGGGCTTAATTTTTTACGTGTTTTAGTAATCAAAAATATGTATACATATACAAGATTCCAGATAGATCGCTGAAAATCAGTGAGTGTTTTGAACGTTCTAGCAAAGAATCTTCCTTTTGAAATCGGACAAAGTGATTATAAGAATATATATATATATATATATATATATATATATATATATATATATATATATATATATATATATATATATATATATATATATGCTTATACATACATACTTATATAAATATATATTTAAAAAATAAATTACAAAAACTTTTCATTTCTAACTTTAATAAATTTGGAATCTTTAGGTTAAATTATTTAACTAATTGTTTATGAGTTATAGGTACCTACTTTGCATAACAATTTTCGTCCCATAGAGAATAAGGAAAAAAGTAACAAGTTATTAGTATAATTAAATACAATGCTATTTTGGGTAAAGGTGGTAGTTGGAAATAGCCTTTTGACTGGACCTGGAAAAATAATCAATATTGTTAAATTCAAATGATTTCTTTAGTTAAAAGACAAAATTGCTCTGCAATATTAATATTGCTTATATAAGGTAACAATTTTATTCATATATTTTTGATAATTTAAAAGTTATAATTCAATATATATATATATACAGATGGAGGACAAAATAATACGAACACCTGTGAAGTAATGGAAAATCTTTATTAATGGGGGTTGGACCACCCTTTAACTGAAGTACAGATTTAATGCGACGCGGGATAGATTCATAAAGGTCATGGACAATATTCAATGGAATATTAAGCCATTCCTCCAGCAGAGCGGTCTCTAATTCCGAAAGTCCGGATGGAGGTGGAAATCGGGAACGAAGTTTGGACTCCAAATATTCCCATAAATGTTCAATAATATTCTAGTCCGGAGACTGAGGGGGCCAGGCGAGATGTTCAACTTCATCGTCATGCTCTTCGAACCATTCTTGAACGCACCTAGCTGTGTGGATAGGGGCGTTATCGTCTTGAAAAAGCGGTCACTCTCCAGGGAATACAGTCTGAACAAAAGGATGTACATGATCCCCTAGAATGCTTAGATAGTGATTGGATTTTATCCTCCCATACAGAATAACAAGTGGTCCAAGACCCCTCCAAGATATCGCACCCCTTACCATAATGGAGCCACACCATGCTTCATAGTCGGCAAGAGGCATTCAGGATGAAACGCTTCTCTAGGCGTTCTCCAGACATAAACGCGTCCGGTCGTCTGAAATTGAGTGAATGACGATTCATCTGACCATATTACCTGTTTCCACTGCTGTGGAGACCAGCCTTTGTGATCTCTGCACCATTGGCGTCACTTGAAAGCATTAGTTGCTGTCACCAAGGGTTTACGATTTGACACTCTGTCATAAATGTTCGCAGCATGAAGTTCCCTTTTGACACTTTTTGTTGAAACGGGGTCCTGGAGATGACTGTTCATTTCGGATGCTATCACGGATAACGATTGCTTGTGCTTTCGGGCTAATATGCGCTTCAAGATCCGTCTGTCCCTATCAGCAAGCTCTGACTTTCGGCCACTGTTGTGCTTTGAAGACGTCGTCCTACCCTCTTTCGTGTACGCTGTCATAACGGCTAATACCGTACTCCTTGCAAACCCCAAAAGGATTGTTGTTTCCGTAACCGATGCTCCACTTTAACGCGCTCCAACTATCATTCCTCTTTGGAACTCTGACAGGTCTGACATTTCAACTTATCACAGACAGTTCGGTAGAAGCACTCAACTCAGGTGACTGCTGTTGAGAGACTGATACCTTCCGCTTTACGCTCACTAGGTGTCAGACTTCTGTTGCAGGTGGCACGGCTGTACTGCAGGTGTGAAATACATCATACTTTTTCACAGGTGTTCGTATTATTTTGTCCTCCATCTGTATATATATATATATATATATATATATATATATATATATATATATATATATATATATATATATATATATATATATATATATATATATATATATATATATATATATATATATATATATATATGTAAATATATGTAAAGTATTTAAAACAAAAATAGATATTTGTTGTATGGTTTTATTCAAATTTAGTTTATACATGTAATGAGAAAAAACTAGTTAACATGAAGATTTCAAAGAGAATAATGTAACCAGCTAATGAAACACATTTAGCTGGTTACAGTTAAATGTGTTTAGTTAGAAGTTAGAAGTTGATTAGTTAGAAGTTGACTGTGGAATGTCTTCGAAAAAATTCTAAATATATATATATATATATATATATATATATATATATATATATATATATATATATATATATATATATATATATATATATATATATATATATATATATATGTATATATATATATATATATATATAATTACCTGAGGATATTTTGGTGCTGCAAAAGTATATGCAATATATCAAAGTGCGACAATGCACATTAATTTTTCTAATAATTCATGTTAATGTTATGAATTGCAAATGAATTCAATATTGCAAAAATTTCTTCCGGGATGATATTAGAATAAATTCATTTATTTTTAAAAATTGAGGTTTCTTGTTTCCTTCCATTCACTCCTCAAAATTTGTTATTTTCTAGAAATATCTGATTATATCACATTAACTTATGATTTCTCTTGTTATCAAGGCCCAGTACATAAGACATTTTGATTAAAATAGTTCTATTTTAGTTTTGTGAAATAATATCACACTTCAACTATTTGCTTGAACATTTGTTTGAATGGATGTTTGAGAGCATTCGATGTTTTTTTCTGTAACACATATAATCTGCAATCTATGAAATGTTGTTTGAAACAACATCATTAAAATTTTAGGTAATTAATTACGAATCATCAAAAGGAAAGCTGAGCAAACAAGAAAAAAATATACTGCACGAAAATGTGTGTTAATAATACATTTTTTCTTGTTAAATATATAATACTTGATAAGAATTTTCGCAGGAAAATATTAAAAGGCTATCGTATATTATAGTTAAAATGTAAAAATTCAGATGAACACTATAAAACAATTAGACACAGATACCGTATAATCCAGGATGCCGAATTGTAAGTTTAGTGATATTTTAGTGGATATTCATATGGATATGAAAATTTAGTTTTTATTAGGTTATAGATATGGAAACCTATAAAAATTATGCAGAAAATTCTATTTTGGCACACCTAGCATTTACGTCATTGCGCACGTCACAATGCATAATTTTGGTAACATTTTTTTCATCGACAAAATATTCTGAATTTCGGATCCCGGATTATAAGGCATCTGTGCCAAAAATTATTAATAGCTTGAAGGAAGTTTGAATTATCTTGTTATGTCTGCAAATTTCTTTATGTAATACTTCTTTTTTCAATAAGTGTGTGTACGCAGAAAAATTTTATTTAAACATGTGAATGAAACAGGCACATATATCTTCATATAGTAGAGCACTGTGTAATTACAGATGTGTCAAAAGAGCATTTTTCAAAGAACCATCGCTGGAAAATATATGAACGAGGTGTGATATATAATAAAAATCTGATCAGTTTTTTCTGATTATATGAATTAAAATTGGATTAAAACTTTTCTGTCCCTGAATTTAACATGACAGCCTTTGTTTACTAACGTAAGATTATTTAATTTTACTTATATCAATAATATACATCAATTTCTTTGATAAGAGTCTTATTTTTTTATTTTCCATACATCTACTTTGCATTTTGAAAAGTGAGCATTATGCTTTTTAGATATACTTAAGAAAAGTTTATAATTCAGGAAAACTCTCTCATCTCTCAAAAACTGATGAGCAAAAGATCCTCGTCAATTTTTAACTTCTTGTCTTAACAAAAAGATTTACGGTATCATATAAATGGTTTCAGAGCAACCTCAGATTTTAGAGGGAATTATCTGTTACAAGGTGTTCATGACAACATTATTCTTATTGTATCAATACATTTCTGGATTAAGATGCAATATTCTGTACACTGTTTCCTATTAAAGCACTTTTGCTATGACCTATTCAGTTGGTGATTATAGTTAAATTTCTTTTTCCTTAATGAAAGTTTTTTAAAGGTTTTATTATCCTGAAAATTTGATTAGCTGTGTAAGCCATATATAAGAAAATAAACTGTCTTAATTAAATTTTATCACATTCGCTAAATTCATTCGAATTTATAAGAAAATAAATGACAGTATAAGTAAAGGGATCTTATTGACTTATGTAATTTCTATAAATAGAATGTCAATGTTTTTCTGTTGCACCAGTATGCTTCTTTGCACTTATCTCTGAGTTGGCTCCAAAGTTAGGTGGAAGCAACCGAGAGAAAATCTTCGAAATCTAGAAACAGCGACCCAGGAGAAAATCACAAAATTCTTCACCTGCACCCCCGTAGTAATATTTCATTTAGAAAACAAGGCGTCCATGACTTATACAGCGTGCCACTTTTAGTGAACACAATGGGTCTTTGATTAAGTTGGGATTCAAACTCAATACCTTCTGATAATGACGCCCTAACTAACCAGGCTACCATATGACTGTCTACGTTCGTGACAACAATCAACAAACTCTGCTATAACGTTAACTTTTTTTTTTCTTGCCTTTTTATAGACGTTTTTTTTGTATCTGTAAAATGAAACTCTAATGTCACAGATTGTTTCATGTTAAACAATATTTCCATTTTCCAAGAATGCAATTTTTAATTTTTTTTCTTTTTCAAAACCAATTTTATTTTTAAATACTGATTAGCTAATTAAACGTGAAAAAATAGAAATGTTTTGTAATAGTTAAAACTTTCAGAATTATAATTACTCGCAAATGCACATGTATTTAAAATTTGCTATATATTTAAAATGTACATGTATGCAAAATTTTACTTTTCTCAAATTCAGCATGTTAAAAAATTGAATTGTAAACAAATAAATAAATGACAAATATATATATATATATATATATATATATATATATATATATATATATATATATATATATATATATATATATATATATATATATATATATATATATCATGCGTGGGCTTAACATAAAAATTTTAAAACCAGAAACTTTGTTAAAACTTGATCTTTTTAACAAAAATTATATTTGTTAAAAAGTAAATCCATTTATTTACACAACAAAAATAAGAACCCTGTTCCATACAGAATATATACTGCGCATAAAAATAATAAAATGTAAATAAAAATTATGAAAGAATAATGTAAAATATTAAAATGGTCGAGAGGAAATTACATGAAAATAAATTTAATCGTAAGGGAAAAATAAGACATGAGAGAAAAATAAATAGAAATTAATACCGATTTTTCATTTAAATATTCTAAACGGAACATTTCACTCCTTTTCAATACTCTAGAATCTGGTCCAATATATTTCACACATAAATCTTTCATTTCGTGACTGTAGAATAGAGGAGGCCATCTAAGTAAGAATAAACAGATAAATGTGATAAATCTCAAAGCTAATGCTATGTGAATATTATTATTTTATGTAATATATAATCGTATCATAAAATTTTGATTAAAGAAAAGATTTCATTTTTAGAAACATAACTGATAACGTATTAAAAAACAGCGTTACACACTGATATATATATTCATCCCAATCATTTACAACACAGAAAGATGAATATATTTTTATACAATAAATTCTAATATAATTTTATATTTAGTTTTTTTAGAGTATATAAGTACAGCATGGAAGTTTGAAAATGAATATAGAGTTTATCATAAAGATCTTATAGACTAAGAACTGTAAAACTTGACTACTAATGTTACGGCGTTTCAAATTTTCAGCGATGCTGTCACACAAAAGGGGCCAAAGAAGATATCTGGATTTCTATAAATAAAAGCATAATTACTAATTTGGTGCCAGATTTATTGGCAAAAAAACTCGATTAAAAATTATCGTTAAGAATTGCAGCTCAACATGAACTTTGGAAATTTTAAATTATAAAGTGAGTTTAAATAATATATTAAGAAGTAATAAAGTACACGAATTTGAATTAGTTTATACTAGAGAGTGCTGAAATTAAGTATTGAATAGAGTCCCAAACATCAAGTTAGATTTTCCAAGATGATACTGATGATTTTGAAATTCTTCAGAATTAAAAATCCTTGATTTTTATTTTTACAACTTCCATTTGTCAATGAAATACAAAGTCAAGCAATGGTTGAGGAATATAATAATTGCAATTCACCAAAATTCTATGGATCATGAGGAAAGAAATATTGAAATTTGAAGTTAATTTGAGATTTAACAATAATATATGAGATTTTTTGAAATGTGAGATATATTGAGGTGTAGAATTTTTTACTAAGCTCTGTTTTACAAAATCATACTATAACCTTAATCAAAACTTATTAAAGAATCGATTGTGAAAAAAAGCAAAAGAAATAACAAAAATATGATCAAAATCATAAATTTTCACTCGATTAAAAATCAATATTTAAAATCAAAATAGGCAATTTAAAAATACCCGCACTAAATTTATTGCTTATATTAAATTCAAGTTTCATTAAAAAAAATTGCTTATCAGCAATGCTTTTAAGAATTTTCCTTTACTGAGATAAACTTAATTATTACGATACATTTTCAACCAATTATTTTCGCTCATTGAAAGCATTCTATATAGTCTACTACTTTGCAATATTTCAAAATGGTTGATGCTATTATATTAAAATTTTCTTTTAATATCATATCATTAACCATTTTGTAGTGATATTAATATTCCAAAAGATTTTGCTATGACATTAAAATTCCAAAAGATTTTGCTATGACATTAAAATTCCAAAAGATTTTGCTATGACATTAAAATTCCAAAAGATTTTGCTATGACATTAATATTCCAAAAGATTTTGCTATGACATTAAAATTCCAAAAGATTTTGCTATGACATTAATATTCCAAAAGATTTTGCTATGACATTAAAATTCCAAAAGATTTTGCTATGACATTAATATTCCAAAAGATTTTGCTATGACATTAATATTCCAAAAGATTTTGCTATGACATTAATATTCCAAAAGATTTTGCTATGACATTAAAATTCCAAAAGATTTTGCTATGACATTAAAATTCCAAAAGATTTTGCTATGACATTAATATTCCAAAAGATTTTGCTATGACATTAAAATTCCAAAAGATTTTGCTATGACATTAATATTCCAAAAGATTTTGCTATGACATTAAAATTCCAAAAGATTTTGCTATGACATTAAAATTCCAAAGGATTTTGCTATGACATTAATGTTCCAAAAGATTTTGCTATGACATTAATATTCCAAAAAATTTTGCTATGACATTAAAATTCCAAAAGGTTTTGCTATGACATTAAAATTCCAAAAGATTTTGCTATGACATTAAAATTCCAAAAGATTTTGCTATAACATTAAAATTCCAAAAGATTTTGCTATGACATTAAAATTCCAAAAGATTTTGCTGTGACATTAATATTCCATAAGATTTTGCTATGACATTAATATTCCAAAAGATTTTGCTATGACATTAAAATTCCAAAAGATTTTGCCATGACATAAATATTCTAAGCGATGTGATCGATTCATGAATTAGCATCCCTTTCCTAACGCCACAAAGACAACCAGATGCTAGACTTCAAGCGTACATTTTTAATATAATGTACATTTTTCTTTCAGCATGTTACATTTTGGCTGGGCTATTTATTGAAACCATTAGCTGCTAGGCAAAGAAGGATCAGGGCCGGCCCCAGGGTAGAGCGATCCGGGTGGCCGTCCGGAGCGCAATGATCTAAAGGCGCCAAAATCATAGAAAATGAAAACAAACTGATAAAAAAATTAAGTTACAGGCTTTTATAAAATGCACTAAAATGTAAAGAATATTTTTTTATCATTCTGATATCATATCAATAAATTATTTTTCATAATATTGCATTGTAAGTATACCAAATTTCACTGAAATCGTTTCACGGGAATTTTCTCAAAAATGCTTTGCAAGATTTGACTTAGAGTTTTGATTTTAAAAACCAAGCGAAACATCTAACAGCCCTTTTTAACTGCATATGAAAAGGAAGGAGACTTAAAACAGTGCATTATTTGCCACTAGACTTCGGCTGGTGCGAAATAAAATAGTTAATTGTTAGTGCAAAAAAGCCTTTAAAAAGTGCTTGTGCAAATTGTCCAGTGCGTTTGGTTTCTGTGAAGGTAGGTGTTTTAATTTTTAAAAACGAATAAAATCCATCAGACCTAAGCCAAAAAGGGTGGCGGTAGATTTCAAAAATCAGAGTTTAGATCAAAACATGGCTTGTGTGGTATCAAATAAAAGGTAATTGAGTCTGGAACTGAATAAAATACATTATATTTTTATAAGCCAGTGGCGCACAAAGGGGGATTTCAAAAATTAGAGTTTACATCAAAAAATTTTGTGTGGTATCAATTTTTTTTTTGGCCAGTGGAGGTACCTACAATGAAGGAGGGATTTGTTGTTAATCGTTTGAGCTTAGGTGCCCATAAATTGGCAGAGTATTTTTCATTTTGTTTGTTTCAGTTTGATCAAAAATTTAAAAAAAATTAAAAACGTGCCACAGGCGTAATTTCTAACAAAAATATATTTTACATAAAACTACCAAACAAGAGACAAAATACCAATTATTTATTTTTTATGTAAGTATTATTCTTTTTATTTTAATTAATTTGTTCCAGAAATCAAAATGTCCGATGCTAAGAGAAAACCGTCTAAGAGCGAATTTAAAAAGCGGAATATTGAACAAGCAAACACAGCTTCAAAAACAGTCAGATGCGCTGCAGAACTTCTCAAAAGAAGGTAGTTTCAACGCTCCCACAACCGACCAACATTTGAACAACGCCCTGCATCTAGATACTGGCTTTCTGGATATGGATCCTCCTTTGGACGCAACCGTCAGCATTACTGAGCTGGGTAAGTCATCTCAAACGAGTTGGGCGAGTAGTGATGCAGTTCCAAAAATCACAATTCGCAAGTTGTGCAGACCTCAGAGAAACATTTAGAATAGGCTACAGTCCAAAGTATTTCATCTGACCCATGATTATGGCCCGAAATCATGCATGCAGCAGATAGAGTTTTTTGGTTGAACGTGGTCCAGTTGCACCTTTGTATAATTTTGATTTTCCTTTTGATGATCAGCATAGAAGATTCTCACCAAAGCAGTACAAAAAAAGGCTTTGAAATGGAGAAGAGGTTTTAAGAGAATGGATGATATATTCCGTATTTCAAAACGCTTTGTACTGTTTTCCATATCGACTTTTGCTGCACCATCTAGCTTGAGTGCTCTTGGCAATCGGGGATTTAAAGACTGGAAGCATTTAGGGGACTTTTTAGCACATCATAAAAATGCTAAAACTCATATAGATTGTTTGAAATCATGGCTTGAATTGAAGCAAAGATTTAAAATAGGTGAAACAATAGATGCAGTTTCTCAGAGACTCATTGATTCTGAGATGAATCACTGGTCTGAAGTTTTTTTACGCATTATATCAGTCGTTATAATGCTAGGCGAGAGCTCTCTAGCTATACGAGGAACAAGCGATAAACTGTATGAACACAATAATGGAAACTTTTTAAGTTAATTCAGTTATTGTGTGTGGCTGAGTTTAATCCAAAAATGGAGGAATATGTTCGCAGAGTCCTCAATAAAGAAGAAATCAAAGCTACATATCTAGGGAAAACTATACAAAATGAAATAATTGAATTATTGCATGACAACATAAAGCACCACATCAATGAGCAAGTTCAAAAGGCGAAGTATTATTCCGTGATTCTTGACTGTACTCCCGATGCAAGTAAAGTAGAACAGATGACATTTGTGATAAGATTTGTCTCCATACAGGAATCAGAGTCTGAAGTTCAAATTGATATCAACGAGCATTTTTTGAATTTTCTACCTATTGAGAGATCAACAGCTAAGGAATTGTCGGAGGTTTTACTAGAAGAGCTAAATAAAAATAGATTTAAAGTAGAAAACATGCGCGGTCAAGGATACGACAACGGTTTCAATATGAGAAGAGAAAAATCGGGGAGTACAAACAAGAATCAGAAATATACGAGTAAACCCCAGAGCATTTTATGTTCCATGCAGCGGCCATTCGCTAAATTTGGTTGTAAGCGATATGGCAAAATCTTCGTTTGAGGCAGCCAACTTCTTCAATATTGTTCAAAAGTTATATACATTTTTTCTTCCTCTTCTTTTCGTTGGGCAATATTACTAAAATATAATGATACTTAAGCCCCTATTACATTAGAGTTGCCCAGATTTCAGTTTGAGCAACTCCCGTAGACTTAACATTACGTGACGTCACAGCTAAAAATTTGAGCAACTCGTTCTTTTCGTCCAATGAATGCTTGAGATTTCTTTCAGGTTTGCTGTAAGAAAATAACAGCTTTACTAGATTTAATAATAGATCCCTTATTTGGCTAACATTTTTAAGGTTGCCATATTTTACTCAGAAGGTGTCCACATTTCATAATGAATTTTTATTTGGGAATTTAATTTGTAGCCAAATTTTATTTAGTATACGCCATCTTGCTTCGTGTGAACCTTTACATTTAAAATGGGTAAAGATAATCTTTGCCGACGTGAAAATCAATGCTAATACATAAGTAACACATTTTTGTGTATAATTTATTCTTAAATTAAAAGACTTAAATGTTCTTATAAGAATTTGAAAGAAAAAATAATTTCAGATTGAAGCTTCAATTTAAACATGAAATTCTACAAACACCACACAAAATTGTATATATTGTATTGTAAGATTTTCCTATACAAAAATAATTTCTTAACAACAATGTTTATAAAAAATCAATGATTAACTATTGATATATTAAAAAAAGAAACACAAATTACTATTTTAAAAGTTGAGGAAATGTACAAAAATTATATTTTTTTAAAAAAATATGTATTAGTTGAGTTTTAATTTATAATTTATTTTTAAAATGAAAAAAATCAATTACTTCTCTTTTTTATTAAAGTAAATCTCTATTGTGGCATATTAAAATAAGATGCATTTTTAAACTAATTATTTATTACATTTAAATAAAAACACCACAAAAAAGCAGAGATTCTTTACACTATCTTTATTTACATGCAGTTTCTTAAACTATAATCTGCAATAAAATGACAAGTATATTTTGAATGAATATATACTTATATTTTTAAGTTTTGTGGGGAAAAAATGAAGAAAAGAAATAATTAATAGCATTTTGTGATGACATTATATGAATAGTTTGTTTCATATTACATTTTCAAATTGAAAAAAATGTTAAGAAATTTGTATGAAACTAAAAGAATGAAGTGCTATTTAGCCTCATAGCTGATAATCTTGCAATAGAAGGTCATGGTGAGGCATTTCAATATCTACAGTGAATTTTCTTCTAGGAAGAGTGCACATAAGTTGTGGGTCATATTCATTTATTGCACTTGTTATTGCCCATTGTAAAACTCTCAAGCACTTGATAGACGTGTATGGAGAAAGCTCATCTATAAGACACTCATCTCTAATTGTTCAGTAGTGACTGCAATTAGTCTTTATTGTTCATTTCAATGATTAGTTAATTGCTTTATACATTGGAAGTCAAAATACTCTCATATTTCTCTATATTAACTATGATGTGAATTAAATTATTTTGCAAATATAGCAATCATCTATATTTCTTATACTTACTTTCACATTATTTGTTTTTACATTGCAAATAGGAACAAATACAAGATTTCTATTTTCATCAAATATTGATTTAATTTTATTATTAAAATTTTTGTAACTTGGTGAGAATTTATACAAATACAAGATTTCTATTTTCTATTTCCTATTCTATTTTTATCGCTCGTTATTCTACTAATTATTTAATATTCTAAGCACTCATTTTACCCACAGCTCTTTTTAAATTTGATTTTAACTAGTTTTACTATAATCTATAATATATTAAAAATGCTTCATCATAAAAAATAAGTGAAAAAAGGCTTGAAATTATTAAAATTTTATATTGATTTATATTAATTTAATACACAATATATACAGGAATAATATTTTGATGTTTATTTAAATATAAATTTTTGCTTACATTAAAATCATTTCACTCTATTTTATTGGTTCACTCCAGTATTTTCATCATTATAGGAATTTATTTACAAGTCTAATTTACATACTGTTAAAAGCAAATGGAGTTGTAAGATAGCAACATATTTTGCGTGAGTAAATGAACATTATGTAAGTGTGTTCAAGGGAAAAAATGTATAAAAGAATTAAATTACATACAGAATAATGAAATCATATAAATACATATTTGTGTAAATAATAAACCAAAATGCTTGTACCTTCAACATTTAATTATAATGCATTAATTTGCTAAAAAGAAAAATAGGAAACTAATGTAATGAAAATAAAAGTAAAATTAACAAAAAATATTTTATATGGCATACTTATTTCTACTGAAGTTTAAGTTTAAATGTGCAAATGTTAGTTTAACTCAAACTGTAAACATTGTAAAATGACAAAATAGTCTCATGTATTGAATAACTAACAAAACTTTAAATGAAATTAATGTTTGAAAACTCAGTAAATTTAATAAATATTGAAGTTGGAACACTTCTCATCTACTTTGCTGAAGAAATTAAAAACAATTTTAAATATCTGAATTTTTAACTATCTATTAAATTTATTAAGTGTTTCATCTATAATATTGAAAAAGTATACAATAAAGACAAAAAATTTTTTAATCTTCATCAAATGAGTTTATTAAGTTGATTATTTCTAACTGAAGATTATTTCTTTTTTGTTTGTCTTTAATACCGGCAATTCTGCTGGATTGAAATATAATACAATAATTAAAACCAATCACTTATTTCCATGTTATTACTTCCACTTGGCGAAAAAAAGACAAAACATGATCCGTGTTTAAAATCATTGGCGATATGAATTGCTCGAGTTGCTGCTGCATGTACAAAAAAGTTGCTCATTCTCGGCAACTTATAACGCCAATAACTTTCATTTGGCATGAAACTTGGCGAAAACAAAATGATTTACAAATTTCAACTGCGCAGCTGTGAAAAAAATCTGTAATATTATTGGACGGATAGAACGAGTTGCTCAAATTTTTAGCTGTGACGTCACGTAATGTTAAGTCTACGGGAGTTGCTCAAACTGAAATCTGGGCAACTCTAATGTAATAGGGGCTTTACACCCTAAAACCATTGAGTGATACGCGATGGGAAAGTCGAGTCAACTCATTAAAAGCTCTGCGGTTTCAAATTGGTCCAATTCACGATGCTTTGTACAGCATATATGAAGATTCAGATATCGATAATATGATCAGAGACTATCTATATAACAAATTATTAAATAACTTGAAGCAGTTTAAATTTATATGCTGTGTTGTGATCTGGTGCAAAAATTTGAGTCATATTAAGCCCATCAGCAAACTGTTGCAGACTGTAAATTTTGACATGTCACAAGCTATTGGCATGTTTAGCAACTGCAAACTCTTCTTTGAAAACCTGAGATCAGATGAAACTTTTGAAAGCATCATTTTAGAAGCAACCAAGCTTGCTTCAGAGATTGACGTGGAAGCTAATTTCGAAACCACCACACCACGTCATCGTGTCAAAAGCAAAACAAGAACGTTTTTGTATGAGGGTCCGGATGAATCCGTTCAAGACCGCAAACAAAAGTATAAAATATATTTTTTACACTATAGATCAAGCAATAAATGCCTTGGAAACCAGATATAATTTGCTAAATACTCACAGTAATTATTTCAGCTTTTTGTATTATATTTTTGGTCTAATAGACATGCCCAAAAATGAGCTACTGGCTCATTGCAAAGATTTGGAAGTAGTTTTAACTGATGGAAATTCAAGCGATCTTGATGCCGATGAAATAAGCATTGTTTCGTCATTATTAACAAAAAAGGAAACCCCTGTTGAAGTTCTCACGTTTATCGCAACAATTAAATTCGCACCAAACCTTAGCATTGCATTAAGAATCCTACTTACATTGCCAGTCACTGTGGCTTCAGGGGAAAGAAGCTTTTCAAAACAAAAAATAATAAAAAAATATCCCAGAACGATGCAGACGCAAAATCGTCTCAATGGATTGGCAAAGATAGCTATAGAACACCAAATTAGTGACAAATTAGACTTGAAATTACTGTTTCATGAATTTGTCGAAAGAAAAGTTAGAAAAAGGGTATTTTAATTACTTTGGTTAGTTAGAATTTATTTATAATATGGGATATTAGTTTAGTTAGCATTACTACATTTTATTTTTTGTTATTTTGCCTTAAGTGCTAAATTGCTTATCTTGTTATCTGATGCTTGAGTTTTTAATAAAACGTTTTTTTATATTTTTTTCATTGTTTTCTTGACTTTCTGATATGATCGCATAAGATTTGCTTAAAAAAAAAAAACCGAAAGGTGGCGCAAAATTAAGGTTTTGCCTGGAGCACCAAAATGTCTAGGACCAGCCCTGGAATGATATCCTTACCTAATCAACTCTGATTACTTCTGTGATTAAAACTGGAAAATTCATGTACTCTAATAATAATGCTTTTACCTGTTGCTTAATGGATAATCACTGACTGGAATTGGCTTTTTGAAAAGTTGTTTTAGCAACTCATCGTATTTACTTGGAAATAAATCATCTCTGAAGGAATGGATAAGTGAATTAAAAGTGCCAGCATTTGTTGTTCTACCCTAAGATACAAAAATTATTTAAATTAGAAATTTATAATCATAAACTACAGCTAAATTTTTATGATATCTAATGAAATAATATCTGTTAAAAACATTTTATGAATATATTTACTGAAAAGATTAAGTAATAAAAATAAATTTCAAAATTTTAAGCAAAACTGTAAATTTTACCAAAAATATTGTAGCATAAATGGAATAAAGAAACTAAAAAAGTTAAGAAACTTATTGATTCTAATTTTTAAATCAACATGAATATTGAAATTCATTCTCTTAATTAATTTTAACTAGATACACAAATATCACATTTGTTTTAATTAACAAATTCCATAGTTCTTTCACAACTTAAAATATTCTGTTTGCAATCATTATAATATGCGCGCAGAAATATAACACATATTTACTGCAGAAAAATACATATTTTTACAAAATATTCAGTTTTAACTTTCCCAGATATTTAAAAGTCAATTGATTTTAAGCTAGTTATTTTAGAGCATTTTCAAAATATTTTTGGTGATAGTATAGAATTATTTAATAAAGGATAAGTAAAACTATAGAGATATCAAATTAGATGTATGACTATTTGAAATACATGTTTTTTCAGCTTTTGTGTTCTTTTACAATGTAAAATGGTTTTTCACATTTTTTCTTTATAAATCAAAAATGTTTAATATTTATAATTTACTTTAAAAAAATCTCTAATATTTTATAATGATTTAAGAATTTTTCTCTTCATATCTTAATATACAAGTTAGAATTTATAATATTTCATATTTATATCAGCTCATTATTTCTAATTCTTCCACACACACTAACACACACATATAATAAAATTAATGGTGATTTAATGAAGTATATTTATTTATTAAGAACCTTGTGGATACTTCTCAAAGAAATATTGCTATTTCTGTAAAAAAATATTGTTGGTACAAGCAAGGCATTAGTCTTAAGATTTAAAAGCGATTGTTTACAAATATTACAATTATTAATTTAGAATTATATTAATGAAAATTTTAAAGATTTAAATCATCCTTGCAGATTTAAACTAACCATAAGTAGATATTTTGTTTTGCGTTTTTCTTTTGCTTTTTCTTCTGTTCTATTGTCAAGTATAAATGGCTTGAATCAATAGAAAACAGCTTCTTAAGCCGATGCCTTAGTCGGAACAAGTTCAGTATCCCCATTTCGTCGGAACAAGTTCAGTAATGGCGATGCGGCGAATTTTTTGTCGCCAAGTCGCCAAGCTAGGCGCGCGTTTATTAAAACGGGAAATTTCCCTAAGTTCGATCGAAAAATATGCCTTTCAGAAAATTTAAAAAAGGAAATAAATATAAATAATGGACTTACTTGATATGAAGTTAAGCTGACATGCCGATTTATTTCGACTTATTCGTTTGTCACCAGTGTCACATTTCAGTAAAAATAATTATCTAATTTTACAAAAAAAGCATGCAAAAACATTTTTCTAAATATATACACTTTATAAAATTAAAAAAAAAAGAATACAAAAACTTATTTTTCAAATATATACATTTTTTAAATTTAAAAAAAACATGAATAAAATATTTTTTAAATATATACACATTTTAAGTAAATAAAAATTAAACACGAATACAATAAAAAAATACATGTAAGCAATAGAATTGAAATAAAATAATAAAATAATAATTGAAATAGAATTGAAATAAGAAATCGGATTTGGAGAAGTTGTACACCTTCTCCAAATCCGATTTCCGTTAAAAATTAATTAATATTTGCGAATCCTAAATTAATTAATAATTTGGAATCCTGAGCAATAATCCATCATTATTATCTTTAATGTTTACTAAAATAACTTGTTGATATTTTTCAACAACATTTTGAATATGAGACATTTTAAATTAAAAGAAAAAATAAAGCAATTAAAACAATAAAAAGATGATAATAAATTAAGAAAACAAAATAAGGAAAAAATAATATTTAACGGTTTTAAATACATAAAATAAAATATATCTTTTAATAAAAAAATATATATTAAAATTAAACCAAATAAAAATAATAATGAAAAAGAAATAGTTAGAAAGAAAAATTTACGATGTTTGGACACTGGCGACAACGAAACACAACAGCGGGAAATCCACCGATTCCAGCAGCAAAAGTGAACGAAATTAAAATGACTAGCAATTAAAACATAGAACAATTAGCAAAGAAAGTTCTGGAAAGTTCTCGAAGTGAAACTAAAAAAGCTATTGCCACTAAAAAAAGCACATATATAACGTAAAAATTATTTAAAACACGAGAAAAACGGAATCTGGCAAGGAAAAAATAAAAATAGTAACAAAAACTAAATTTGGCAACACTATAATAAAAACAAAAGCTAAAATCGGCAACATTACAACGTAAACAACGGTTACCAGATTTGGCGAGAAATCAGTGTATGGGGATACTGAACTTGTTCCCCTTAGTCTTTACATAAGAAATCATTTTATTAACAAAATGGGCACATGTGCCGTATAATCCAGGATGCCAAATTCTGAGATTGGAAATTTTTGGCGAATTTTTTTATGTATCCGGCAACCTCATTTTTATTACGTTATACATATGGAGACCCATAAGAATTATGCAGATAATTCTAGTTTGGTAACCCTAGAATTTACTTCATCGTGCACGTCACGATACGTCATCTTGGCAACATTTCTTCATCGCCAAAAAAAAAATTCAGAATCATGGATTATACGGCACCTGTGCCACTAAATGAACTTCGACAATAATCTCAAACATTCGATAGTGAATTTAATCTTGTTTTCTGCACTGCTCCTCGAAGAAAGTGATTCAGAAGCAGACTGCAAATTCTTCAACCAGTCAGATTTACGATGCTGTCTCAGTACGATATGTGACGTAGATGAAACGTATTCTGACGTCGTGGCTATTTTATAAGCCAATGAGAATTATAATAAAATGATGTTATCATAATCTCAACTGGAACGAAAAAAGCAAACCACTTTATGTTTAAAAAAATATTATTAAGACAAATCAAATCAACATTTATTGTAAAATGCAAGAGAAATAAAAATAAAAATTTATGGATGTGTTTCTTGTCAAAACTACTCTGAGGAATATTATTTTTGTAAGAATTCAACGACTATCGAATATAATAAGTTTTTTACACATATATAATTATAAGTAAAAAAATTATAATTTTTTCTAGTAATAAACATTAAAAGTATATAAGTGAAACAGTCATACATAATTTTCAAATATATATCACACTAAAAAGAAAAAAATCCTAAATTTTTCTTCAGTTATTCATTAGTAACATTTTCTACCATGAATTAAATATATGATAAATTACAATGTAATTATATAAGTGTAAGAGAGTTCTCTTCAAAATTGAACTTAAATTACATTGAAATTAATGTTAAATACAATTTAAAATACGCTTAAGAATAAAAATACATATTTAATAAGATATAATAATTTTTAATGAACGTAATTTTTATCGAAGTATACGGTATAGAATATAAAAAGTATTCTTACAGATGGTCCTTCACCAATTTTAATAAAATATTCTACTGCATTTAAACCACCTAAAAACAACAAAATTTTACAGTGATATTTTACAGTGTTAATATGTTCCTTGGTTAACATAAAAATAGTTATTTCATAAAAAATATTTTTGATAAACAAATTGTATAAAAAATTTTAAATATTTACTAGTTAATAAGCAAACAAACACTAAAAAAAATATTAAAATTAGTAAATATCTCAGTTACAGTTTTAAATTTAAAGAGTCACCAAAAAGAAATTAGGTACATCAATAATATTAAATTTAGATACAATGCAAGAGCTAAGAAAATAATCCGCTTTACGAAACTGTTTTCTTCTCCTTTATAAAATACATTCAAATAATGGAACAAGCAAGTCCATGAAAATAATTTAAATATTTTGTTCCCAAGAAGTCTTCAAGTCAATATGCTTACAAAATTATTATCATTAGTTTTAACATACCTTTTGGAAGGAAACATATGCCAATATCTGAAGACCATATTTGTTGGTGGTTTTTTATTTCTATGTAGTCAATCCAACTACAAAATTGTGTAACACATAAAATATCACCAGATCTGACTAACCTGAGATCATCATTGTTCCATTAGAGTGATGCAAAACTAAACTGATGACTTATTTATATAATATCTATAGACAATTTTGTTCATGATATCATACATAAATACACGTGACTAAATTTTCAGATATTAATGTTTTACAAAATCATTTTAATAATTTAAAAAGCACTAGATTAAAAAAGAAACTATTTGCTAGAAATTAGAGAGATTTTGCCCACTTTTCTATGACTTCATTAATTTTTCATGAATAATTAAACACTTTAGTTAATGTAAATTAGCAACTGAACCTACATAAAATTGACTGTTTTGAAACCTACATAAAATTGAAAAACATTTAAAAAAATGAAAATTTGCTCTTATATAATTTTTTTCTTGAAGAGGAAGACAATGAATCATTTTTCATATAATTAAAATTCAGGAAGAATATGAAGAACAGCTGAAAATATTTAAATTTGAAAGATTTAGAAATCATATTTTCTACAAAAATTTGTTTTACATTTCAAAGTAATTTTAATAAAAAATATGTTTTATTCAAAATTTTTCATTTAGTAATCTATATCTACAGCAAACAGTTTAAAGAATGTGTGTGTGTGTGTGTGTGTACACGCACACACACACACACACACACACACACACACACACACACACACTGGAATGTGAAAATTAGTTCGAATGTGCTTCAAACTACCATTTTAATTATAATTTGAATGAGCAATGACAATTAAATATTGAGTGATCAATGAAATCTTTTGCTTATTTTAATCTTTAATAATTCATAAAATTATAGGAAATATTTAAGTTAATTATATTAATAATAGTTTATATTTATGCAATTTAAATTAAAAATATTCAGATAAGAAAAGGAAGTTTTTTATAAAATTGTCAACATGTAAGGATTACAAATATCTTATTACATGCTCCAAGAAAGCTTTCCTATTATTCCAAATAAACGTGTCCTTTTTAACATGTTTCCTTATGATTAGAATATCAATTATTATTCATTTTAAGCTTTGCTGCCGGCATAATGGAAATTCCGACGAGTTAAAAATAAATATAAATCAAATATTAATTTCACAATTTTTTCCTCCCGGGAGTAAATAAGGTAATACAAGGAAATAATTATAATGGAATATGAAATCCTATAAGTAAATGAAAAAGTATTTTTATTGAAATAAAAAAGAAATGCTAATGTTTAAAAATAGTTTAATCATAAAAGGAGAACTTGACAAATAAATTCGGCAAATAGCAATGAAATTTACCTGGGAATCTTTGTCTTAATAAAGAAATGGCGTAGTCTGCCGGCAAACTTCCAAAGCCACATGCTTCTAAAATATACACTTTTTTTCTCGGGCAAGTTCAAAGTATTTTACCTGAACTGTTTCCAAGTACTAAATAGAACAAACAATAAGAGTTTAAAAAAAATTGTACATATATTTATTTAGTTTTTCTGATACCTCGTGACAAAAATAGAGAACGTACCAGATATCTGATACGTTTTGATATTTAGTTATTCATAAAGTAATACATATCGAGAGAATAAAATTCCTATAGAAAAATGCAACTAATGTAAAAAAATTAATAAACATAAAATTAATAACTTTTAAAAGTAAATAATAAAATAAGCAAATATTATTAAATATTAAATACAGTTTTTGTTTTGAAATGAAGAATAAAAATATTACCTTTAATTCTGCACTTAAATCAATATGATGTGTTCCACATTCAATACAATTTGCTACAATTAATTCCCCAGCGAACTGATTATACTGAAATTAATTATATTTTAATGAATTTTTTTACAAATATATTATGGAAATTATATACCTAAATGAATACAGTTAATACATTTTTCTCAAAAATCACTGAATGATTAAAGTGTCTTTATATAATGAAATACACAAAATGATTTATATAAATGATAGCATGGTATGAATATTTCCCTTTAACGCGTGGTGGTCGCGCCATGAAACCACCAATTTTCGATTCTTTCTCTTAATTCCTTTTCACGATTTTTCACTTAAATTTTATAGATTACATATCTTTTACTTTTAAATAGCACTAACAGATGGCAGCACTCATAAATTTCAGGTCGGACTCCTTCCAATATGGCGTTATTTAATGTTCATTTTTAACAACACAAAATAATCTACATTTTTAATATAAATAATGATAAATATTAGAAATTTTTTCTTCCTATATCGTCATGTCTGTCATAAACAATATAAATGCAGCAGTAATTTGAACTAGATACGTAAAAAACTTTCTTTTTTGAGGGAAATTCCTGGTGGTTGCACCGCGCAACCAGCGAGCAGCTAGATCACATGACTTACGTGAAGAGCAGACTATATAAACATGGCCGGCGCTCATTGGCTGTCAAAGGACGGAGTATATATTATGACTGGGAATTAGAGTGTTTAGGAGTGTCGGGGAGGGGGATTTGAATCGTTGGGTCATTTTACTTGTAAACAACATGTGGACTTTATATCGCCAGTGAGCACGTGCTTTCGCTATTTCTGTTTCAGAAAGACTTTTCAGTTTCAGATTTTTCTTTGCGTTGAATGTTGCGTTTATATATATATATATATATATATATATATATATATATATATATATATATATATATATATATATATATATATATATATATAATCAAAAATACTATTTACGTAAAAGTTTTATTTAAATTTAAAATAATTAATAGCAATATATTTTAACTATGTGTAAATATTTTTTTCTACTGTTCAAATTGAAAATGCCTCGCAAAGGGCTAGGAATAGCTGAGGCATTGGCTTTATTTGAAGAACTTCCTTCAGATCCAGAATCAGAAATCTCGGTTGATGATAGTGACAAAGAAGAAAATGTGCCATTCACTGCTAATGATAATCTTCAGGTGGAAAGTGATGAAGGATCAGAAGATGAAGACAATATCGATATAAATTTACCTGGTCCTTCCCGAGTAACCCAAATAAATTGGAATAGGAGACAGAAAGTGAAAAAATCGTGTTTTTATAGCAACAAAATATATATAAATGTTTAATTTTTCATTTTTCCTACTCTTTACTTTGTAAAATATTGTAAAAAAAATAATATACTGCATTTTAAATACAAATTATCTAAGAAGTTTGCAATAATCGTCATTTATTGAAAGCGCGCACGAAACAAGGTAAGTTTTTTCCCCTACTAACTCAGTAAGTTTCAAGGTCCTAGACGCGCGCTGGTTGCGCCTTGCGACCACCACCCACAGATAAATGGGTGGATGTAGATTTTTTTAAATTCATATATTATTTGTCTGTGGGATCATAACATTCAATTTTTAGAGTTCTTTGGTTTAAAATTTAAAAAAAAAATATTGCGCGCGTCAAAGGGTTACAGAATTACTAGTGATAAGACATCTGAATGTAAAGCATTCAAAAAGCAAATTTCTGTAACAATTTTATGAAAACAAGTCAATTTTTAGATAGAATTAACAATAAATCTAGTAAATAAATTGAGTATTTTCATTACATTCAATCTCTTAACATATACCAGGGATGGCCAAGCTCATTAATAGTCCGAGCCATTTTTCAAAATTGGAATTTTTTCGCGAGCAACAATTAAATAATTATTTAAAAGGTATGCAAAAAAGTTCTTAAATTTTCTTTCACAGAAATTATATTTATTGAAAACATAGAAATAAATGTGCAAAAAATGAGTATTGAATTTAAATATTAAAAATTAAACAATTTATTTAACTTCTCTTGATAATTCCATAAAATTTGGTGAATAATTGTGACAGCACTTCTCAGTAATTCTTTGAGATGCTGTGTAATTAATACTGATCAGTGTTTGGATTTCACGAATATTAAAGTGGAATAAAATGATTCGCATAAGTAAGTTGTTCCAAATATTGAAATAATTCGACAAGCATCCTTTTTTTAATTCAGAATACTTCGATTCTGCTAGAATTTTCTAAAAATTCAGTAATCGGCGTCGACTTATATTTTAATTGTAGAGCTCGATCTTCTTGCATTTCTATTAATTCTCTAGCTGCTATTTGGATCATAATTATTTTGGAAATGGAAAACTCACCTTACATTACGTTAACTTCACATGGAATCAGAAAAAAAAATCAAGAGGTGATTTAAAATATTTCAAGTGTTGAACTCTATGTTGGAATTCCGTCACTACTTCTTCTAGCTTTTTTATATACTAGTTTTTTCTTGTTTATTATTGGAACAATTCTTTTTAATTTGAGGAAAACGACAAAATGTTTAATTTTAAGTGTCCTTTTGAAAAAGCTGTAATTTAGTTTAAAAACTAAATATACACTGTGAGAGCTCAGATATTATTTGATCATTCCCTTACAATCGTAAATTCAGTGTTTGCTAATGTGCCATGACAACAGTCAAAAACATTAAGTTCGTCACTGTTTAATTCTGAATAAGTAATTTCCCTTTCTCTTAAAAATGCAACTATCGGATCAAACAAACCTTCAAACCAGTTTAATACGTTGTAGCTAGATAACCATCTAACAATGAAAAAGAAAATTATGTCATTTTGAAGTTCTTGGTCCTTTAATTCTTCAAGGAAATTTTTAAATTGTTGATGATTTTTTGCATTCATACGAATGTAATTTACAATGTGTGACACTGTTATCATAGCATCAGGATATTTTAAATATTTTGTAACGATATGTTCTCGGTGAATTTTGCAGGAATGTATATGAGTTGTGGAATTTGAGATTCTTCTCTAAATGCCCAATAAGACCAATTTTTTCACGCAGCATTGCAGAAGCTCCATCAGTTGCAATGCTAACAAGTTTATTCAGAGACACATCAAAAGTTTTCATTAATAAACCTAAGTATTTTTAATATAGATCCCACAGTTTGACTCTTGAAGTGCTATTAAATATAATAATTATGCTTTAACAACGAAGTTCGGTGAAACAAAACGTATGAAAACTGCCAATAGCGGAAGATCTGTCGATTCTTCAAGGGCTAAACTGAATGCAATACAGTTCTTGAAATCATTTTTTAAATTATATACAAGATATGTATTAATTTCAGTTATGCGTCGTTCAGTTAAGTGTCTCGAGACGGAATTTGCGAAACAACTTTGTGCAATGCTGATTTATGTGGATCTAACATTTTAAGTACATCTTCCAGTTTTTTTTAATAAAGTCTCAATCCCCATACAGATGTTTTTCACGAGCAATATTCCAATAAATAATAAAACTGGCTTCAACCACATTATTAGCTTCATTGCTAAGAGTCATCATTGTTATTTATTTAAATTTGATTTTAAAAAAGCAAGTTTATCTGATCTTAGTTCGGAATTTCGTGGATGCTGATTAGGTACTGAGGAGGATCGGTTTCATAATGTCGACGTTAATTGCTAGCTTTATAATTTTTGACAATAGAATTACAGATACAGATTGTTTCCTCCAGAGCACGATGTCTACTGTCCGTTGCAATGAAAGTTTACAAATTCAAAATCGATCTGGAGTCGGTCGATTAAGCCACTGTTTATGCGCGTTCGCGCAGTTTTTGATGAGTCATATCATACTTAGTTTGGACGGAAATGAATTTTGTTTCAATATTGCACTTTAGTCTTTCATATTTGTTGTTTGCAATTTAAGACATTTTGAAAAGCAAACTGAACGATAATTATTTTTTAAAATATTATAACACAAAAATGAAAAGGGAAGTCGGATACATTTGTCGAGAGCCTCAAATAATCCTTCAAAGAGCCGCAGGTCGACCACCCCTGGCATATACTCTCTATTATTAAAATCGTCATCAAACTTTTTGAACAATTTTTAAGAGAAAGATAGGGCTGGGCCATACAGCGCCTTTTTTTTCAAAGTAGTTACCGAAATTATTTGCATCAGTTTATATCTTTTATTTCAAAAATAAACTTATTTTAATTTGAAAGAATTTTTCTTAAAAATAACTTTATTATTATTTTGATGCTATTCATTTTATGCTATTCATTTTCTATATGTATACGGTTTTTATCTGATCTGTTTGGATAAAATCAGCCATGTAAACGAAAAAAAACGTTATTTTATGTAAAAACGTTATTTTGTTGGCGAAAGGAGGAAAAATTATGGGAAAAAATTAGTGCAATGTCCCTCATACACATTGAAGAACATACATTAGTTTTAAACTTTCTGAGCATAAGTATAAGTACATCAGAATTTAACATATTTCGAATTTATAATAAAGAGTGAGGATTATAAATGAAATTTAGATCATGCTACTTTGTGTTGCTTCAGCTTTATTTTTCACAGTTTATATTATGTTTCCAACATTCCGAAAGATTCTGCTTAGTTTTAAATCTATTTTCCTTATGTAGTTTCAAATGTTTCTTTAGTTTATTATGAGTCGATATGATTCGTTAGTTTGGTTTGTTTTGCTTGATTTATTACAATAATTAACTTGATAATCTAATTAAGTGAGGAAACATCATCTGATTTATTAAATCTCGGCATTCAATATTTATAAACTGCAGCTTTTGAACCAAAGGCCATGAGGTACCAAGAACTCAAAAAAGATGGTTAGATGGTACTCTAAAATACTTGGACCATAATGAAGATAAAGAACCAGAAATTTAAAGCAAAGAACAAAAAAAAATGGGAGTGAAAATGATCAGGTTGTACTAGGAAAGAAAGATGCAGTTATATTTGTTTATTTTATTCTTTAATACTGGAGTGCCCACTGGGATAATTTTACGAGCTTAAATACTTCCTAAGCCAAAAAAGGATTATTTTGAGATTAAATATTTCCAAAATATTAATTTTATTAAGCCAATTTTTGATCTAAACTTTTTGCAAAATGCCTTCTAAGTACTTGAATGACAAACATTTCTGACCAATAATGACTTTGATAATATATATATATATATATATATATATATATATATATATATATAGGATTTATCATAGAAATCTCGGAAAATTTAGAATTTCAGTCTTTGAAACAGATTTGAAAACACTCCATTACATCACCACATCATATTATGTATCCAGATACTACTAGCTTAAGTTAACAATCATATGAGATTAAAATTATGCGATGAAAAATTATGAAAAAATATTAAATGATTAAAAATTTTTTTAAAATGTATAATTCCATATTTTTTTAAATTATTAATTTGACTTCAAAAATATCAAGTCGAATTTGATATTTTTATGTTACAAAACAAAACAATGAAGACCAATCAAAATATTGGATATTGTTGACATTTTCAATCTCTGCTAGAAATGAAGCCAAACATTATAAAACAGTTAACTTTAAAAAGAATCTTAAAAGTTTTAAGCATCAATAAATGATAATATTCTGTTGTTGTTGTTGTTGCTTATCCTCCATGTCTGACGGAGTCAGACTAGATCCACGAGTTCGTTGACTGTAAGGAAGTCGAAGACTAAAAGAGGATTGCTAAAGAGATCCTCCCTAGAGAGATCCATGCAATCCAAAAGATGCTCAGGAGAAGCCTGATGATTTTGGCACTTGGTGCAGGTGACGAAAGTTTTCCTGCCCTCGTTGAAAGTGAGGCACTTAATATGACCGCTAGCAAGTCTTGAGAGAACAGTCCGGGTACGTCTGTCACACGGGAGGTCAAGGGACAAACCCGGTTTTAATCCCTTGTACCAATTATGGGTGGGGGTGTTTTCCACTCCTCCGAGATTTTTGATTTTTCCCGGGAGTATAACTCCAGAAAAGTAAGTGTGGAAGAGGGAGTATTTGAAATCCTGCAACCCTCCTTAGCAAGATTATCGGCCATTTCATTCCCGTGGAGATTCACATGTGAAGGTATCCATTGCAAGTGAACATCATGATTAAGTGAAATGAGTTTTAATTTAAGCAGGATAGAGTTGCTGATCTTGTCGCCTACAAGAAGCCAATTACTAAGATGGTGGAGAGAACTACGGCTGTCAGACAAGATCCATAGGTCACCATAATCCTCTTCAGAAAGAATAGCTTCTAGTCCCAGGTCTATCGCAATCAATTCACTTCTGAAGACAGAGCAGTGATTGGGATTACGATGAGAAAGAGTGAATTTGGTGTGAGGGGTTTCAATATATATGCCACTACCTGCTAGAATATCAATTTTACTACCGTCAGTGAAGATTTTGATGGCATTGTTAGGAATGTGGCTTAGGTTTTCCAAGGTCAGTTGTCTAAGATGTTCTGGGATGTAGTCTTTCTTATTAACATGAGTACTTAAGTTAAAGTGAAAGTAAACCCTGGGGAGTCCTTCTGCAGGATTCAAGCAGCACTGTATTGAGTTGGGTTCAACATTACTGTTAGGTAGTTGAAGAGAGACGGCCAGACTGAAAGGGCTGTCCTTCTTTAATCTTTGATGATTACTCCAGCTGTTAAGATACTTGGAGGTCTTGTTGCAGAGGCAATAACTAGAGAGTTTATTATAGTATTTAACAAGTCCAGCTTGTCTTCTAGTATGGAGCGGCTGCAAGTCGGCCTCAAAAAGAACAATATCAGAAGGACAGCTATGTCTTAAACCAGTGATAATCCGGGCAGCACTTAATTGAACTTGTTCTAACTTCTTAAGGTTAGTTTTGGATGCGCAACAATAAATTGGGAAACCATATTCAAATATAGGCCGAATGAAAGTCATATATGTTGTTCTAAGGGTTGTTGCATCGGCTCCCCAGTCGCTACCCGCAATATATTTAAGAATGGTAATACGTTTTCTACTTTTCAATACAATGTGTTCGATATGCTTGTTAGTAGTGCACTCTTGATCCAGAATAAATCCCAGATATTTGGGGTGCTTCTCATAAGTGAGATTCTGTCCCTCCAACTTCAGTTGTGGTTGATAATTATATATACGCTTATTGGTTGTGAAGAAAGTAGCAATTGATTTGCGAGGATTAAAACTGATTTTATGTTCCTTGGCAAAGTTGGACACAGCAACAAGAGAATTATTAATTCTCGATTCAATATTAATATTGTTTCCTGAGCTCCAGAGTACTATGTCGTCTGCAAACAGTCCCACCCTAACTCTGGTAGAATTCAGTTTTTCAATGCCAGATAAAAACTTCGTGAAAAGAGTAGGGCTAAGCACTGACCCCTGAGGAACACCTTGGTTGAGCTTAAATGGTCCTGAAAGAGACTTGTTAACCTTCACCTTGATAGATCTGTGTTGTAGAAAGTCTGCGATCCATGAGTCTGCGATCCATTCGTTGATAATATTCTAAACTTAGAAAGCAAATAAGAATATTTTCAAAGAATATATAGGATACATTTTTTTTCATGAAACACGAAAAAGGAAAATGAGCAATTTTAAAAAATTAATTTTTAATTAAACATTTTATTAGGAAACTTAGTTTAATTTTTAATGTAATAAAAAATAATTATTAAAAAATCGATAAAAATAGTTTGACATGTAAAATTAAATAAGAATTACTTATAGGATTAAAAATTATTAATTAGTAAGATCTGCCTGCGAATGGGATGACTTTTAAGGAATGTATCAAATTAAAAGTTTATTATTATTATCGGTGTGTAATGCTAATAATACTGGGATTTTCACTTTTCAGCACTACAGGGAGCAGAAGTGATGACACCTTAAGCAGTGGGGGGGGGCACTCAGTGGGCGTGGGATCATAGCCCTGAGAGTGGGTCTTCATAAATTAGAAGCAGAGATTAAGCATGATGTATTATTTCACATGGGGGGACTCAGCGACCACGACCTATTAACGTTCCCCATCCGACATTAACGAACACGACTGATCTTCGATTGGGTCGGGATTAGAACTCACTACCTTCCGATAACGAGGACGATCATCATAACCAATCAGACAACTACGACTTTCTGAAAGTGTAATGTTTTAGCTAATTAATGATTGGTTGCATCAAGTATGATATATATTCCCTCTTCCCCATTTGCATGTTTTTAATGTTCTATGCGCATATATAAACAATATATTTTCTTTTTTTTAATACTTCCGACATGGTGTTCATGTGCTATCTGCAATTTGTACGGCATGTTATCTTAGGCTTTATAAGTGTGAGTATTTAAATATTTAAACTCTAATGTATGCAAATTAAACTAATTTTAAAGGATTAAAATCAATCCTCAAAATTAAAGACTTTTTTGTTGAATTCTTTTCTGTGGTAGTTACATGATTTTGAACTCTAAGTAATTAACAATACATTTAACTGAATTATATAGTTCTTCACATTTTTTAAGTAATAATTCTATTCTATTCTTTTTTTCTATCTTTGGTTTATTAGATAAACAACAAACGTGTACTTGAATCTGCAAAGACAAACTATAAGGCTTAAATGTTTTTTATTCATAAGATCAAGAATAGGATTTTCTTTTGTACTTGAAAGTAAGAAATCAGCACTACAAAAATGATTTCAAGCAATAAAGAATTATCTTATCACACTATATATTTTAAAAGAGTTTAAGCTCACAAATAAGCTATGAATTTAAAATATTTTGAAATATGTTCACTAGGAAAATTATTATATATAATAATAAACATATAAAATATATTTTATATGAAATATTTCTTTGATAGTGAAACACTAATAAAAGTATATTTCATTTTCGTTTTGATATATTCAGATGCATTTCTAAGCAAAATTTAACTATCAGAAATATTTTAATTACACGCTAGTAACAAAATTTATACTATGAAATACGTAATATTAAATTTGTTAAGCAAGAAAAAACACTTCTGATTAAAAAAATGCACAATCGCTAGAAAGATCAAACTAAAAAGACAAAAAGTGAAAACGAAGAATTAATTTGTACTTACAGGGCCAACACAGTTTAATATTAACTTTGCACTTTTGCACATATCATAAAGTGACTTTGGATCTTCAGTATCTGCATATATAACTGGAATATCTTGTATGGTAATACCTGAATATATGCAATACATTTGTGAAAAATGAAGTTAAGACTTTTTTAAAAATATTATACATTAATACATTATTGCAAGAAATACATTTTAAAGTGATAAATACTGAAATGAAATCCATAAATGATATATGAAATTTATATAAATGTCCAATTATATAAAAAACTATTTAATGAGTATTTGATAGTTTGTTTATGTATCAAATGTTCACCGAGAAATTTTTTAAGTTTAATTGCTTGATGTATTCATGTTTCGAATGCTTAATCAGTAAGTCTTGAAATTGAATAGAACTCAGACAATGTAATTTCATTAATGTAATTTTTTTTATAAATTTAAGCTGTTTAAAATTTTATTTATATTTATATTTTTATAATGTATTGAAGCACTTATTATGCAATTATGTTTTAAAAATTACAATTTTTAAAATTTGTCACTGACAAATATTTTTAAAATTTTTTTTAGAAATTAAAAAAAAAGCGGGAAACTCTTAAAAGCTTCTCTTTTCGATTTTCAAACTTTGGCAAATTTAAATTTACCGATGCTTCGTTTCTCAATCAGAGCAATTTTGATGCAACGGTTATCATGATTTTGTTTAAAATTCTATTTATTTTATTTTCACATTAAATCTTACTAAATATGACTCAACTTTTTTATATTTTCCGCGGTCTAATGTGCTATTTTATAATGTGCAGAATTATAATTAAAGTTTTTTGCTCATTTTCAACTAATTTATTATCACATACAACAAAAATGATACAATTAATTTTTCAAATTATGAAATGTGTGCATCATTCTTGATCTTCTTAATATAAAATAAATTTACGATTATACGACGCGATTCTTGTTGCAAAATTTCCTAAAGGAAGTTGTTAATTATGGATTAATTGTTAAACACAGGCTAGTTAAAACACAAAAATTCTTCTTTACTAATTATAAAAAACAAAATATTGAATTAATCATTTTAACGGTTTCCGATTTTCATGGTTTTAAGGATACCCTTGGAAATTTGGTATGACAAAATTGCGTATAAAATTATTTTTCATTATATTTACGTAATATTACTACTCATAGATTACGAATTTTTTCATAAATTTAATTTCTTTTTTGAATGCCTTTCGGTATGGGTAAAAAACATGGGGTACTAACTGAATTTTACTCACTTACCTTGCATTTTATTTAAATCTGCAACTTTCTAAGTCAATTTATTACTTTGCTTTTTCATATATGTGTAACTTCTTGACCATTAAATAAATATTTAAAAAGATTCTTTCTTGAATTGTTCTGAGTTTCTTCTATATTACGTTGAAAATATGCTTCCCTGTCATGTTTCTGTTGGTTTAAATATTCCTGCCGACAGAGGTCGCTAAACACAGCCATTGACCCTGTATTTTTGAGTACATGGTCAAGTGAGGATGCTGATACGCACTGGCTGTTATGGCTGGTTGACTTAAAATTTGGAATCCCATACTTATTACAAATATAGTATAAACTATTCTATATCCCCCGATTTCTCCAACTTTATGCAGCTTAGATCATGCAGCATGGTAGGTAACCATTGATCATGAATTTCGATAGAATTAAGGTGCGTAATTCCCACTTCATGTGTAAATATTTTCAATGTTTTGAAATCCTTTTAAGTTGTCAATAGAGTTCAACTCTCTTATCTATGTATACAAAAACTAACATCGAGGGAAAAACGGGAGAAAGAGAAGTTGTTCTTAAAAATTCTGAGGAAAAATCAGTTTTGTTTGTTACGTATAGTTCTTTCATAGGAAAAAAACCTCAATTTATAAGTCCTTCCTCTAAAAACAGTATGAGTTAATGGAATCATCAGATAATAAGATAGAATAGTATAAGTATTAAGAAAGTATAATAAGGAGAATTTAGATAAGTTCATGCTCATATCTTATGGTGATTTCTTAAACAGCAATCACAATCATTATAATTTTATACATTTAAAAATAGATTTCATTTTTCCTCAAACAATGCCAATGACACTATTTTTCTGAAATAATGTTTTTGAGTATCAGAAAAGATATACAGTTCATTTCATGCAAGTTTCTGTACGCCTAAGGACTGAATCGTGAGACGAAGTTGTTTTTAATACCAGCTGCTCCGCTACCCTTCGTTTCAGAATTCATATTTATGTTAGAATAATTAAGACGTAAAGTTGTAAATATCTTTGTAAATGTGTTAAGTGTTAATTAAATATTACTTCTGATCACCGTAGTTTTTTTAATTAAGCTACACCCATCCATACACCTCATATATATATATATATATATATATATATATATATATATATATATATATATATATATATATATATATATATATATATATATATATATATATATATATATATATATATATATATATATATATATATATTATACATAAGCATATTGCCTGTCATAGAAGATGCCATGCAAAAAATAATGCTCAGAAAGCGATAATAGTTAATATACCGACAGAGACAACATTTTTAAATAAATTATGTTATTTACAATATAATACATTTTTATATGACTAAATATGCACAAATATCTTTTAGCAGTGTTTCAGTTTCCGGTGAGGGCGGGGGTTTGCAAGCAGGCTCTACAAACATAATAAAAGTAAGTAAATATCTTCCAAACTTCTTTCCATAGATTGTCCAAAAAAGGAGCTTAAGGTATATCAAACGATCAAAAATAGCATCCTATATGTTCTCAATCCAGAAAGATAAAAAAGCATTGCCAAAGAAACAAGTAGATACGCTGCAATTCATGTTGGCTGGTTTAGTGCGATGCCACATTGCTCTTGTGGAAATTCCACTTTTCAGATTTTGAAAGTTAGGAATACGTCCGGTTATATTACTATATCAATGTAAAGTATGCCGTCAATTTTCCTTCTGATGTGGACTATGGACTGTAATCAATTTGTTATAGTAACTAATTGCACCCTAAACTAATGTTCCACATGGACGGGATTCAATAATATAATTGAATTAATTCTTTCTATCTCTGTTATAACCAGGACACCTTAGACTTTTTTTTTTTTTTGCAAAAACGTACATCCACATCTCAGATTATTAGTCAAGAAACATATATAGTAGAGCTTGTACAGTGCTGCCATCTCAAAATTACGACTTTGAAAATACATTATAGACAACTGGCGACTCTGATATGCCCAAAGACAAACCTGTATGCAGGAGACAACATAGTCTTTTCAGACGTGTTCCGGATCTGAGGGTCATACATGTAAGTGGAGCTCTCAATAAGAAATTGTATCGCCTGTTTACATTTGGTATCGTCATATGTATCCTGCATCTGGTGTGATAACACGAACATTCATCGGGTACACAAGATATACGATTTTAGTTTAGATTTTTGGCACATTTATGACATCTTAAGATCAATTGCTATGCTCTATCTTCATGGCTTGTAAAGAGCTCTCTTTCAATACGATTGTTGAAAATAATATGCTGCTCGTCGTCTGTTGAGCTTCCTGGATACAGAGGGTATATCATAGTTGTCTGAATTTTCAGGGTTGCCAGACCTGTCAGCAACTGAAACCATTTTATGATGTGTTGTTGAAAATCTTGGATACCAGTCCTCTCTAAATATTACATTTGATGAGGTGTGATATGGACTTGAGGACAAGTTCTACAGTTATGTCATCCATGCCAGTTGGACTAGGCTAAGCATGGCCTAATAATGGACATCGCTCTTTGGAACACAAAGTTTCAGTTTGATTCCAGCATCTATTGAACAATGGGAAAAAGATGTTGCATTCCTGCCTTCTGCATGCACGCCTATCTAGGTAGATGTTTTGGGTGTTGCGACGCTTAAAAACAGTCCTCAGTCTATAAAATCCCTGAAGGTAATTTACAAGTTGGATGCCAAAATACCTTACAACTATTCTTGGTCATTAAGCTATCAACCAAGCTGTAACAAAATCAGTTTGACTCCATGACTAACATAATAAGGGTGTTTTAATTTTAATTGCCACTAGTTCCAAATGTTTCTACAAATATTCTATCACTGTAAACTTTCAATATGGTTAAATATTGTTTTTTCGTTTTCATTTGGTTACTGCAATTCTTTTCCTTCAAGACAAGACAATCATGTACACACACACACTATATATATATATATATATATATATATATATATATATATATATATATATATATATATATATATATATATATATATATATATATATATATATATATATATATATATATATATATATAGGGGGATTAGTCTTTTGACAGATTTATTTATCAAAGATTTTCTTCATTATGTTATCATCTCAATTTTATTCTTCTTTTCTTCTTCATAAATTTCTACGATCTCAGATGAAAATGCAACATCCTGTTATATTTTGATCTTTATGTTGTTTCATTTCTAAAGAACAGTTGTATAAAATGAGATCAAATTCAGTGTGGAGAACATCTAAAAATATAATTTTGTGTGTTTCTACTGTAACTGGCATAGCAACATCATTGAATTCCGTTAGAAAGAAAAAGGGAATAATTTTACCCTTTTTATAAAAATGCAGGCACTTGATAAAAAAAGATTGAAATAATATATAATATTCGATATGTAATGCACAGAATGTACTTCAGAAATATATTAGAAACGAAAATAGTCCCTGTTTGCTGAAATCTGTAAACGTGTCGGTAATTGTGTAAGCTGACACACACACGGAAACATACACAACTCATAAAAGCTTTAGTCTACCATTTATTTATTTGAAATCAAAAATAATTTTCCTCAGTAACTCGCTTTATTATTTTCATTTCAGGTGAAGGGTTAAAATGTTGCATATTATTGACACGCACACAAAATGATTAGATATACAGGAACAATAGAATCTCATTTTATTTCCTCCTCTCCTAGAATCTCATAATATTTCATTTATCATCACTTGACTGATAAGTTTAAGGTCTCTCATTACCAACATTTCCCACTCCAGAAGTTTTCATTTATTTAACTTATATAACCGCTCACTGCTTATCTTCCTTGAATTTCCTTCATCATCCATGACGCACTTAAATCGCCGCAGTTTGTTTATGTACAGTATAACTGTTTTTAAGTTAGCCTTGGTATTTAACAGATGTGTTAACGTTCATCCTTTTATTCCCGAAAAAAAATCCCTTTCAGGAATTCTTTGTTTTTATACATTTCTTCCAGCTTCTCGATATATTTCATTCATTGACGAAAATATATACGCATGCATGTTTGACCCCACGCAGCGAGCAGATAAAATGTGTTAAATATAAATGTTCTAAGGCATTATAATTCACATGTCGAACGCGTATAATTTTCGAGGGAACATTTTTTGCTTGTGGTGCTTCGCATTTGCGTGTGGTAAAGAAAATCATCTAAAACTCTATCAAGCACTGAAAAAAGCGAATGTTCTAGACAGACTTCCTGTACAACAGTGGCTGGAGTCGAACCCGGTACCTTCGAGTCTAAATAGCGTTGCCCTATCATTGGGTAACGGTGAGTCCATACGTGTGTTTTTACTTATCGTACATTTTTAATATGTAGAAGCAGGGTTTTTATCTGTTGGTTTATAGTGTTTACTTATCACATCCCGAAAATATAACTGAGATAAATAAGAAAAATGAAGGAATGGCTCGAAATGTGGTGTTTCATATACATCTCAATCCACCGAATGAAATGATGAAATTGTGAAGCGATGAATTGATTATACTATTATATGTAGTGGATTGTGCAGCGATGAAATTTAATAATATTATTATACTTTAAGAACAGAGCCCTATGAAAAGCAAAAATTACTGAAATGCTGTCAAAAATGTGTGTTTATTATCATTTATCTTTTGCCTGCTTATATGAGACAACCAATTAACAGGATTCAAGACTGAATATCGAGCGTATACGAATTAATGACAAAAATAAACACGCCCTTCACGCGTCACACATAATAACAAATCGGTGTGCTGAGAAGAAAGAAGATAAATTGAGAAGGGAGTATTAAGTTTTCTTATTATTTATATATTTATATTAAGATATTATGTATATAATGAGAGTTGGATATATACATTTAAATTAATATTAGCCGAAAATTTCATTTAAACTGTATGCAATTATAAACATAGAAAACCTTTTTGTATTCTAACTTTTTCATCTCAAAATTTTCTTGTAATATAACAAATTTATTTTACAAAAAGCACATAAGTATAGGGAGAGATAAATATATACATTTTAATTAACTGTAACGAAATTTTTTTAACTGCATGCAACTATTACAATTTGCAGAGGAAATATTTATGTATTGCATCTTTTTTTATATGATAGTATGCGTTTCAATAGAACTTTATATATTTTGTACAACAAAATTATATAGACATGTATAAATGACTTCTTAGCTATCATTTGAGACTAATTGAACAAAAAGTTACATTTTGTTTTCAGGAATGAGTCCAAATACTGATTATTTTTTAATTTGAAATAGTTTAAATGCATTCAAATTATTTTATAGTTCCTGTTGGAATAGTCCTTGCTAGCATCTTATCCAACTTAATAAGCATAATCATTTTTATTAACTAACTAAAAACTGGTTAAAAACATATATAATTTATTTTAATACTTTTTATAAAAATTCGTGCTGGATAGAGGATTTAATAGTTAAATCTTGCTCTATTGAGTGGAAGATATCGATCCATCGACTCCAGAAGATATTATACCAAAAATAGTTAAAAAGACTTTACAAACTCTTTCAGTAATTTGATTATCTACAACATATTGCCAATCAAATATGTATACATTAAAAAGACTTGCAGAAGTTTTTTGTTCTTAAAATAACACGTAGTTACTAATAATTAGAATCTGATTTTGCTGAGCAAAATTCATAAATTAAGAAATTATAAAACTAACAATAAAAAATGTTATAATTATAAAAAGTATAGTAATTCTAAAATTAACAATATATCGATTAAAATTCATTTATTTTATTTAAATAAATGTATAATCACTAAATGATTCATTTTTAACTTACCCTCTTCCAAATAACTTTGAACTTGTGTTAGCGTTTCTTTTAATTTGCTAAGACTTCTGCCGGCAACTGCCCATTTAACTGAGCTGCTGCGAGCCGAAATGGCAAGTTCTTCAACAACATAGCGTCCTATATGCCCCGAGGCTCCAAATATAATTATATCAAATGTTTTGACATTTTCTTTTGACATTTTGAATTACCACAGTATGATGAAGAATATAACTATACTTCAAAAAGGAATATAAAATAATTGATTTTAAAATGACAATATAATCTTTTTTCGTGATAAATTGATTATCACTCTAATTTTAATTACTGATTAGGTTCTTCTCTATAAGAAATCGATTTGATTATATTTTTAGAAAATATAATCTTCTTATCTTTAAAAGTGCTTGATAATTTGGCATGTACTAAAATAATTTAGATGCCAAAATTATCGCCAAATTTGCAATGTATAATGGAGCGGCATCTACTGAATTAATGCTATCTTATAAAGAATAAAATATTAAATACGTAGTAGGGATGTGCCAAATGAATATTCTTCAAAAACTTGTTCCAAATGTTACATTTTTAATGCATAACAATTATAAATAATTATTATGAAATAACAAAAGAATCAGTGGACGCTGATTGGCTTAAAAAAACTATTATTTTTATATCGAACTTCCCTACTGGTTTTAAAACAGCCATTGTTATTTAATTTTGGGTCCGGTTTTTTCATTGGTTTAAAAAATATTTTGGCGAGAAATAACGAATTATTTTTGGCTACATTTCAGCTGAAAAATAATATTTTTTAAGCCAAACTACCAAGATTGTTTTTTTAGGAAAACACTTAACAGTGAGATTCACTAGACTTTCTTTTTCTTTACTTCATAGAGTTTACTTTTTCTTCACTTCAAGATCATACTTCTTTTTCTCCTTTTCTATAAAAATCGGAGAAATCTTCTGGTTGAAAATTTTTCTTGGAAAACTGCTAAATTATATTTAGTTAAAATTTTTGAAGCGTTTTTACAATTTTATTCTTAGTTACAACTACATTTAAAATTGAAAAATGTAATATATATAAGTGAGAGTGAGAGTGTGCTAAATTGTTGAAACGACTATATTTTTTGTATATCTATATACAAGTAGCTGACCGATGGCAGAGTGGTTAGTGCTACAGTCTCCTAAGCTGTGGATCCCTGGTTCGAATCCCGTTTCGGGAATGTATGTTACTTTTTTCCTCTATTCTCTTTGTGTTTCTCTGTCCTTTCTTCTGTGATGGTGTATGAAAGTGGCCTACCCTATAAACGAGTTTGTGGTGGTATGGTGCGGGCAACGTTACTTGCCTCCGTGACTTGGTTCACAGGTGCCCGCTGTGTAACGACAAATGAGTAGCAATTTCTGGCCTTGTTGTGGCATGGGGTTCGTCACCCAAGTGCCCGCCGTTAGAAAAAATATACAACTATAATGTTTAGCTATAACTGCATGGTATTATTTATTTTTTATTAATTTCTTCCTTTCAGAATAACCATAAGAAAAAAGATCTTTACTTTAATTTTTTTATTTGTTTTAAAATTTAAGTAATGATGAGCTTTATTGGAATATTAATTTTTAAAATATTGTTTAATAAATGCAACATTAGGTATATAGAGGATTTATAATATTTTGATATATAAAATTTATTTTTCCTCTTTAATATACAACATGCTTTTTTATATAACATTATTGTGTTGATATTAAAATCACTTTTTATAAATTTTTTAAAATATTTACTCGCGTGCTAGTTATTTCATTTTTTTAAAAATTCAATTTTTCATTATTTGCTATTTCTTTCATAAAGTGTCATCACTGCGTAATTTTCCATATTTTCTATTTTCTTTAATTTAAATATTTGTTTACAAAAAGGCAATCATACAAAGGCAATCATTTCATCAAAACCTAAGCAATTTAAGTGCGTAACTACAGTTCTAATGAAATATTGACAAATTTATTAATTTTAATTAATCATTATGCATATTTTATTGACATAAGTTTTAATTTTTGAACTCTATGAATAATAATTAATAATTTTATTTGAATATTTCAAACAATTCTTGGAAGTAAATATCATTTTTTTGTCTTGAAAATTTCACATTTTTCTGAAAGAGAGAGAGAGAGAGAGAAAGTCATATTTTTTATAAAAAACTTATTTTTTACACCAAAATATTTTTATATTGATTTATGAATATAGTTTTTCTTAACTTTTATTTGAATACTTATACCTTACATTCTTTTCCTGTAGGTCCGGTAAGTCATATATTTAATATTGAGTATCTCTTTGGATAACCTAATGTTGTGGTAACAAAGATATTGTAAGGCCTTTAGGACACATTAACAGAAGACTTTTTTTGGAAGAAATATTTCTGTTTTAATCTTATTCACACACTTGAAAAAAAACTACCATAAATGCATTTTGATAGATTTTAATCCAAAGTAAAAAAATTGTGGATTTTTTTAACAGAGTCTGGTATTGAACATAGATCTTGAAGATAATTGTGCTATATTTAGTCATTAATACTTAAATGAGTAAATGTATAAATAATCCCTAGAAGATAATAAGAGAAATTTGTTTAAATTAAAATTTACAATTTATATGTCTTTTTATAATTTATGTCAATAATTTTCAGAATTATTTTATAGAAAAAGATTTCTTGAAAATAATTGTTCTATTTAATTTACAGATTATATAACAATGAGAACGAAAAATATTTTTAAAAGCATGTTAAAAGCAATTAGAGTTATTATATTTTAAGTTTTATATTTAATACAAAAAATTATTATTTATTACATAGAGCCAAAAGAAGAAACTCACTAAATATTTTGCTATTGCTATTACATCTAATATAGGCAATAGGCAATTTTCTCAGTGAGTTTCATTGCAATTTTAATCAAATGCAAATAAATAAATAAATTACACAGTGGCAAAGATAAAGTGTACAAATTTATTTATACACATACTTTAATAAATTAAAAAAATGAAAACTTGAATTTATATCTCAAACATGTACTGTTAAAATACACTAAAGTTCAGTTTGGTTTAGTGGTAAGATCAAAGTCTTCGAATTGAAGGATTTTGGGTGCGATCTTAACCACTGTTGAACAACTGAATACGTTGAATACTAATTTCCAAAAATAAATGATATTTTTTACTTGATAAATATGGATTTTTTCTGACACATAATAGTAACTGTGTGAAATATATTAACTATATATTAATCTCAATTTTCACGGTAAAACCCAATTCTCTCATTATAAACTTACAACTTGAATTTTAAGATTGGCTTGATAATCTTTTATTTTCCAAAATTCAATTTTAATAAATTTTAGACTTTTTACTGTATTTTTTATTTAAAATCAGGACAAGTGGGACATACCGTGTCTTCCAAGCTCTCGGATTTGATAACAGCATTTGTTTATTGAAGAAAAATGGAATTTGCCTGTTTCTGAATTGTGTATGCGTATCTGTCTAGCAGGAACTAAGCCGGCTACAGAATGATTAGTATTTTTGCCTCCTGTTAAATATTTGTGGGCTCAATTCACTTTTCGTAAATTAATATATATTGCAGTTTCAAAATCTACTACTACAACCTGTCCAAAGAATCTTCTTGAAAACTTAACCTGTCCAATGAATCTTCTTGAATAAAATAGAGTCGTAGATAGACAAACGAACTAGATGTCAGAAAGAACATTCATTTCTCATTATTTTTCGGTAATTGTGATGCTCAAATATCATTACTTTACAACTTACCTTGGTTTAGTTATTAAATCTTACTTATTGGGTTGGAGTTGGGGCTCGGATTTGATATCAGCCACACTTGATTAACGGAAGATGGATGAAAGGTTATATTTCAACATTTTTGGTGTTGTTGCGTGTAAGTTTTTCCCTTTTTCTCAAATCAGATGCATATGAATATAGTCTACCATCCATGAAAAAGCATTCTGAAAGAGAAATATTCAAAGAACCGTACATCAAGTATAATAGGAAGATCATGGTCTTCAAATAGTAATCGACGAGTTCAATCCCAACCACTACTTAACATCAAGAGATACATATTGTTTTCTACTTTTATAACTGTCAGGATAAGTGTTTAAAAAGTTTCTGAGTTTTCATTTTTACTACACGCAAATATGATCCTCTAATTTAGAAAAATCTTGACTAATAAAAAGAGAGAGTATTCATATTTTACAGTGATTTTTGGCTGCTAGTTTATCCGTTACAAAATATCAAATTATGGTAATAAATAGCGCTATCTTTTACTCTATCAGAAATAATTCAGTTTAGAATAAAATCCGATTAAACCAAATTATTCTTCAGGTTTTGCATGCAATTTTAGCATCAAATAACTTCGAATTTAATTAATTTATTGTTTTATAGTTATTATTAATTTCATTTATAGTATATAAAAAGAGTAAAGATGCTTGTATCTTTTTTAATATGCATATTCTTAATCGCTTAAGGACAAATATGAAAACTATGTTAAATGTATTCAATGAAATATACATTAAGTAATGCCCCAGTCGTCCGTTTAAAAAGGCGTTATTTCGTTATCAGAAAGTATCCAAAGTATTTTCAAATACCTGGTGGGGATCATAAAATAGAGGCCTCACCCGGACTATGCACAATATAACGTAAGTCATGGTTGTAATTTTTTTCTAATTGAAATAATACTTTTATATTTGTCAGCTCAAGTGCTTGGTTCCTGATTCCAAATTATGAAGATCAACTTTCAAGAACGAAAAGGGTCTTCTTTCTCACGATATTGCTGCATCAAATGTTAAATCTATGTTGTGCAACTTTTTCCTTGAGTAAGAAATTCTCATAAAAATGGTCAAGTACCTGAATAACCAGTGAAATTCACAACAGAAACAACACTATTTAAAACATGTAACACTTACAATACATTAATTTAAATAATTTAGCATGCAGAATGTAGTAGAGAATTAAAGACTGCGACTTGCACAGAATATGCGAAACATTAGTTTTAAGAACAGAATTAAAGCTATGACAGCCTAAGTTTGTATATTTTACCAAAACGTAAATGATATCATGTTTAGAAGAGACTAGTAATATATTATATTTAACAGCATCCATTGCTTTGTTCATCACAATCATTAAGTTCGTATTTAGTGTCTTTTCTATCTTTAAAAGAACTAAACACAGATAACCATATTATTATTTGGAATCACAATCTAATGATAAGATCGAATTCAGAATTTAGATCACCCTGCTCTTGTCACATCAGTGGAGGGGCAATTGAACCTACGAAAAGCCTATCTTGCATAGGAAAGCTTATATAACATTCGAAAAACTTATTTTCCATCTTGCATATCTTGGTTTGACGCTTTCAAAGGATAACCTATTGATCCCTTTACTTTTCTGGCATATAAATACAGCCTTATCTTATCGAACTTCCTCAATTCTTTTTATTTTCATCAGATACCATCTGATGAATGTAAAAAAATTTATCTGCAAAGAACATTACAAAATATATTATATCTATGTTGAAGCCAAGTAGATTATCATTGAAAGATATCACTTTCATCATTTGAAGTTAGTGAATTTGATAATTCAATCAGGTGAAGAAAATATTAAGAAGTTCTATAAACATTAATATCTTTTGTAAGGTCTAATTCCCTTTTATTGCAGCTAGCTGAAAGTTTGAAGGGGAAAGGGCTTGTTTAAATGTAGTTTTCGTTACATAACAGTAATTAAAAATGACGAAGAGTTAAAAGATATTTAACTTCAATTATTAGTTTGAAGATAAATGTTGTAAACAATATATCCTTTAACTTATTTCATATTAATAATAACAATATTATATGCAAACCTCTTGATATTGTTGATTAAGGATGCGTTAATTAATGAGTGTTGAAACCAGCGACTTATGAAAGACAATTTTTTTATACATTTTAGGAAACTATTGTACGGCAGAATCACGCTATCAAAATAACGTACTAACATTGATTATGTCAACAATATAGAGCCATTCGTTATCTCGCTGATATCATGGCAAACAATTCAAAGATGATTGGATGAGGCTTTGCTTATACCGTGATAAGTATTATAGCATTTGGTACTCTATTTCGTACATTAAAACCTGTGTTAAACCTAGCTTTAAGGCAGGTGGCAAATTCGATTGACAATCCGATTAAGACGCCGTCTCACGGTGGACAAACACCATCTCAGAGATGTCGTAGTGTGACGTAGCTAAACGTTGTACTCTGACGTCAGGGATATCTTAAGCCAATGAGAATTTTCTTACATTCCGTTCCATTTCCTAATGTTCGATTATTCTTATTATTTCCATTGTTTAGCATTTATTTTTCTCTTGTTTCGAGTATTAAATTTCTGCTAATAAAATGGGTAGTAAATTAATAATTGCTGCAACTACTGTCATCGTGTGTACTGCAAACTATTTTTGCTAGACAAAAACGAAAACAAAAATTTCCCGAAAATTAAGAATAATAACAAATTAGTGCTCATAAACATCAGATTTCTTTATCGAAGAAAATGTGAATTACAAAACAATTAATTTTTATTATTAGTCATTGCAATGTATGTAGACTTTGAAATAAAATATAAACATGAACTAATGAAAAATTATATTTTAACTATGATACGATAGTTAATCTTAATGTCATTCATTTAATAACACACATTCAATGCTGAACATTAAACATTTTGTCACATCATATTTTATAATTTAGCTTATTCTGTAAATCAAATTAGATATTTAAATATATATATTGAATCTTTTAACATTCTAAATGAAGTCAGCTTTCATAATGGCCCAAATTAGATATCAAAATCTTTTCAACTAAGATATGAAAACTATCTATTTAGTAGCTTAATAATTTAATTTTATCACATTTACGTCATGCAATTTAATCAATATATTTATTTTATATTTTGAAATTATAAGTGCTTAAGTTATATTTGTAAGGAGTAAATCACCACTGTTGCTACAACTATAGTGTAAATAAACATGAGGTATTATAGTTGGTTATTTTTTGAACACAACAAAGAGTTATCCTTAAAAAAAAAATGAAATTAGCGTTGTCTCGCGGAATGATGCTAGATATTTCGAGCCAGCTTGAAATCCAGAATTGTCCTGCGCTCCACCCATTTACTGACGTAACTAATACATCAATGACGTCATTTGGACTGATGTGATTCTCGTGAGACTCTCAGCTTGTCTCGCAATACATGTCAAGCGTGATTATCTACAAATTTGCGTATTTCCTACTTCTGATACTACAGCATAGAACATTACTGTCGTTGATACAATGATACTGACAATGTCATCAGAATAGCGCCTTCACAACAAACGAATACAGCCTTTATCGACCATAAAAGGTACTATTCATGAACAATCACAATTATATTTTATTTGGAAAATTTTTCTTTTGGCTGAGAGTATTCCTTTCAATCAATTTTTATGCAGCTGCATATGTGTATTGAGACGAGAAAGTTTTCAAATAAATCTAGTATTTGCTTATAGGAAACGCATTTTTAATTATATTGTGATGACACCTTGGAAAGGGATCCTAATCGTCATTGCCAGTCGCACAAGAACATCGACAGAATTTTGTAGTTACTGTTAAGAAATGTCTTATACTATATGCTTGACTGAGTTCTCTTTTCTATCTGAACAAAGCTCTAGCACCATATTCTTTAGGTGCTACATCAATATTTTTGAATTGTCTATGTTTTCCATTGGCTTCTCAGTTATCTAAGCCCTTTTCACTAATTAAGCATTTTAGGACATGTTGGTTTGGCAACTTTAACTATTTCATAGTATTTCCGAACTCCTTCACAAGCTCCCGAATTGTGACAAAAGTAGCCAAATGAAACATCAACAACTTAATCAATCACATACATACCGATCCCAGAGAAAATTATTGAAACATGTACTTTTTGTATTAATGTATACTAGTAAAATATTGTTCTCTTCAAATACAGTATTTTCCAAATCTCATAGTTGCTATTGAATTTATTTTAGATATATATATTTTTTTACAATTAAAATCTTTTTGCAATTAATTGTAAATTTTTTCGTGCTTAAAAAATTGCAACCCAAAATATTTTTAAAATTTCCCCCAAAATAATGTAATTCATACTGTATAATATAGTTGTAGATAAAATTTAGTTGAGTTTTCCTGTTTAAGAATAAATGTATTTTATTTTACAGCAGTGTCTTTTTGTTGCAATTATTTACACATTTAAATATTTTTATTCAAATTACGTTTCAAATTTTGTTCAGTTTTAAACACAAAATAATGTAATTCATAACACTTAACACAGCTTCATATAAAATTTAAATATGCTTGTTTCTTGTAGACATACCTTTTAGTCCATTTATTTATTGAATTCCAAGCATTATATTCATCCAAAACCAAGCATTTATTTGCAATTATATACGCTTTCAAATAACTATAATCCAAAATGAAATCAAATTTTGCATAACTATACACCCACGATAATGTAATTTACAAAGTATATAATAGATGTAAGAACAAAGTATGATTAATTTATCCAAATTTGAAATTTTTTTAATTATAAAATGAAATCTATAATGAGAAATTTCATCATTTTAAAGATAGGAATTATCTTAAAAATAAATTTAGAACATAAAAATTTCAAAAACTTGTATGTAATATCTAAATAATTATTTTTTCAAATATTTTGAATTACAAATTTCTATTACCTTAGTTAAAGAAGAAAAGAGTTTACCGTAAGTATCAAAAATATTTAATTATTAACAATTATTAGATTAGCAATTTAATCAGAAATATGTGATGATCATAAATTTGCAAACAGATTGTCATACAAAACAATATTCAGCTGATATATTTAGAAAACTGAATCGAAAACTCTAAGACAAGACATACACATATACAAACATATATCAGATATTTATTTATTACTATTAAAAAATTAAGCATTTTTCATTATTTTGTATTATATTTTCAAGTAAACACCAATTGAGACTATATATATATTTAAATTTGTGACAAAAACAAACAAAGAAGAAAAAAAACTATCGAATTGAAAATTTTTATTATGAAAGATTATTTTTTGCTAACTTTTAACTTAAAAAAATTGTCTCATAAAATTTGTTTTCGTTAATTTAAAATACGCAGTGAAAACATAAAGTTTAATACGAAGATAAAATTTTTAATCTTAATTTTTTTATTTAAATGTTATTTACATTTTTTGTTTTCCTTCAAACTTGTTGGAAGTGAAATGATACCACATCCGGTCAATGGTATTCGTAGAAAATTAGCTAAACATTCTATGCTGCTACTTCCGCCAAAAGCTAATACATCATTATCATTTTAAATGCATCATAGTTTGGTGGTTATTTCATAAGTAAACATAATACAATAAACACACTTGAAAGAGTAAATATTTTCTCCAGACGAAAGCGAAAATCACTTTCGCTTTTCTTTCAAGATTTTATTTGAATATTATACTTTTTAATTGCAACTTTTTATTTGAATAGAAAATTAAATTATTTATGCTTCAACTAATAACTCAGTATTTTTAAACATTGAAAATTAACTTTAAAAGAAAATATGAAATTGTTAAGATAAAAAAAGTTTTAATTATTCTACTGCAATCATATGTATGTGTACTGTAGTCATATGTATGTATGTATGTGTGTCATATGTAAATATAACTACCACAAATACATTGACCTTCATATAACATTATTTGCTAAATAGTCAAACAGCTAAAATATGTTATTAAAATAAATTTAAAATCCACAGCATATTATCGTTTTCTGAAAGGTATTTTAGTAGACAGTAAGTAATATTAGCACATTGAAAGTGAGGAAATTGAAAGATTTCTCAAGTACATATACCGTCAGATATATATCAGCAAATTTCAAAAATATGATGTCCATCTAATAGCATTGACTTTGAGATCTTCACCATAGCCACACAGAAGAGCAGAGTGTAGTCACATGTTTATAATGATTCCAGAGAAATTTATTTCTATAGATTGCTCATGTAACTGACACCGTTTATTAAAAACTAAATAGAAACATTGTTGTAAAATTTTGTTATGATATGATACCTATACACTGCACATTAAAATGTATGCATTATGTTATTAAGTCATACATATTATTAATACCAACAAAGTTCCACAAAGTGTTGGTTAGTTCTTTTATGGTAAATAATATTTTGCAAACACCTATATTAAACGTCAATTCTTCATACATTAAACTTATTTATGTATACACTAAAAGTAAACTGAAATATTTAAATCTAAAGTGAAGGGGCTGTAATTTGCTGCAGAAGTATAAAATTTTAAGATTTTCCATGCTGAAATGCTGCTGGAAGTATTGAAGCGGATTAATTCAGAACAAAAGTTTTCTTCGGTATTCATCATTCAGAAAATTTGCAGCAATTTTAAAATAGCTAAACAGATGTTCGATCATACAATGGTTACGATTACCTCGGGAAATCGATATAATGTTATAACAGCAATGTGAAATCGAATAGTGACATCAAATCGTGCGACATCTATGGTATTAAAATTGGTAAGACGATATCTTGCACTGTTGTGGTCAGGAAGGTATCAGAAATTAATTGCATATGCGGGCGAATACATATGTATTTCCGCATATGTCTAATCCAGAGAGATATGTATCAAGTATCGTCAACATGTTAATTGAAATAAGTCTAACTGGATTGGTATAAAGTCTAATGGAAGGAATCAAATTAATTTTACAATCCAATATAAGGTATGTAAAAAATCTGAAGCGCACAAAGTAAGCACTATCACATCCCAGAATATCATCAACCATCACAAATTTTGGCGTGGAAGCATCATTATCTAGTAAAGTAAATTCTCATCGCACCACCTTACAAAACTGCAGAATAACTACTGGTAACAAGTTAAGACTTTTGAACGAAAAGTTCTAAAAAAGATTTTTGGTGCTGTATATGAGAATGTAGTTTGAAGGCATAAATACAGTTTCGAGCTCTACAGACCTTTTAAGGAAGCTGACATCGTCAATTATATTAAAGTCGCTTTAGATTTGCGGGCCATACCTGTCGAATGGACCCCTCGTCTTTCACTTCAAGAATTTTTAATTATAGGCCCATTGCAAACAGATCTAGGGGTCGGCTCAAACTTAGATGGACTGATTGTGTGGAGGAGGACTTTAAAGTGATGAAAGTGACAAATTGGAGAAGTGTCGCCTCCCGGAGAATACAGCGGAGGAATGTTCTGAGGAAAGCCTTGGCTCACCCCGGGCTGTCGTGCTGAAGAAGAAGAAGAACAATATGAAACTCTAAACACTATTATAAGATTGCATTTTGTAATATCATTAACAATTAAAGGCATGCGTGGACAGGTAGCCTTACGAAGAACGTACATGAACTTGTATTAATACAATTTTATTAAAATATAGGTGTTGTTAAGTAATACACAAAAAACATACTGAACATATGTACTAGTATGTAAAAAGGTCTAAACTAAAGCATTTTTTGGTAAAATCTATTTTGTTAATGAACTAATTTAGGAAATTTCTTTATCCAAAAACAGATTATTCATTTGCAATCATATTGTGTGTACATACATACATATATACATACGTATGCATTAATGTATATTGGTTACAGAATTATAAATCAAAATATCATGGAAAGGCATTGAATTAAATTATACATTTTTATATATTTATTTATGAAGTTATATTCCAATAATACTAGCTAAAAAGCGTAATAACAGTAAACTGTTATTGAATATTGATTTTTACGTACATGAATAACTTAGCGTAATGAATATTTATTGAATAGTTCTATTCAATATTTGGAATTTTAGGATTTAAAATAATAATGATAGGAATAGAAACGTGCGTACATAAATTATCTTCAGTGGATGATTTGCTGAAACAATAAACTAGGAAAATAATTTTTTTCAGAGACAATACTTTTTTCCTATGAAAAGCTATCAATGATTTATATTTATAAAATTATAGTCGCTTCATTGATGAATATAATTCATAATTTCCTATATAAAGGAGACTTTAAAAAATTCACATGCACAAATTCTTGTTCTCTTTATTAGCAATGTTTGCAAAATGCATTCTTTGATGCATTCCCTTTATTAAGAAACACAAGCTCAGAATCAAAAGCGAATAAACATTTACGGGTCAAAATAAAAACTTGTTGATGAAGGGATTTATAGTCCAAGCTTTTGACATTATACAGTGAAGAAAGTAATGTACATTGAAAAAATTTTAACGTTAAAAGATTCAGATATGAAAAGAGAGAGAGATAGATCAATTTCCCATGGCATGAAAATGTATAAGGAATTCTTTTGCAAACCACGAATCCAGTCAATGAATAGTTTGACTGTAAAATTATGCACAAGAGAAGAAGTGGCAAAATCAATTTACAATCATACATATAAACGATATTGTCGTTTTGCACCGTATAGTGCACACAGTCTAACATTAAAATCCATAGTAAGATGATTGAAAATATCCTACACATTATTTTCATTAAAGATTTTCAAAACTCATGGCGCTTTTCCATGTCTTAAAGATTGAATGCAAGAAAATTCCCAAGCATTATTTCATATAAATATGTATGAAAAAAGCGGAAACGTTTTCAATGTTCGTCCAATATTCAGATATGTCTAGGATTGAACACGTAACAATAATTAAACTCTTCCTGTTATAATGTTTTACATATGACCTATTATTATAATATTTTAAGCATAATAAAGGGATTTAGATACATTATTTTTTTTAAAATCTGCATCTGCCTTCCTTTTGCAAATGACACATCTGTTTTTTTGTCTCGTGTTTCCATCTGGTGTAACGAGAAAGGAGAGCAACAAGCAGAAGTAGAGAACATTTATTGACGAGGACGATGACTCCAGATAAAGGAATAAGAGGGTGCGCCGCTTTCTTTTGAAATGGAGGTCCATTACAGGCAGAAAGTCTGACTTCTTCCACAGTTTCACATCCAAACCTTACTCGGGATTCAAACCCAAGCCCACTCGGTGAAAGCCGAGGGTCATAACTAATATACAGGCTAGTTGGTGACACATATGGTAATAACTACTTATATTTGATTGAAATCCTTCATCTCTCATCGTTGTATTAAATTACAAACACAGAAATTTAAGATCAATTATACGCAGACAAAGAAGATAGATTTGACTTGTATACCATGTAGACTACCGTTAGTTTTATGCTCATGTTTAGGAACTGAGTAACAAAATATCATAAGCAAACTTTTAATAAATATAAATAATATTCTGAATCCATTGATTTTATTTATGAATAGATTGAATACAAACAGAGCTCCAATCCCTTGGAACTCCCATTTTCAATGATTGTAAATAACACAGTTGGAGCATGACAGGAAATTCAAGTTGACAACTCAGATGCTAACCTCGTCATTTGACATTTTTTTAAGAAATTGAAAAGCTATCAATAATATCAGCAGCTTCAGTATGCCGCACAAATGCCATATAATCCAGTATGCCAAATTCTGAATTTTTTTAGAGATTAAGAAATGTTGTCAGGATGAAGTATTGCGAACATCGCGAGAACGTAAATAGTAGAATGGCCAAAATAAAGATTTTTTCATAATTTTTATAGGTTTCCATCCATATGACGTAATAAAAACAAGGTTGCCAGATAAACAAGAAAATCTGGCTCAGTTTTACTGTACGGTCACCCTTGGCGCGTTTTTTTTTTGAAGCCAAATTTGGCGAACAGAGCCTTACTTTTGTCTCATGCGATTCTCGCGAGATGCTCGTCATACAGATGAAGACCAATAAGAATTAAGGTGAAAATTCAATTTTAACAATTCTAGTGTTTACGTCATCGCGATGAAATTTAAAACATTTCGTTCCATTTCAGCATTTTACTAGAAATTTTTGCGAGTTAACTTCGTAAGATTTTTTTAGTGTGTTTAACAATTTGCTTGGCATTTTGGATAATTAAATTCCAGGTTTTATTGATCTTTTTCATTACTTTAAAAATTTAAATTGAATTTAAAGTTACTGTTTATAAAATTATGTCGATACATTCGTTCTTTAGTTTATGTATATGGCATTCTTATAATTTATATTATTACTATAAAATGTTATATAATTTGTATATACATTTTTAAAATTAATGTTCCTGTATTTAATTTCTTAAAGATATTCTATTTAACAGTTTAATTTGTTCTTTATAATTTATATTTCTTCTTTTCCGAATGTTGCTTTATTTTTCATTGTTATTCGTGTTCGGATTCTTCTGGAATTTTCGTTAGAATTCGTATTCTGATTTTCTTAAAACTGATATTTACTTTTTCGAAGTTTCCATATTTTCCTTATTCGCATTCGTTTCCGAAGTAATTTCTTTTTTTCAGCTCCCTCGTTCTTTTCGAAATATTTTTGTGAATCAAAATATTTATTCGAAATGTTTTTGTGTTTTGTTTTAATCAAAAAATTTTATGGATAATTTAACATATCAACTTTTTTACTTTACCATTGATGTTTGAAATCTATAAATTTGCGTTTTTTGTTAATTTTGTAAAATTAGTTGAATATATTGATTGATACCAACTATGTATGAAATATTTGCCACTGTTTCAGCCATTTTTCCTCCCGCCGTTTTTTCCCCGATCGGAAATTCGGCATAAGTATGACGTCATGCGGTCTTGGCGACTTTTTGAAAATTTCGCCAAGGGTGACCGTACAGTAAAATTTTACCGAAAATCTTCAAAAATATCACTAAACTCAGAATTTGGCATGCTGGATTATAACAGCATCTGTGCACAATAAGCTAATAAAGATTTTTGGAAACATTTCAATAATTTAAGTTTTTATTGAATAAATAAGACACACATTTTCCACATTTAATCGAAAGCAATATTATACAATATCTTCGTACGATGTAATTAGAAAAAACTTTTTATTCATCTGGATAATAATATCTTCAGTCTGCGAAACATTTAAAAAGTATTTCTTATGATTTTGTATGTAAAATATTTTTACTAACATTTTTTATTAATTAATGAAATTTAAAACTCAAATTCTTGGATATTTTTCAAATTAAGGAATGACCAAAGAAAACGTTATATTTTTCATCTTCACTTGAACAAATCACTTCAGTTTAAGAGCTTTATATCTCCTTATTTTGTCATAAACTTAGACGTATGATAGTTTTTCTTTTTTGACTAATTTTCATTCTATAAATAAAATAAAGGAAATATTTTATTAACAATATGTAAAAGAATAACCTTGCTTGTTTATGCCTCAAGGTCGTGATTTTGGCATTTGTAGTGATTTTACTTGACTTCAGGTGGACACAACACCAACCAACCAATAACCTTGAGTATATCCTCTAAAATATAAGGAAAGTTAAAAATGAAATAAAATGTAAGTAAATTTTAGATTTGTAATAACTTTGTTTACTGATTTGTTATCAAATTACTCTTTCGAGTAATTTTCTAATGTAATTTTCGTCTTCAGGATAATATCACTTTGAATGCAAAATAGTGCAAAAAGTTATCCTTCAAAAATATGCACTACAAAATATTTATGCTTTATTAGATTAGAGATTTGAAAATGAAAAAAAATATTATTCAATGTTATTATCATTTTTCTTTGAAAATGAATGAACTGATAATTTACTTCTTTAATATTTTATATACATAAAATATTAATTTTTATCAACTTTATTTTCTCTTCACATTTTGTTGTCAAAACAATACGATTTTTCATCACTTGGAAATAACAGCAATGAATCCACAAAATAAGAAATTATTATTTAGTGAAATATTTATAATTTCACTAAATAATAAATAATTATTTATTATCTAATTCATCTAATTATTATTGAGAAGCGTGCTAAAAATATCTTTTCCCTTAACAAGTAAGAGTAACTCAGATTTTTTCTATGAATAGGGAAACTTAACAGATAGCTGTATATGGGATCTATATCATATTCGGAAGATTAATAATTGGTATTCAATATAAATGACCCAGTCGAAGACCCAGTGTTGTTAGGGCTAATGCATATTAAATATTCCACAGTGCTCTAAATCCCTCTGTTGTTAGAGTGGGAAGTAGAAGCTGACAGTTCCGGTATTATCTGAGTGACGTATTTGTGTTTTAAAAATTATCCAGTCATTAAGTGTGTTTAATGCTTGTTACCAACAGTAAAAGGTAATCAGAAACAACACAATAACTTAGCTTACATTTCTATATACACATTCCAGGAATCCTAAAATTTACTAATATCCATCAATTGAATAAAATTGAAATATGAAAATTTTCGTTGATGGTTTATTTTACTTAATTGAATTTCTTTTCTTTTGTAAATATCATCTTCATTTGATATTAATTTTAAATCCTCTTTCATTTTGAATATCTTTTTGTTATAGTTTACGTTAACCATTTCTCAGGAAAACGAAGCTGACCCTATATCTCAGGCAACTGCATCATTTAACACAACACGTCAAGATTTTTCCTTTTATGAAATTTATAAAGGACATTGCTTACAGAAAGAAAGCTTTAAACAGTGGTGGTCTTAAGGAATGAGAATATAATTGCAACAACAGACTTGTTCACCCAAATCTAGCATCAAATCTTCATATTCTTCATGAAACGAAATATATATGCTTGAAAAATCAATCATAGACAAAGGCTATTAAACATTTAATCTCTTAAACAGTTTATAGTATTAACTTGAAACTATTTTTATTCAATTTATTAAATTTCAAAACGCGTCAAACATTTTATAAACTGTTAAATAAGTTGAATCCAACTGTTTCATATTCTTTCATTTCTCCTTACGCACTTGACCACTTTTCCTGTGATCAACAGTAATATTGCAGTAAAATAAATGAACAAGAAGTTTGAAATTGGTTTTTTATTTTTTGCTCGGTATAAAGAGTTCTAAACTACTGTATTATTTAATATTTAAAGTATAGTAACATCAACAAAAAGCTTGACACAGCAAAGATATCTGATTAATGTTTTACTTTTAATTCAAAAGGAGTTAGTAAAATAATATTCCAATTCTCCATTTTAATTATCTATTTTCGCCTTAAGCACATACCTAGTTTTGAAATTGCGGCTAATTTCTTTAATGATGAATGAATGTTTCTGTGAAAGAATGTATTAAGATGATTTCCTACAGAGGAATGTCCGTAAAATTCCTATCGTACTACATAATGTTACAACTATGTAATACCTACATCTGCTGGTCAAGCTGGCAGCCGAATGGTTAGCGATCTTGCCTTCTGTTCAACAGTTCGTGGATTCGAATCCCACCTTGTGCATGGATGTTTGTAGTGGTTCGGAATCCACTTTAAACCGTAGGTTCCAGTCTTATTAGCTCTCGTGTGCAAAAAATGACCGTTGAGCGACAAACAAACCAAACCAACCTACATCTGCAGTTAAAAAAAGTGTCGAGGTACGAAAACGAGTATATATAAAAATCAAAATGATTTACAGTTCTCCAAGTGGTAAAACTTGGGAGTTAGCTATTTTATCTCGAAAACTAAACAAGATACCAGAGCAAAATGCAAATATAAAATTGCAAAACATAAATGATTTAATAACAAATAGCACTTGCAGGAAATAAATGTGAAAAGAAATTAAAGTGTCCATTAGTTTGTGAGCGAGTTGCAAAACAATTACATCATAAAAAGCTCTTTTCAGTACGTATATGTAACTAATTTTATCAGGAGCTTTTACTTTTGATGTTCAGTCTATGCGATGAAAATCATACAAATGTTTTGATGAAAATGTGTCTCGTTTATGACGTTTTTACTTCCCTTGTGAGTTTACAGTGTTGAAATTCGCCAATAAGGCAGGGGCGCATGTCTGTCGTAAGGTGAAATTTGGTACTAATTTACAATTTTCAACTGGGCTTTTCCCAATATCTCGCTTAGTTTAAAAATAGGGTCACTGATTTCCAAATTTTATAGAATTAAGTGGTTGATACTGGACTGTACAATAAGATTCTTCATGACATTTCTTTTAAAATACGTTTTTCTCAGTAGTGAAAATTTCCCCCCTAGGTTAATATATTTCTCACAATCAAAATGTTTAATTATTTTGCAATGAACAGATTAAAATATGAGACTCTTTTTGTGATATCAGTATAATTAGAAAATTAAAATATGACAGGTTTCTTCTCAGATTTAATCTAATGGTAAGTTTATGCGTCGGGACTCATATAGTTTAAAATTGCTAATTTATTTAATTTGAATACTAACAATTATTAATGATCGATAGTACATTGAACTAGGGTAATATTTTTTACAACTCACTACAGAGTTACATTTTGAGAAATATTGCAAAATAATTTTGAAACAACTCATTGCAAATGTGAATCATGCAAAAATTATAATGTCAATATAAAAGAGAACACTGGGCTTTTACTTTAAACCTTCATTAACAGATAGAAGTGAGTATGGATTTTTATTATATTAACGTTTTTCACCACATCATCGCCCAAGATGACGTTTTTGCAGATCATTATGATTCGTTTGATTTATTTATCATTCTATTGTCATTTTTTGCAAACAATTTTCGACTGAAATCTAGTTTTAGGCATCTGTCAAATGACTACAAATATATATACTTGTCTTAGGAAATGAAAATATAAGCTAGACCAGAACATTAATCATTCAGCTACTTAATAGGCAATGTACGGGAAATATATTGATTATTGGGCATAGTTGTGGAATTTTCTTCAGAGTTTAAGTTGTAAAACATTGTGCAATAATGAGAAATGAATATTTTTCTGCATTTTCGTCTATTGAAATAGGTACTTCAAAGATTTCTGGTTTTCCTTGTTTGTGATGCACAACTACGAACCATTACAACTGGAAAGTCCTTCATAAGTTTAAAATACTTAATTAAAAGATCACTGTAAACAAGTACACTACTGGCCATTAAAATTGCTACACCAGGAAAGCGGCACACCACACACGTGAAATTTGCATAACAGGTAGAACTTGCTGTGATATGCAAATGATTAGATTTTCAGCGCATTCATACAAAGCAGGCGACAATAGCGACATCTACAATGTGTATGAAACCAGAGTTTTAACAGCAGTTTTCTCATACTCAATTTCCGTTTCAACGTTGTTTTCGGCAAAGAAAGTTGATGTAATGTCTCATGTAAGAAGAAAAAATGCCTATCAGCACGTGTCTGACTTTGATCGAGGAAAGATTATAGCCTATCGGGATTGCGGTATATCGTACCGCAATATTGCTGCTCGCGTCAGTCGAGACCCAATGACTGTTATCAGAATATGAAATCGATGGGTTCAGGACAATCATGCAGAACGTCATGCAGGATCTCAGCGACTCGCCATCACTAACAGCAGAGAAGACAGGCATCTTATCCGCATGGACACAAGGGATCATACAGCCACGTCACGAACCCTGAGTCGAGAAATGGAGTCATTTACAAGGCAACAAGTTTCTGCTCGAACAGATCGACGACATTTGCAGCAGCATGGATTGTCTGCCCGGCGACCATAGCTTCGGCTATCATTGACGCTGCGTCACAGACAGGAGCGCCTTCAATGGTGTGTTCAGTGATGAACCTGTACGCGGGAATGGCATCACGTCATCTTTACAGATGAATCTCGGTTCTGTATACAGGACCATGATGGCCGCATCCGTGTTTGGAGGCATCGTGGAGAACGCTCATTGCCAGCTTGCATTGGACATCACCATACTGGTCCATCTGCTGGCGTGATGGTATGGGGTGCCATTGGATACACGTCTCTATCACCTCTTGTTCGTATTACCGGCACTTTGAACAGCAACCGTTACATTTCCGATATGTTAAGGCCCGTGGCTCTGCCCTATCTTCGAGGCCTCCCTAATGCATTATTTCAACAGGATAATCCACGACCGCATGTTACCCGTACTGTTCTAAACTTCCTTGATACAGAACAGGTTCGACTATTACCCTGGCCAGCACGTTCTCCTGATCGGTCACCAATTGAGAACGTGTGGTCAATGGTTGCAGAGCGATTGGCACGCCATCACTCACCATCCAATACTGTCGATGAACTGTGGCATAGTGTTGAAGCTGCACTGACTGAGATCCCCGTACATGCCATACAATCTCTGTTTGATTCCATGCATAGGCGGATAAATGCTGTTATTGCAGCCAGAGGTGGCTGCTCTGAGTACTGATTTCTCAAGATCTATACATCCTAATTTCCTGTAAATCTAGTCACCTGTTCTTTCCACTATAATGTATGTGTCCAATAAATATCGTTCTGTTATTTGCATTCCTTCTTGGTGTAGCAATTTTAATGTCCAGTAGTGTAATATGTATTCGTTTTTCAGAGTGAGGTTTTATATTCTATTTCATCTACTGTTGGATAATTGAAGATCATCGTCATGTTTCTGCTTTCTCAAGTGTTTTCTCAAGCCAACTTCTCAGGTGATTATTTGGGTGATTTACTTACCTCGTGGTTTCTCCTTGTGATATTACACTACGTGTCCATAAATTAAAGATAATGCAAAATCAGGCAAAGAAAGAGACAGAAGCAAAACAAATGTGACTTATTTGAAAAAAGTCTATTTATTAAACAAAAGGCAAATAACAAAAAAGATGCTATATGTTTGACACCATTAATAAAAATTGCAATTTTTACTCCCTGGAGCAAATTGTAAAAAAGAACCTATTATCAAAAACCAATATAACATGGTTGGTATGATGGTTAATACATAGTATGCCCCCCAGACGATGCAATACAGGCCGTACAATGCCTAAGCATGTTGAGTATCAAATTATCGATCTGATCGTGGGGAATATTACACCACTCACACATTAAACAATGCTCCCTGAATTTCCGGTTGACATATGGGAGGGGGTTTACGGGCTGCAATTCATCGGCCAAGCGTGTCCCACGCATGCTATATTGGATTCAAGTCCAGTGAGTATGCTGGCCAATCCATACGGGAGATATCCTACGATTGAAGGCATTCGTCTACAATGTTTGCATGGTGAGGACGAGCGTTGTCGTCCATAAGCGGAAATTCTGCACCCATGGTGCCCCAAAACAAACGTACATATTGTTCCAGAATGTCCTCCCGATAGATGTAGCCTGTCATGGTTATATTCTGAGCATGCATGTTAGTTCTGGAACCCAGAATAATTTCTCCCCAAACGAGCAATCCTGCACTACTGTAACGGTGTCGTTCAATGGTATTGTCTTGGTGGTAACGGGTACTTGGACCTCTCCATATGAAAGTCTGGTGAGAATCAGACTGAAAGCTAAACCTGGACTCTTCGGAAAACATCACATAAGACCACTGTTGCAGTATCTACAATGCATGCTCTCTACTCCAGGCTAACCGCAGGTGACAGTGAGTTGCGGTAAGTGAAACATATTTGACAGGCCTACGAGCATATAGACCAATGTGCCCTAAGTGTCTATACGCGGTCTGCCTGGAAACTGTCGTACCGGTAGCTTAAGAGAGCTGACGAGACAGGTCTGGTGCTGTGATCCGTCTGGTTCTTTTGGCAGTAACTGCCAAATATCGACTCCTCATTCGGCATTGTAACTCGGGGATGACCTGTGCTGCAATGTCTACTCACATTACCATCATCTTGGAATCATTGCCAAAGCCTGGGGGTGACATTTTGGGCGATTCCAAGTTCCTCGGATACTTTCAGCTGTATATGTCTACATTCCAGACGGCCGATAACTCTACCACGCAAAACGTCATCCAAATGCTTCCTTTGTGCCATAACTATGCGGTTATTGCACTGAAAGTGCTTTTGAAGCGCTTATGAACAATTTTACTTCTTTGCAACCATTCCTTATATACCCCTCTTTTACACTCTCGTTATTGTCACGTACTTTCGGTGCTATCTAGTGGTTTTTTGTAATTTGCATATCATTCTTCAAGATGTGTGTGATAATTCCACATGTGAAATTTTTGTTTTAGAATTCAATTTCTGTGTGATTCTGAATCATCCTTAATTTATGAACATGAGTGTAAAATACTTTTCTCTAATTTTGAAGACCTTCGGAAACTAATCTTACGAAGTGGATATTAAAATAATTTAAAGCTGTTTCTAGTTGTTCGGCAGTACACTATGCAGTTCAAATAATTTATACAGCATATATCTGATCCAAATGTTTCAATAAGCCAAAAGAAGATTCTTCATAGTTCCCTCTGTTGTTTAAGAATTAATTTTAACAACATGTACAAAAATGAATTTCATTATTCTTGATGAAGATTGGGGTTGATTTTATGATCATGAGATAAACTTTCACGAGTGACATAGCTTATCTAAACCATTTTTTATGGGAATATATTGTTAAAAGTGAGAAATGAACACTAAAATACAATGTGAATACAACAAATATGAAAATAAAAATACAAATTATTCCCAACATCCTTACAAGGTTTATCTTTTTAACAATGTTTTGAATAAATAATCAAGATTTCTGAAGTGGATGATCTTACTAATAACGTAAAGGTGGATTCACAAGAGCACGAGTAGTCAAAGAGTGAATAGAAGTTCACTGGTTTAATTCCATCCATTGCTGAATAAGGGAAAATGGACATTGGGTTTTAGTCTCCTGCTCATATAATTGTTAAAATATGCACTCATGAATTTTTCCAACCACATTCTCCATGGAATATGATATAGAATTTTTAAAAATTACCTACAAGAGGTAAAGACGCTGTGTATATTACAAATTCTTTAAAAAAGTTTTTTCAAGTAGAGTGTTGAATAAGTGTCAAAATTAGGGATAAGATTGACATGCATTTGATGTATGATGCTATAAATGGAAACATCTTAGTTCTTTGGATATTCCAGTAGCGTTTTCTTAACAAAACTTACAAGGACTGTAATATTTTTGATTAACTTCATCAGTACCTTTTAAAAATGGTTCATTAATCATCATTTTTGAAGAAAAATGCTTGAATAAGAACTATACACTAATTTAAAAATTGTAATGAGCCATTTTGAACTTTGTGGATCAAATACATTGGATAAGTGTAAGAACTATGCTCAATGTTTACATGTGAATTAATTTACACTGAAACAGTGTTAAAAGAAGAACAATCTTTTAATATTTTAGAGAGAGTTCAAACTTTGCAAGTAATTAGTATCTGCGGATAAAAATTGGCTATTAGTTTCTTGTGCAGCATTATGGTTTACAGTTGAATTTCCCAGTTTATGAGTCATTCACTGAGAGTAACTCTTACAAAGGAACAATTTTTCAAAAGAGAGAATACATTACAGATGTTTAAACAACAGCAAATTCTCAAGCTATATATATTTAAAAAAAATTATATTCATGTCATATTAACTAAAGTTTTTCACGGATTTCATAAAATCTATAATTAAACTTGATTGATATCCAGTATCTTTAAAAAAATTACTTATTAGAAAAAATGGAAATAATAAGTATTGCATTTGCTATATTTTATGAAAACATATTCAACATTTATCTCTAATTTTTATTCCAAAAAGTCCAAATTAAAGTATGTCAGCTTTAATATGTCTGTAAAATCATTAAAAATCGAAGATTTTATAGTAAAATAAAATTTTAAATTTCAATTTTACATTTAATGTAACCTTCTTAAGGCCCTCTATCAATTATATAACTTACCAATTAATTGAGGGCCACAATAATTGAGAATGAAGTTAAAAGTCGATTAAGTTATGTTATTTGAAGCCTGGTGGCTTAGTGGTAGCGATTCAAGCTCCCAAAGCACAGATTCGATACTCAGACTCGGCAAGGTCGACTCAACCTTCCATCCCTTCTATGTGTTAATAAATTGAATACCAACTATGCTTGGGAATTAAACATTGAGGGTTTCACGTTAGGCTGACCATCTAATCGTGATACAATGCTTCGCACCCCAGGAACAGATCAGGAAAACAAAGATGTGCACTGTAGATCTTGACCCATATGAGCTATCGTGCCACACAAAGTTTAGTAGTTTAGTTTAGTTTTTATACTATTTAATATCACTCCAAATAATCGGTTTGCAATTTACCTATACACTACTATGCATAATATATATATATATATATATATATATATATATATATATATATATATATATATATATATATATATATATATATATAATTAAAATAATTCTTATCCCCGAAGCAAGCCTATGATTATCATTTTATAATGATTTCCTTTGACTTCACTGTATGCAATTTTTGTGATTGCATATGAGCAATAATTTTAAAGTTACGAAATTCTTCATGGTTAATGATGAAACTTTTGAATAGACAATAAAATCTGACGCATAAAAGTCACGTGTTTAAAAATGATATGTATTGTATAATTATACAGTCATTATAATCTTCTAAAATAAAAAATGACCTTGAATTCTTACCCCATGCATCATAGTTCCTAACAATCATATTGTTAACCAAATGAAAAAGTTTTATTTTAAATTATTATTTTCAAAATTATAGAGTATAGTATCTATGTATTTCTAACAAAAGGAAAATTACCTGTTTATGATTCTTATTTGAAATTGTATTCCTTGTTTTTAAGGAAACGAAAATCAGCTAAGAATGAAATTTCGTATTCAAATTATTTATTTCAGGAAGCTATTTCCGTAGGCTCGATGCCGGATGTCCTTCAGATAAAAGGACCTTCCTTCATCAATGTATCTCTGACTCGCACATTTATTTCGACAAAATTCTTCGCGTCAACAAAGATCTCGTGCTACTATGACACTCAATACATGGAGGAAGTCAATCACTTAACACCTTGGTTTGCTCTGTGGGTGACCACCTTTGCATGCTGTTCCCTGATTTTCAATATTCAAGTTCAAGGCAAGGATGCGCTTTATGATCTCGACCAGGATGAGATAGTTTCTCTTCTGTGGAACCCTGAGCCAATCGATTCGGGTCCTCCAGTGACAGATATCGATGAAGAAGCGCAGGATTCAATACAGAAGAACATAAGACGAGATGTGAACGATAGAGGAATGGACAAGGAGATGAAACTGCTGATGGTAGAGCTTCATAACTTGTATAGAGGCAATGTCACGCCTCCAGCAGCCGATATGTCCTTTTTGGTGAGTATTAAGTTTTATTCTAAACTTAAACAAGTGAGATGCACTTTTAATCACATTTGCAATTTATGAAATTTATTTAAATTAGGTTAGTAATAAATTTTGGCAACTTTTACAATCAAAATCTAATTAAAAGAATTCGTATTCCTGATATTACCAAAATTTAAGGATTCATTTTAAAAAATTCAATCTCTCCTCCTTTGTAGTATTTAATCATACTCTTTAAAAACATTTGTTTAAATTTAAGTAAAGAAAGAAAAATCTCTCCATTTTTTTCTGACGATATCAGTGCCAATGAAAAATGTTATTGCCTTAATAAATTTGAACAATAATGTTAATATATTAACGTCTGACTATTCAGCTTAATGTGGTAAATGGGAAGGTTGGATAAGTAAAATGAGCCAAACTGACCAGGATATCGTTTAATTTTACTTACTTCCTGTCTATATATATTATTATTATTAAATTATTAAATATATTATTAAAATACTCGCTATTTTTATATTTTCTTATTTATTAAATCAAGATGATATTTTATTAAATATTTGTCACAGATTTTGTACATTACATTTTAAAAATTAATTATCTGACTTTTATTCTTTCAAAGTATAATTAAATTATATTAAGGTGTCATATATTTAAGAATACATAATATGTGACATTGCTATTTATTTTATTTCATTTTAATCTGGAAACTGCATTTTAATACTTCAAAAAAATATTCAAGGTCAAAAAAATTATTGTAAGTAAACTAAAGTCCTTTTCTCGCGTTTTTAGTACTTTAAAGAGAAATTGCAAACTTACATTACTGTTTTGATTAAATTCATTAACAAATACTTTTCAGCTTGGTTCAATAAAATGCAAAAGTTAGGTGACTCCCAACTATTCAGCTGATTGTTAAAGTCTACTGTATACCCTAAGAGCTAATATTTTAGTGATTTGCTCTTAATATTTGTATGAGCCGAAAATCAAGGATTGGCGAATTAGATGCTTTTACTTAGATATATTTTCTTGCGTAATAATGCTGCATCTTCATGTGGTAATTGCATATAAAATAATCCTAACCTCTCACTTTTTGATTTTCATGCTTTGATTCTGCTAATGAAAACTCTGAAAGAACCATTCTTTGCAGGCATTAATGATGTCCAAGTGGTTGCTAAAAATAGTTTCGTAACAGCTTTTGAATTTTATAACACAGTATATACGTTACTTCGTGCAAATCTTAGAATCTATTTTACCGCCAAGAAATCTGTGTGTAATTTACATATGTTCTTTACATATTATTTCGCACGCGCGTACAATTACTTAATGTCATTAAACCAGCTATTACACTGATTACAGTTCAACATTTATTCAGTTGATCTTTATACAAAACATGTTTCATAAAAAATATCATATTATATTTTTTGTAAAAATGAAAAATAGGTGATAGTTTTGCAATACAAGGAAAAAGACTTTGATTCTGCGAAACATTCACAAGTTAGCATTACCTACAACTGATTTAGAGGGGAGTTATGGACTATTACTAAATAAACATCTTTTAATAAAAGAAGTAATTTGTCCCAATTTTTCTTATAAAACAGGTTTTATTTATATAAACTGCCTAAATTAAAGGTAAACCCCAAATCTTTTTTTCTCCAAACAAAATAAAACGAATGATAATTACAGATAGCGAAGTAAAATTCTAATTTAGTACTCAAACATTTCTGTTAGTTTTGGAAAAATAAGATGATCACTTTCATTTTTTTCACTTTAAAATCAAACTACAAATATAGGACTCTCCTACAATGGCATACATCTAAAACACATTTGGAAGCATACAAGGAGTTCCTAAAATGTCTCAAATATTTTGGAATTTAAAAATTCATATGTGACGCGGACAGATTTGAATTGAAAACATTAATCAATAGATCGATTCAAAAATGCTATCGTTTTTTCTATGTCATCCTTTTGCACTAAAATTATATATAAAAAATAAAATAGTAGTTGATTTCGATGGGCATACTGGCACTAACAAAGACTGCAGAAGATATATATACATAGATAGATAAATCATATGCATGGATGGACGGATTTGTGTTTTACATATGTATAAATCTCATGAAATATTACTTGAGAAATAAACCTTTTGAGGACTTGAAAATTTCTGTAAGTATAAATAAAGTGAAAAATGAAGATACTAATATAATTAAAGACATTAATAGAAAAGGAAAATAATCTAAAAGTACAGAATATAATATTATTTTTTATTAATTACATTGACTTCTAAAGGAAGAAATAGTGTCTTAATAAATTTTTAATTAAATTCTTAATAAAGGAGAATTGCAAACAGAATAGACGAATTCACTATAACTATGTAAAATTGAATTATCGAAACATGTATTTTCAATTATTAATCTTTTTGAAATTTAACTTTGAAATCAAAATTTTATCAGAAAAAAATGATGAAACCTGACACATGTGATGAAATAAATGAGAATCAGTTATTTAAACTTGAAATAATAACATTTGCTCACAAATTGCCGCATGAAATCTATGTCTTCTAAAATGCAATTTATATTATTTGTAAATTTACATTATTTTATCCACTCTGTATGCTTGATTTCGTTTCTTACAATATATTATTTCCTCAGTAATCAACTAAGATTTATAATTGAAATAAAATGGTCAACATAACGTGTTTAGAAAATGTCTGACACCACATCATTACACACACACACAGATATATATATATATATATATATATATATATATATATATATATATATATATATATATATATATATATATATATATATATATATACATATATATATTATATATATATTTTTTTTTTCATGTATATTTCTTCCCACAAGGGATTGAACGTTTGTTTTGGACCTCCAGAAATCACATAAGCTTCCATACTTTTACCATTTAAGTAGCAGATCCTTCATTCTGGGATTAATTGATTGGGGAAGAAATCCACAATATCTTTCGATAGATGAATGTACTCATCGATATCGCATAAAATATTTCTCAAACAATTTCAGATTTATGCTTGTTGAAAAAGTAACATTTCGCACTAAAAATTCTTTTGCTCTTTTCCGTTTTGTCCATTCAGTTGTGAGTTACAGAGTGTTTAAAATGGAAGTCAACAAAGAAAATATTTGGCACATTTTATAGTTTATCTTTCACAAAGCAATGACATGTAATTCAAAATGTCATTCAAACCATCCATTTTACAACATGTAGCTTAATTTCTAATTTTTTATATGAAACTTTTGTTTTCCTTAATAAGAAAGGAATAAATTATGTTTTGTACAACTTTCATTAATCTTTACTCATTTTGAATAAATTTTTTTAATGGCACTTTCACTTAATGAAATGTAAAGTGCACAGTTGAATAATTGAAGAAGATTCCTGCACTTCTGATTTTTGCATGAAGCATTCATCGAAGTGAGCACATGACAGCTTTTAGATTTCCTTCCTTATGACTTTTGAGCATGACCCATCTTTTTTGAAAAATTTTGTATCAAAATTTCACACACCGTATGTTCAAATAACGAAAACACTCGAGTTATTTTTCATAAGATTAGTTTCAATAAAAACAGTTTTATTAGCTTAGGTTTAGCTTATTTTAAGCATGAAAAAGAAATGATACTAAGCTAAAGATGTAATTAGAGCAAACTTGTTATGGTATGTTTAGTTGGCATATATATAATGTGTCATATAACACAAATTAGATTTGAAATGAAATTGTTACACTAGCATGGTTCCCAATACCTAGCTCTGAGAAGAGCTCTACCCTCTAGATAGACGAGATGGGTGTAGAATAGATGGATGAGGGTATTCGTAAATTATAAAAAAGACAATGCAGAAGATCTCTCAATATCTGCCCTCCTACCACCCCCATTACTATCCTTTTATTTGGAGAACATTGCGACCACAGAGTATTTAACTTGTACCAGCCACTATTAGGGAACACGATATCAGTGTTCCCTAATAGTGTTCCCTCTTACAACGCTGACTGCTAACTCTAAATAGAAATATTGATAAATAAGCATGTTATTTGGGTAAGATTTTGAAAAAAAGTACCATACAAAGGTGTAGACATTTCTCATTTTCTTATTTTGACAAATTGTTAAAAATGTATTAAAAATCAAGAATATCAACTATCTTAATTGAAAAGGATTTAAAATTATCAAAAAAGTTCTTTTCAAATCTCACCAGGAGTTGGATATCAGTCATGATTTGCTCGTTCTTTGAAGTCCTTTCACACAAATTGAAGAATATAAGATGGAAAATAAATAATTGCATTCCTTTCTAATTTAAAGACGGTGTTTAATTTCGAAGTTTATTCATCTACTCATTATTTCGCTGCGACTAGAAGAAAAAACCATTTCTGGATTATTTGTTGATTCATGAAGATGACATCCTTCCTTCTTCACCAGATGAAAATAACTGGATTTACTGGTGTGTGAAGATATATCATTACATGAGCCAAAATAATTTATATCATTAGTTGCTTCTTACAACTTTGATAAACTTGACTACCAAAATTGTAACTTCCAAGAAACGGATGTTGTTAGAATGGGAAATATTGGATGTCACTGTCTATGAAAATCACTGCTTTGATTTATATTTCAATATGATTTCAATAGGATATGGGTTTGATATCTATTTGTAGCCCAGTGCTATTAGTAAATTAAAATTTAAATTAAATGAATAACTTTAATTCATACATTTTGATTAGATGAGACCCAAAATGCAAAAATGATAATAGAGCGGCAAAACAACTAAATTTATTGTTCAACAATGAATTGAACCCCAAATTTAAAATATTCTAAACTTAAAACTCAAATTCAGGAGCCCCGACATTTGTACATTTGAACAGATATCGGGAAAAAGTACTATATTTAACATATACGAGGTTAAAAACAAACATTTAACAAAAATTTCACGTTATCCAACAAAACACATAAGTCATTCCTTTTACTATTCAATACAACAATCCTAGGTATGAATTCTAGTTCTGGAATTGGTATTTGTATTTATATTCGAGTAAAGACTGTATTTTAAATCGTATTTCTAGGCCGAGTTAACCTTTGCGGATAAAACCTAAGACGAAAACATAAACAATCCAACCAATCGCTAGTTTCTTACGCATGATCGAATCAACATTACACACTTTGCACACAACACTTCAATAGAGTGTGAAGCTTATTGCATCAGGTGAAGCAAGAAAAGGTGTAAAGACTACTTAAAAGGATGAAGATTAACGCAAAAGCATAAAACATTAAAAGGAAAAAATCTAAAGAATAACATTGAACCATCAAGTGACCATGCAAAAAACAAATTTATCTGAACACAATACTAATTTGAATTTTTTTAAACTAAATATTAATTTCAAATTTCAAATAATTAATCAAGCGAGAACTTTGTTCCTACATTTGTTTGATATAAGAAAATTTATTATTATACAATATTCTATATCAAAAAACATAAGGCTTAATTATTTGCAAAATATGACAAAGAAATATTATAAATGATGAAGGAAGATTAAATATAAACAAGTAATATAAATATAAATGAAGATTAAATAAAAACAAATAAAAAAAGAGATAGTAATAATGTAAAATAATTTAACGTGAAAGAAGAATATTCATTTAAAAGCTCCACGAAATCTAGTTTAAAGATTTGTTGAAATAAAAAAATAATCGAAGATACTCTGCCATAACGAAAACAATAAGTCTACCGCATCAAACGTAGTAGAAATTTTCAACAAAGTACTTCATCATTTTACGTAGTTAGAAATCTGTGTTGGTATGCGATCGGAAGCAGAAGTAAACAATATTATTAAAAAAATATCATACCAAAATAATTATGTGACATTTGGGCTCTATATTATAATTTTAGTATTGTACACACACAAATTGATGTTCTATTTGAAAATCTCATACAGCACAGAATAATGTTTGGAAAAATATTCAAGTTTTATGTAATATCTTGAAAAAAAAAAAAAAACACAGATACCTTTTATCAAATATTATTTGTTTATATATTTCCATTATAATAAAGTGATAAAAGGTTTTGTTTCGAATACATTATTTTCTTTTTAGGAATGGGACCAGGAACTGGGAGACCTTGCTCAGATGTGGGCGGATGGCTGCAAGTTCGATCATGGTACTCCGGATATCAAGTATTCAGGAAAAGGAGGAAAATATGGTCAGAATCTATACATGGGTATGGACCCTTCGGGTAAACATGCAGTGTGGATGTGGTACGAAGAATATCTTGATTATAACTTCCACAACATGACTTGTCCAATAGGAAAGAAATGTGGCCATTATCAAACAGTAAAACGGCATACTTTTTTTCTTTTCCAATTATCTAAAAAATGTGTATTTTTTTGTTAGTAAGATTATCAGATTTTCAGTATTTGGTAAAAAGAATTTGAAGCATAAAATAACCACCAAATTGCTTAGGATTTTCACATTTATTCATGAAAACATCACATGAAAATTTTAGTCTATTTTTGAGAAAATGCTTGGTTATGAGTTCTAGTTTCAAAAATAAAAAAGAATCTAAAAATTAAAATGATTAAGAAAACTCATATGACTATTAAATATTAATATTATCAAATGTGTATTGATACATTTTGGAAAGTTAATTTTGAAATAAAGGCCATATAATTCCTTTTTCTGGGAATTCTCCGGATGAAAAATAAAATATTATCAAAATTATTTAATCATACATAATCAATACCAATTTCTTTTGAAAATAAAATATGAATACACAACGTATTTACACAATTATGAGTATAAATATTCATATTATTTTTAATTAAATAAACGTGTAAAGTTTTTATTTAAAATAAAAAATTTGGGAAAACACAAATTTGAATGACGGTATGTAAATGAATGTAAAACAATTTAAAATTTAATCTCAAGTAGAGAATTAAACATTTTCATAATTGATTGATTAAATAGAGGCGTCGTAGCATTGTTGTCTGTATATATAAACTGAACAAGATTTACAGCATTTTAAAAAATTTATGTCATTACTGACGATATCGATACTATAACATCCATTAATAATCGAATCATATTGCGAGGTCTTAAAATAAAAAATGTACCAAGTATGATGCTAACCAAGGAGAATCTACAAAAAGTAAACATGTTCCTTCTACGATATTTGAGGTTGTTATGTGTTCCCCATCATTTTTAAATAAATATGTTTTCAAATTTCCTAGTCAAACTAAATGTGCTTTTATTAATAATGAATTATCATTTCCTTTTATCATTACTCATTTCTTCTACTGAAATATTCTAAGAATCACAGAAAGATCATTCTCAGATATGTCCGTGTTATAATCACTGCACTGGTCGCTGTGCAAACAGACTATCTTTTTTCAACCAGCTAGTCATAGTAAAAACCGATATCAACAGTCCATTAATCTATTGCATGATTTTCCGTTATCTGCTTCTCCTCACCAATAAGAAGTTTAACCAATCATCCTTCGCTGTGGTTATATGATGGACCACTGAGACTCTAAATCTTCGGATTGTTCTAATCTAATCTTCTAATCTAAGTCTTCGGATCGGTCTGTCCTCTGAATTTTTCTCCAAGATGAGTAACCTAGATTTCAACGGCCACACTGGATAAAATTTCACTTTTTTACAACTTTGCAATGATTCATCTTTGGTAAAGTCATCTAGGTGATGTTTATATGATTGTCTGTTGGGCAAATCCCTTTTGGGTTGCAACTCAGAGCCTTTTAAACTCTTTTACATTGTTTAATAACTTTCATAGAAATAATGAGCAAACACTAAGCAAATTTTAAAACTTTTAGAAGTTGGCTCACTTTATCAAGCGGAAACATTCTCATGTCTATATCGTATCTCATCCTTGTCTGTTCATGAGTTCATATTTTGGCCACTGGAGTCACTTCGGTTGACAGATACGCTGCAGCTTTATCTTTAAATTTCCTTTTATACATTAATGCACATAATTTATAACAATAACCATTCTTTTCTTTTAAATCCACTCAATAATGAGAATTTTATTATTTAAAAAAGAATAATATGTATTTAATTTTTCACAAAAAATTCTTTTAAATTTTTTTTGAGTAATAAAATTTAAATTAGGGTTTTAATTAAAACCTAGTGCTTAAAAATGGTGACAAAAACAAGACGCCTTCCAAAATAATATAGTCTCCGTTTCTGGATTATTCTTCCTCAGTAGGATGTACGGGTTACCATGGGAACGAAAAAGATTCCTACAGACACGTACAAGAAATTACTACAAAGGAATTATATAAGATTTGTATAAACATTTATATATTATATTTAAAAAAATAATTTTATACTCATAAAATAGCAATGACAAGATGAACTCTTTTTTTCAGATGGCTGCATCCAAATCTCAGAAAATTGGCTGTGGTTGGAAGAAGTGTAGCTCTCGTCGTTATTATATTGTTTGCCACTATTTTCCACCGTAAGATTAATATATTACTGGTTACTATTACAAATCACAAATTTTAGAAATTAATGACATAATTTGGCTTTTATAGTTGCAAATGAGAAAATCATTGACTTTCCTATGATCTTTTATAAAGAAGCTGCAAATCAGGCATTTTATAGCACCCCTTATTTTTAACCTAAAAATAAATGCTCAGTTAAAATTGAAATTTATTTGTAAAAAATATAGGCTTAACTAATATATCATTTCATTGCTATATAGTACCGGTCTGCTATATCTGCCAAAAAAATAGCTAAATGCAGACAATCAGCCAGCAATTTTGATTTATGATCAGGGGACTAATTAAACACCTGCTGTGGCACATGTCACATCAGCTAAGGAACAAGGGGCCCTTTCTTAGCACATCAGATGTTGAACTTTAGATTTTTTAGCCACGAGACCAATGATCACTTTCTCAAACGGCTCTTCAATTATTCAAATGGTTTGAGGAATATTTTGTATAGTAATTATTGTAAGACATTTTAATATTCACTAAAAAAATTGTCTCCCAACAGTACTTTCAATAAATAGTGGGCAACACTTATGTTTCACAAGGGAAGAAACCTGCAAATTTTGAAAGCAGTCAACTTGATAAGCGTATATGCAATAGGCAATTGCGTAACATTCATCTCTTGTTTGACAATGGTTGGGATCGAACTCGGGACCTTTTACTCCGTGCTTTTCTTCTACTTGGGCACGATGAGCCTGAGATGTGAATGTTGCGGTTCCGCTTTCTTTATACACGTCTATTGAAGTGTGTTCTTTTAAGGTTTCCAAAAATTTCGTCTTGGAGAAACGTGAGATTTGGAAGGCAAGATGCAGATGATGTTGAAACATCTCACAATATCCTAGAGCTATTAGACACTGTCTCCTTCGTAGTGTCATATAACCATACAACCATAATTTTTTTTCATATTTGTAAAATTATTCTTTTATATTAGCTATTGTTTTTTATTTTTGTTTGTTTATGCTGAATTTAACACAATTTGAAAATAGGGCGATTAGAAAAATATAATCGCTATTATATTATCACTGTTTTCAAATTATAATTTCAAACTAACTTTTATAGTTTCAAATTAACTTTTATTTTATCGTCTGTTTTTATTCTCACAACTGATCAATGATAACCATAATATACCTGAGCTCTCTACTCCCTCTTCTCTCTTCTGTTGATGTAACAGAAATGAATGAAACCACCGCCCAACCTGTCTAGTGGTCAGCGTACCTGACTGCGGCAAGGAGGTCCTGGGTTCGAATCCCGGTTAGGGCATGGATGTACTTTCTCTCTCTATCTATCCTGTCTAATTGTCCTTTCCTTGTATGAAGGAGGTGTGAATGGTTGCCTACCCGATAAACAGGTATCTAAGGCATGTGCTTAGAGCAAAGTCGTACTTTCACATTCATGGTACTCTGATTAAGACGAAAGACGATCCCAATTGACTTAAATTCGCATAGCCAAGGCATAGCGAGCTTGGCTTGTCCAAGTGTCATTAGTAACAACAATGAATGAAACCTATTATTTGTTTTTAAAAATGTGTCTAATGATGTAGTTGATAACTATGCAGCAAAATAACTATTATCTTATAAGTGGAGCATGCCTAAATAACTATAATAAATATTTTCCTAATGTTGATTATTGTTATTTACACACATAAAGTCTCACATTTGTTTATCAAAGATCTTTATTTTTTTAAATATTCTAAAGTCACAGGGGGAACAATGGATTCATACCATTTTCCGTCAGGACTTACCTAATTGTGAATAGTATTTTGAAAGGTGAATACCTACTTCCTTAATATGCAAATTAGTGGTTAAGACATTGATTGCTAACAAGTCAATATTGTACAATTATAATTGAATTGAGCAAATACTACCATAATGAGAAGATTTAGTTTCACACTAAATATTTCATTGACTGTTAAGTAATTTTGTACTGTCCAAAAGACAACCTAATATCTTAGGCTCTTTTTAAACATCACAGCAACACCTACTTATCGGCGTTAGATAGTTTGTAGGTTGAATTTAATTGTCGTATACTCAGTAAACAATCAAATACATAACCAGACTAAAGTGCACCCATCAAACAGAATTTCAATTGTCTTATCCTATTGTTTAGCCTTGATTATTGTATAACCCGAGACTTTTTACTGGTATCCTGAGTCATGAGGTATTCTTAAGCTATAAGTAAAAAATTAAAGTTCTTATAGTCTGGGGGTAAACATGATTATCATGTCAGGAAAACAGCAGATTCAATATCTGATTGAGCCGCAGATAATGATGAGGAAAGAGAAGCAACAGAGCCTATTATGCATCATAAATGTTCCCTAACCTCCAATGTACTCTGTAACACGGTATGGAGAGAAAGGTGTTATCTTAAGTTAAGAGTGAGAAAATATTTTTCTAAAAATATATGTTTGATTAAAAATTTCATTTAAAATCGTTAATTGTCATAACTATTATTAAATGTAACGTTTAATTTTTATGCATTAGATTTGAGCTTTTAAAATGATGTGAATATTTTGAGCATTTTAATAAATTTTTAAAGACAGTCTCTCCTTATATTCCTTAAAGCATATATTTTCTGCTAAAATTATATTTACTTATAAAAAAATTTAAATTTTAAGGTAAAATGAATTTTTTAAAAATTCTTTTTTTGAAAGAATGTTTTATTCAATTCCTTTAATGTCTCAGTTGAAAAAAGTGAAAAATTCTTCTTTTTCAAATTAAACATTTTTTAAAAGTGTTTCTTCTATTCTGTGCCATATAGTGGATATGTTAATGGTTGTAAGATTATATACATATATTTAAAAACCAAAATGCATTAATATTTTCCCGGTAAATCCTTTTTTTAAATAATGGGTGGATTTTATTAATTTGTTATAGAGGAAATAACTCGAAAACCTCCCAAATATGCCCTCTAACAGATATACATACAGAAAGCATAAACACAACAACCATCTTTCATTATTTGACAACAGACCAAGCAGTTGAATAGATAACGTTTCGGCGTTCAATTGTTCGTAGATTCAGTTAATAAGTTAGTCATATATTTTTTGACCCAACATAGTGAACACACAAACTGCCTGAAATAGTTGAAGCCATTGTAATGTTCACTGCCTAAATTTGTTTCTGAAAGAGCTTCCATAGATAGTAATCCAAATTCACTTGCCGCAAATAAAGAAACCAGATAATGCGCAGGTATAGTTTGATAAACGGGCACGCAAAAAGCAGAAGCTCTTATCAATCCCCCGTTTTCCAACAGCGGTTAAGATCGAACCAGGGAGTTACCATTCTAAAAAGCGTTCTATCATGACAGACCTACAGTAAGGCTCAATTGTGGATGTTTGCAATAGTTCGGAATTCAGTTTGCTCCTCGTAGTTGCTTCTCGAATGAGTGCTCAAGCCGAAGTCACCGTGGAGTGGCAACTGAGCCAGACCTATTATTCATCCGATATACAAGTTGGAACTGCTGCCCAACTTGTCTAGTGGTCAGCGTGCCTGACTGCGGATAGGGAGGTCCTGGGTTCGAATCCCGGTTCGGGCATGGATGTACTTTCTCTCTATCTATTCTGTCTTTGTCCTTTCCTTGTATGAATAGGTTGTGAATGGTTGCCTACCCTATAAACGGGTTCCTATGGCATGTGTGTACTGAGGAAGTCGGACTCCACACCTAAATATGGTTCTGTTGGAAAAGTGGAGCAGCGCACCCCATAATGCCAGCCTATCTGGCACACGACAACTACAACAAGTTGGACCTTATGATTATCCTCAAGGATTATTGCTTTGCAAATTCAAAGCTGGTACATTTTTTGAAAAAGTTCCATTGTTTATGAGCTATTCCATTACTGTAAAAAGTACTTTTTATTACATATTCAGAAGTATTTTCAATATGTTTGTGGATAATATAGGACATTTAATTAAAAAAATATTTTCTTTCATATTAGGAACACTACTCATTGTGTATAGATATTTAGAATTGTGATTGAAATAAGAAAAAAATATGTCCTATAATTCGACTATATTTGCTATTGTGTCTGCTTGTTATTTCAGGATATGTTCTAATTTTTTGATTTTATTTTTATTCTTCAATTCAATTTTCCTAGAAGAAAAGATGACATTTTGTAATTTTTCTTCGAATGAAAACAAGGACATCTACCTCTGAAAATTATTCATTGCAATGTATTCATTAAAAATATCGATTAAAATACGTTCTTGTTGCCATGACAACTAAGTTTAATAAAATAGTCTCACTGCAATTACATATGAGCTGTATTGCTTTTTTCATAATTGGATGCAATTTTAGGAAAGTTACTTATAAGGAGTAAATATTTACAGGATCACTCACAATTGCTAACTAAGATAGGCCGAGGAGATTCTTCGTTAAATTTTGACATTTCAATCAAAACTAAGATGCTTATTTACGTTTAGTATGTTCACTTGATACAATTATACAGTTAAATGTGACACATTAATAATATAATAAAAATACACACTGAAATTCGTAAGCATTTCTTAAAAATAAACATAATGTTAATTTGTACAATGTAATAAGCTTTTATTTACAAAAAATACTTTTATTTTGGTTCGTTAATCGTTTCCCGACCACTTTCTATCAAGTAGATTATTTCTATCACGGTCTACGGATTAAAGAGTACTTCGAAACACTATAAACATCCTCACAAGAAATATGAATCGAATCCACTAAACTAAAGAATAGATACTTAACTATTCGTTAATTTAGTATTTAATTTATTTTACTTGTGAAGAAAGCTTTCTTAATCCTTATGAATTTGATTGAAAACTTATATTATCTGATACAATTCTATCTTCCTTTGAATTCTCAAAAAGCATTTTAAATTTTTGTACAGTGTCTACAGGAGTGAGCGTCTTTATACCGTTGGCAGACCTTGTTCCCAATGCGCAGAGCCTGGATCCCTCTGCATTCGGAACCTTTGCAGTAAGTACAATGAATTGCTTAAAACATTAATTTAAAACTAATAAAACAGCCTTCACTTCTTTATTCGATTACAAATATTAATTTTATCAAGAGCTTGAAATTTTGATTCATTTTTACAGTTACAAGAGAGCAATGCGAAAGGAATCCACAGATTTGCTGTAAGTAATTGTAATTCATATATAATACAGGTCTTATATGTATACATGTATATTTCCTTATACATACATAAACACCTACGTGACCAGAAGTCCAATATTAACTAAAACTTAGAGATAGTATTTTTATTATTAATTAAAAGTCCTAGAAAAAGAAATCAATTCTCAAATTATTAGAATTTATTAAAAAAAAAAAAAAAAAAAAAAAAGAAAAAAAAAAAAAACAAGTTCTGTGTTAAACCCTTCCTTAACTGTGACATAATTTCAGAAAAATGGACCAAAAATGGAAGTTTTTTTTGACTGTTTAATTTTATTCTTTATATTATTGTAAGAGTTACAAAATGCTTTTTTATAACAAAAATAAAGTTTTAAATAACTACTATATTTATAATTTTTACATACGCATAAAACATTGATTACACATACATGTTATTCATATTGAGCAAATTAAACGAAATTTTGAAGCTAAATATAACTAGTATAATATAAAAACACAGCAATATGATTTTCAATACATAAATTTTGCAAATATCTTACAGTTTGGTATATCCCAAAACAAGGTACTGCTCATAAGCCTATATATTTCACTTTTTACAATAAACTCTTGTCTCATGCCTTATTCTCTTCCCTTGTTCATCGGTTTTACGACAGCATATAAAACACTGCCTGGTTGGAGTAGATTTTTTTCCCCATTGTTGGGATGTGTTCTGGTAAGTGTCGACCTGTGAGGCGCAGTGAGCTTACCCTAGGACGCCTGATCCTGGTAGTTGATTATTTGGTTTATTTAGTTCAACAATTGATTTTCTGAAGTTCATATTTTTCGCACCTCCTGCTGAAGTATGCAAAATAAAGGAGTTATTTATATAACGCCTGGTGTAAGAGATGGAAAAATATTTTGTAGTAATATTTCTTACATCTCTTTCTAGCTACCGGTTTATCGACTTTAACATCACCTCTCACAGTGTTGTTGTAGTCATGGACTACTTTCAGAACCAAAGTTGGAATTGGTAAAAAACTAGGACCACTTGTATCATTTATTAGGAAAATAGAGAATTAAGTATCCTAAAGTAGAAACAAACTCAGCTCGGACTTCACAAAATAGAAACGTTAATATTTCTTCTGCCCGAACTGAGTTCGGGCATCACAAATACTGCACGCAGTAATTGCCCGAACTGAATTCGGGCGACACTGGCAAGGGGTTAAAGAAAATTGAACCTAAATCCTAAAATAGTATTTATTTATATTTATTTTCAAGTTTGCCTATTTAGAAATATTAAATTGTTATGAAACTCAGAATTACATAATTTCCCAAAATATTTACTTTGCGCTTAGAGGACTTGCAAGCACAATTAATAATGTCTCAGAATTTCAGAAAGATGATTTTCTAACACCCTCTAATGATTAATCTGAAAATTCTCCAAGAAAAAAATTTTCTTCACTAATTGGATATTGGTTTCTGGTATAACACTAGGAAAATTTCCTTGTCTTTTTCTTAAAATAAAAATGTCTTAGTTTTGAACTTTTAATATCATGGTTAATACATTTCGTCCGTGGGTTGAGGACGTGTCCACGTTAATCTGTGACGTCCAAAGTCCTACCGCTGGTGTGGCGTGGATGTGGAGAGGAGGGTGCCAGCTTAGGTGTGGCCTCGTCACCTGACCATGGTTCAAAATTATGAGGCACCTTACTAGAGCAAAGTCGTACTTTCACCTTCGTGGTGCTCTGATCCAAAACGAAAGACGCTCTCTATTGACTTAAATTCGCATAGCCAACGGCATAGCGAGCTTGGCTCGCCCAAGTGTCATATGCAACAACAACAATACATTTCGTTTGTCACTTCTTGTTTTGTTTACATCTTGTACTAGTAGTTTCACTGTGTCAACAAATAGAATTTTTCCATCCACATTGAACAAGTATCTTTCACGATCTGATTACTGATCACTGTCACTTTGAAGTATACTGGGAACCTCAAATATAAACAAATGTCATTTAAATGGTATACATTTTCTGCAAGTTTCATTTTGGAGAATTAAATTGTATGAATTTTGTCACGTAGTCTTCATATTTAAATATAAAATTAAAATCATTATCTGTTTCCAAATGCATGTCAATTGCATTTTGAATTCATATACTTGAAAACATTGGCCTAGCAAGTCAGCTTCTCATAAAATCAATAGCGATATAAAAGATTTTCTAAATGAAAAAATTAATGATCTATTGCTAAATGGCTGTTCATCTGCAATTAATTTTGTGACTTAGAATGAGAAAAATGAATTGATAACCATATAGATATTTGAATTAGGCTCACGCAAAAAACAAGTAAGGAAGTATAGAAAATATACTAAAAGTTAGAATTATAAGCATGAAAGACAATGAAAATTTTAAATTTTGTCCTGCTAATATTGGTGACATGATGAAACTGAGAGTACCAAATGTAGACAGAGCAAATATAATTCCCAAATTTATTAGCGATTATTTTAGACATTCAAAAACTACTAATTTTTTGGAAACAAAAAAAGAAAAGTTTCTTAATGGTTTACCAGAAATTTGTTCACAATTTGTGATGAGAAATTTATTTTGCTTGAAAATTTTCCAGATCAAACGTTACCATTTCGAGATCGTGGGAGAAAATTATTCATTCGAAATTCAATGACATTAACGATCTATTTTATAAATAGATCGTTAATATAATAATTCGAAAATAGACAGAGTACAACTCTCATCAGTTCAAATATAAAAAATCTGAAAACTGTAATTCTAAATGTCATAATAGACTAATGTATCTAAATAATTAAACTCACAAATAAACATACATTTTTTAGAATATAGGCTTAGTTTGTTTTGATATGGAACTGTTTGATATAAATTCTAATAATCTAAACTGTTTTCTTTTTTCAGGTCTTTTAAGTAATAAAACATAAAATTTTATACACATATATATATATTTATCTAAAAATATACTGATTAACATTTAAAGTTCTGTTTTGCTTAGAAAAAATTAAAGTATTTATTGAAATAACAAGATTAACTTTATTTTACTTTATATTAATCATTAATTAATTTTACACAAAATGTATAAATTATTATATTATCTAACACATCTCTCTTAAAATATATACTGAAATAAACGTACAAACTGTTATTTAAATTTTTATAAGTCAGAAGATTTTTCCTAAAATTTAATCTATAAGTCATCCATAATATTCTTTAAATTCTTAAGAACGAAATAATATTGCTATATATATATATATATATATATATATATATATATATATATATATATATATATATATATATATTCGAATTTATTATATCATTTTCGCACAAAATAATTGGAATTTATTATCCTTTACGAGTTGGGAGTTATATAAATTTAACTGCGTAAAAGTGATAAATTAAAAGATGAGAAACATACCGCAGAAAAACAATTTTAATGCCAGACCAACAGGCAAAAGAAGGTGAAGACCAAACCTAAGATGGACAGGTAGCCTCGAAAGAAAGCTTCTCCAGCAAGTAGATGATAGTCCTGGAAAAAATTTTTTGAGAAGGACAATGGCCCCTAAGGTGTCGTGACAATGAGGAAGGAAGGAAGAGAGGATATATATGTATATCATGTGACTTCATTGTTTTGTCAGTTATGTTACATTTAAAATGAAGTATCACTTACATTTGTTAGTAGGAAATTTATCCTTAGCTTCAATCCCTTTGAAGATCCTTTTGATTGCGTTTAATCTTGCGTAAACTTTCAAATTATGGAGACAATAGGTTGAAAACGGTTTGCATTTAGTTTTAAGAGTTTATGCTGCTGTGGATTACATTTCTGTAAAAACTAATCCTTAATGAAAAGCTACCAATTTTGGGTTACGTTTGAAATATAACAATGATGTTAGCCCAATATGTTTTATTTACATAACATTTTTCACAAGTGTGATTAATATGAATTTTCATTACTATTGAGTTTATTGAAATTGGATTATAAATGGAACTCTAATCCCGATCTTATTGAAATTAAATTTAAATTATTATTCACAATGTTTTGACAAATTTCAGATTATTTGCAAATTGTATGACTCATTGTTACATGAATAAATCAAAAAATTATTTCCCTTCTAATTGAATATTTATTAACGTTTGCATTGACTCTTTCACAAAAAGATATAAATTGTGTGCCTCTCTCTCTCTATTTCTCACAGGTACCCAAAACATATATAATATTAGAATTACACTCTTTGGGGATTTGTATACGATATTCCTCCCAGAAATAAAAAAAGAGATTTAAAGAGCAAAAGGTCAATATGACATCCATAATAGCTGATAAATTTTTGGCGTGAAATCGGCTACCGTTTTTCATATTCTTCGCATGACGACGAACACACATGTGCAGCTAATTCAAGAGCGGAACTAAACTTTTTGAATTTATCTAACCATTGATAGTACCATTTTAAATCTATTTTTATTGTTTCATGAATTATTCAACACTAAAATATATGCAACATTTCATAGAATTTTGTGCATTACATTTTTATTATAGATTTCGAAACTGAGGAATTAGCATTAATCGACATTAATTTGGTTGTAAAACCGACGCTGCTTATTTTCTCGCTTAACGGTCATTTTTTACACTCAAAATCTAATTAAACAAGGGTATACAATTTAAAATGGATTCCGAACATCTACAAAGATACAAATCCGTGTTGGGGTTCGAGTTCATGAACAGTTGAAATGATGACCAATGAACAAATCATTCGGCTTCCAACTAGACAAATCTAGAGGTAATATATTTGCAAGAATGCACGCGGTCTTTCCAAGAAAAAATAATCAATTTATTACTATACTTTTTCTGAAATAAACTCTAATAATATTAATATTTTGTGTCACTTGTCTAAAATTCATAAAATGCGAATATTTAAAATGCGTTGTTTTTTTCCAAAAACAGCTGAAGCTAAGTGCAACTTGAAGTGTCAAAATTGTGGCCGATTGAATCGAGATGAATGCCTCTGCGAATGCGCAGATGGCTGGGATAAGGCAGACTGCTCAAGTGAGTTGTTTCTTTAATTATTATTTTTAGAGCTGATATTCCATTAGGCGTGTGTTGTTATTTAGGAAGTTCCCAATTTGTGAAACTTCTTGTTACATTAAGTAACCAGTAGGTTAGGAATATTGCGCATGTACATTTGACGTTGCCCATTAGAAACAGTCGACTCAATAATCACAAGCATTATTAAAAAAAAAAAGGATTTTTCAAAGCTGAGAGACTGCATTCGGATGTTGCAAAGGAAGAAACCTTGAAAACTTTCAAGCAACTACCTTCTTAGCTTTGCATCCACACACACAAATCAGAAAAGCATTACTTATATTTCTCTTGCACAACAGTGACCAAAATCGGGACCTGGAAACAATAATTTCGAAAAGCAATCCTCCCAACCAAATCATGGAGAGCCTTTTGCATTGCAGCTGCACTGATGCAGTTCTTCTGTGCCAAATGGCACAGAAGAACTACTACCTTGCAAATTTGATCTTTTACTGTGAATAAACCCAATGCTGTGAATATACCAGCTATATAATAGTAATACTGTGAATATACCAACTAATACCTTGCAAATTTAATCTTTTACTGTGAATAAATTAAATTTTTTAAGGTACTCAAATTTTTAGTAGAATGGCACCAGTATTTACATTTTAAAAATATATATAAGTTTTGATCAGTATCCTCTATTTTCTATACAAGTCACATATATGTTTGTTAAAAATAACAAGTGTTTTGCAAAATTAATACGAAATGTGTGAAAAATGATGAAAACATAATTTCATTATTTTTCTCACATCGCACTAAAGATGAAATTATATCCACTTATCCAGGCATTATACAGTAAAAAGATGTATGTGATGTACTGTGGAATTGGATTGTTTAAATTCTGATTTAGATCAAGATTTGTTTTAAATAATTTTAATTCTTAGAATAAAGAATAAAAGTTCGAAGCCTTCTGATGATGCAAACACAGTGTTTAAATAATTATTTTTAAAAGTAAAATTGAAGGCTTTACTTTCTTCTTTCAATTTAATACTTTACTGTTACGATATTCTTTATAATCAAATATAAGCATATACAAACAAATTTTTTTTTTGGTGAATGTACACTACTGGCCATTAAAATTGCTACACCAGGAAAGCGGCACACCACATACGTGAAATTTGCATGACAGGTAGAACTTGCTGTGATATGCAAATGATTAGATTTTCAGCGCATTCATATAAAGCAGGCGACAGTTGCGACATTTACAATGTGTATAAAACCAGAGATTTGACAGCAGTTTTCTCATACTCAATTTCCGTTTCAACGTTGTTTTCGGCAAAGAAAGTTGTTGTAATGCCTCGTGTAAGAAGAAGCGGATAAATGTTGTTATTGCAACCAGAGGTGGCTGCTCTGGGTACTGATTTCTCAAGATCTATACATCCTAATTTCCTGTAAATCTAATCACTTGTTTTTTCCACTATAATGTATGTGTCCAATAAATATCGTTCTGTTATTTGCATTCCTTCTTGGTGTAGCAATTTTAATGGCCAGTAGTGTAAATATTTTTTCAGAAGATATTTGCTTACATACTTTTAAATATAACCTCATTCCTCATCACATTCGTAAGCGATATATGACGCAGCTTTTCTGAGCCATTATTAATTTTTAAATCATTTTCATTTTGTGCGAATTTGGTAACACTGTATTCTAGTAAGTTAACGCTTATGAAAGCAAAAGATTCCATGTTCGATTCTAGCAATTGTTAAATAATTGGCGTTTAGTATTGAGATGTTGACTTACATGTCTATCGGGATGGGTGTCTTCAGGGTTTGCTTCCTTGTGACAAATGAGTACGCTAATTCTCCATAAAAAGTAATCTCAGAAATTAATTTTCACTGGGATTATTAAAATTCCTTATAACAGGTTGCCTATGACGCGATTGGTGTCAAATTCGTTTCATATCCAAATGCCTCTTTACTTACAGAATTGCCACCCATCCTGTCTAGTGGTCAGCGTGCCTGATTGCGGATAGGGAGGTCCTGGGTTCGAATCCCAGTTCGGGCATGGATGTTCTTTCTCTCTGTGTCTATCGTGTCTTTGTTCTTTCTTTGTATGAATGGATTGTCAATGGTTGTCTACCCTATAAACGGGTACCTAGGGTATGTGTGTACTGAGGAATTCTGACTCCAACTGAACCAAAATATGGTTCAGTTGGGGAAAAAGAGAGCAGCGCATCCCATATTGCCAGCCTAGCTGACACAAGACAGCAACAACTTACAGAATTTACAATTTACTTTCATGCTATTTCACTGAACTTTTTAGCAATGAATTAGTTATAATTGGTATAACATATACAGAAAAGATACTATGCATATTTTAATGTTGTGAAAATTACATTTAATTTCTAAAAATTTACATGAAGCTAATGTTGATGAAACTATGTTAAACTGACTATATATTTCTTTTTGAGACATAAATAGAAAGATATATTTTTTTTACTGAAAGACAATAATATTCGAAATAATGCTCCATTAATTGGCCAAAGATCATAATAAGCATTAGATATATTGATGATACAAGGTAGAACTGTCATAAAAATATATACTGGCCTGTGCAAATCATTCAGAATGGCAATTTAATGACCCAAAGTTATGCGGACAAGATAAAGAGATTTCATGTTGTATTTTGCTTTGCAATCTTTTTAAATCTTTTTTTCTAAGCGAAATATCGGACATCACACTATTCATCTGATTATAAGTATATTAGAACCATAAAAATTCAATACATGGAAAACCCAGCAAGTTCACTTGGTATGAATCCAAAGAAGAAAATTTGGAACACACTGGAACAGCGCGTTACAACAAGATAAAGTCCTTTTTTTACAGTTTAGAAATTGGAGATTGGGTTTTTCCAGGAATGAAATGGTACTTCCCAATGTTTTATTGATATTACCATATTTATGAGAAATAAATGTTCGTCATAACATTATGTCATTTCCATTTATTTCTCGCCAATAATGTCATCAAATTAGCACACTAACTTCTTTTCACATGTTATTTTTAGCGTTCTAAAGCACGAACCTTTTTGAGACATGGGTCAAATTTTGTTCATATTTTTTGTAGTACTGTCTCTAGGTTCACTAATGCTGATTTGCGCGAGAGTCAAAATTAAAAATTTTTAAATGAGTATTTTTAAATATAAATGTCTTTTTTAACAGTTTGTTGGCTTAACAGGTAAAAATGGGTGCAATTTGACGATTTAAAACTTTTTTAGCATTGTTAATATTTCTCAAGTGTTTGTTGCAAATGGCAATAGGTGTTTGAATCAACATGGAGTAACGATAATTACACACACATACATATTGTATATATCTATACCCTCTTAAAAGATCGAATGGATTTCACTCAGGAGTGAAATTTCACTCTTTCATTTTCACAAAACTCAACCAATCTTTAAGATAGAAATTCACTCTTTTGAAAGATACGGGTAAACCACTCGTTTTTAGGAGAGAAACGACAAATCGCTTAAAGAGGGTAAATTAAATAGAAAAACTAGTGAATTTCAATCTTTTATAGATGTATTGGTGATTTTTTTATATTGTAAAATTTAGTGCAGAAATTAGGTTTTGAATTCTTTATTTTAAGGACTTATGTTTTTTTTTTTAACAATTATAGTGGTTTTTGAATTACATACATTATGAAGCAAATTGTTCAGCTATTTATTACATTATTTATATATCGATTTAGTTTTACGTGTGAGTGTAGCACTCTCAAGAAAAAATCGTCACACTACTTATTTTTCAATTTAGTTTACTGTGTGCCCATTAAGTACAAAATTAATTTTTATACACTTTATTAGTACAACAAATTGTACACAATTTAAAAAATACATAAATATTTTATATAAGTAAATATAATTTAAGTTCTTTTGAAAAAAAATTTATTTATAGTATATAGCAAAATATTTATTTTTGAATATTGATAATATGCATTTTTGAAGTTACAAGAGGATAAACACAAATATTTAGATTATTCTGTTGAACTAAACTGACTAATATTTTTGCAAATCTTGTTTTATGATATATTTTCCAAATTTAAATTAAACTGAAAATAACTTCAATGAAACTAAGAATAAAATTAAAAATAAAATGCAAGATTATACAAAAAGCATTCATTTAATTTTTAATACAAAATAAAAATAAATAAAAATATGTATACAGAAATTCTTACGTTTATGATGCCAAATTAATATTGGAGCTTGACAGTTTTATTGTCAGTTTAATAAAACAAAATAAGAATACTATTAAAATAAGAATAAAAAAGATAATATGCATTTTAATGCTTGTATTTTGCAAAATTTAAATCTTGATCGATTATAGTAAAAATGTGTAGTTTAAATTAAATTCCCAACTCTGAACCATTTTTTAATTTATAAATCATATAGTCCATGAGAGCATAAATTACAGTAAGTTTAACATCGTACTTAACATTAAACACATGATGACATTTATATAAAATATTGAATGCTTTTTAATTTTGCATGTACGACATCAATAAATCCACTATCCACACATAAAAAGATTTCATATTCACGTCTTGCTTTTGACCACAGCAAAGAAAGAGCAGTTGACAACTTTTGAGTGTTGTTCTTCTTCTACAGATCTCTCTTCACCTAATTCGAAAAAAAATTATAATAACTAAAATTTCTATAATATTTGTATCGTCATTATAGCGTCTGTATAAATTTTAATACCAAAAAATTTCATAAGAATAATACTTCAAAAAAGATAAAGCCTTATTTTTATTAAAAAATAAAGGTGCAATAAATCAGATATCTACGTAATTATATTCTGTATTGGAATATATTCAGCCTAAAAAATACTATCATCCTGAATTCTCACGTATTTATTCCATATTACAGGACAAGTTTTTTAACATACGATAATATTCTAGGAGCATAGAATGCAGGATATTTATTGAGAAAACAGTCAGCCACTGGATATCAAATTCTAAATCTATCTGTAATAAACAGAATAATCATGTATATTAAATTGATAGAACTTTTTATTGTAATTTAAAGCAAGTGTAATTTGTTAAAAAAATGATATTATCATTAATTAATTATTTAAAACGTAGTACCTTATGTTAGTAAATTAAGGATTATCTAGTAGTTTTTGAAAATTTTTAAAAGAATGTGGCAAAAATGATAAATTATTGAAATACAATGAAACAAATACAAAATAATTTTGGATTTATTCTTTGTTATGAAATAGATATAGACCCTATCATAATTTACAAAATGGATTTTTAAACATTAAATAAAAATATATACATGCATACATAAATTTATTTATAATGTTAAAGCATTTTGAATCAATCAACTATAACTGAAAAACAGGTGAAACTAAATGAATAATTTTTTTTACAAATTACAACAAAAAATTTTTTAAACTATGCTTTTGTATCACATATACTGATATTCAAATACATTGCAAGTAAAATAATTTTTAAAAATACAAGATAGAAAACTAGAATATACTAAAATGCATAAGCAACTAGAATATAATAAAATGCATATTTTGTAAAATACAGATTTTAATTACTTTCTTTTGGATCATGCAATCATTAAACAAATATTAAAATAACAATGAGATTTTTCTTCCAATTTTATATAAAAAATTTTTTCCCTGCAAAATTTTAACTTAATGTTTTGGGCATTTAAATAATTTAAAATATCTTATTCACATGCAACAAAAAACTTGGAATTGCATGAACAGCATGTTTCTTGTTCTACCATTAAAAATCCAGATATACAAATAATGTAAGGAATAATAAATTTTGGTGTGCCTAAGTCATTGTGGCATTGTTAGAAAATAATGTTGTTATAAAAGTTTAGTACTTTATGAATATTTTAAAATTCGTCCTCAAATATGCAAAAAATACAGGTTTTATACTACCAATGTTTCATTGAAAGCAGCCTATTTTGGATACTTAGAAAAATAAATTCTGTTATAAAATAGAACAATAGATGGTATATTTTTCATCACAAAATGCTATTTTGTTTTAAACATTTTCTTCATAAGTTCAAATTATCATACAGATAGCCTTTACAAAATGAAGTCTTCAATTCCTCCATTTTTAGCGAAACGAAACCGAAAGCATAGAGCCACGTGATGTTTTAAACCAATCGGAGCACATCACACTTGCTTTGTGCCATGAACACGTCAAAAAAAGAGTGAAAATTGCTTTGAATCGAGGATGGAGTGTTTGAAAGAGAACTTCTCTACTCAATTAAGTAGAAAAGGATTCATTTTGTATCTTTATGGAGTACAAAATAGCCATCACTCATCGAGTGGTGAAAAAACACTCGAATTTTTTAGAGTGTGTATATATATATATATATATATATATATATATATATATTCAGTCACTGCTAATTAATATTTCCTTGTCTCTATTTTAGACAGATGTGTGGATACAAACATCCATTGTGGTAAAAGATTTAATAAATATCATTGCCTCCAAAGTGAAGATATAAAGAAAAAGCTTTGTCGGAACATGTGTGACCAATGTAGTAAGTGCTGATATTCATTTTATAACTATACCCCTTTTGTTTATAAAATAGGAAATTTGAAATGTATTATTGATTGTTAATATTCTTTTAATACAAGGAATAAATATAGATTTGGTATTAAATTTTTAGTTCGCTTTTCCTGAAAAATGTTAATTTTATGATGTTTGATTCACACTAATAATAGGAGGATATAAATATTTTATTTAACATATCGAAGTAAACATTTAAATGGATTATTTCCTTATAATTTATATTCAGTAAATATATAATGCCATGTGTATCATTTGTGCACTTTGAAGCTGAATCAGTTAGAAGTTCTTACTTCATTCGTAGAAACATGGAAAAACTATTCACTTCAGAGAAATATTTGACTGCATACTCTTTTACTATACACTTTTACTTTAAACTTTTATTATTAATTTCCTATCTTTTTTGAATTAATTTATTTTAAATTTGAATTAACAATAACATATTACAAAAACATATCCTGCATGTATTTTTGTAATGTGCTTGTCTCTTTCATTTTATTTTCCTAGTTTCTGATTGCTTTTTTCTATGACCAAATCTGAAAATATTAGCGGACGGTTTCACAATTGTAAGTTTCTATCAAGTGAATTAACGATAATTTGATTCAATTTAACATTACACAAAAACAGAGACTTACAAACATGCTAAGTTACAAAGTTTACGCATTATTCCGCCTAACATGACGATTTCCGAAAGGTTAAAATATCAAAACCATTGTCTTCCTCATAAAAATGATAAATTTACTCGTTAAAAAAAAATCACAGACGTGGTTTTATTGCATATATTGCAACTAAATAGTAAGGTCCATCCTGATTTAGTGATAAAATTACGCTACATAAAATAAATCTTAAGTTAGATTTCAACACAAATCTTTAGTAATATGGAATAGATTCTTGTTTTTGATTGCTTGTCACTCGAGATGGATGCTTGTTAGATTCTTGGGTTTTCACATCTATGCTATATGTACATATGGCCCACAATTCTTCAAATGCTAAATAACACAGCTTTCAACTCATAGTTTATAGAATTACTTTGTGCCTGTACATCCTACATTGTGATAACAATCTGAAGAGCAGTTTTCTTGGTAAAATGTTATTATGTGTAATATTTCCAATAATGTAAATACTATTTATAACTGTCTGAATATAGTATATGTTTTATAATAATTGTAAGTGTATGAAATACGTCAAAGCTTTAGAATGGATCAGTGTCCAAAAGACCAGCATGATTAAATGTATCTAACTGAATATTCGAAAGAAGGAAATCCTTAAGCTTTGAGAATAAATGTGTAGTCTCATATTTAAACCATAGTGGCAACAATATGTGTCTCAGACAAAAGCATTTACGTTGACATTTCTAACCATTTTAAAAATTCGAATGGTTTGATATTCTTCGATTGGAGCTGATATATAATTTAAGAGAGCTCAATATTAGCTCAAATGTAGACTGAGTGTGGTTCATAATTATAAGATGGTTGTCTGTATTAAAGAATTCTATTTCCAGAAGTAAATGTACTTGGAAATGTAGCACTATAAAATATCGGTGATTCAAAAACATGGAGGTCAGTCTCATTTGATGACAAATTGGCTTTCCCTTCTTAATTTCTTTATCTGTAAAGAACTTCGTACATTGCAATATAAAATATTTGGGGAATCCTTGAGGATTTCCATCAAATTAAAGTATCAATATAGCTCACCAATATTTCTTAATTCGAAATACTTGATTCAATGATATATATAAATAAAACCCTTAATTTGTCTCCCGAGATTGATTTGAAAATGACTGCACAAAATACATCATTTGTAATTGACCTTTCACCATCTCTAAACAAATTGAAATCAACCGGCCATCGATGAAAAGATGAGTTCATAAATGTTAATGTGTCCTTAAACTTCTGCAAATAGAGATGATTGATATTAATGAATAAGCATTGCAGGATATATTATGCCCATATTAAAGAATGAGTTCTTTTATCTTAGAAAGATTTATAATATATAAATATAAGGAATAAAACCAAGGTGCAATCCTGTCATGAATCTAATATAGCATGCTTAAGGCATTCTTCACAAATGAATTAGTATCCACCTACCACCACAAGTCTAAAAAAGACTTTCTTAAGAATATTAATAACGATACAAAATATCCCATTTCCTTATTAGTAGCTTTTAGATTGCTGATGTGAACCATTTTCAATGTCGCTGACTCCTTCTAGGAAAACCATACATCCTACTAAAACCCTTTTTCTTTCAAGAAAACTCACTTTTATTCATTTTTTCTCATAGGCCAAAATAATGTTTCATTTTCCTTTTGTGCCCAAACGTTCAATAAAAAAATGACTTTTACTTCCAAATGAATATACGGTTTACCCCATGTGTCGATCAGCAAAATTACTTGAACAATTCTCAAGCCGCCTGATCGCTTTCCAACCTTAATATTTATTAAGTTTATGAAAAGTGTACTTCCATAAATTTGGAACAATGTGTTGCAAATAATTGTAGATAGAAAAAATTTTTATCGTTAAATTTAATTAATTGTCGAGAGTTTACTTATTGTTAGAATTATTTGCTAGATAGAAACATGTGCCCTAGTTGTCTATAGTTTTGGTTGGTATAGACAAATATATTCCAAACTCATTGGAAATACGCATCACCTCTTTATGCTTCCCTAAGGGTCATTTTAAAATTTTCAAGCAATATAATTTGATGTACTTTGCAATGATTTTACAAACGCCAAAGATTTAACATTTTAGAAATTCTTAAGCAAATTCTTTACATTTTCTTTGTATTAAATTGTACTAATACATCTTTGAGATATCTTTTTTAATAATTTATTATTGAATTTTCTTTGGTATAAAAAGCAATTTCTCCACTATGATTTTGCAACTTGTTCTAGATTTGTCTTTCTAATTGTTTTTAAGAATCATCATTTGATCAATTTTCCCTGTTGTAATTTGAGGACTGAATTTCATAATCCATTTTTTCTGTTTCTCTTCACAATAATTTCTTATGAATCAATTTAACAATTTCAGTATTTCAGTGATATGGACTTAATAGGACTTCTCCACAATATTTTCAAGCCATATTTTAAAACTATCTTCTAAATTACTCTTAAGAATTTATTTTTATGTTAGGTTTCCTGACTCAAGATAGGTGATATCATTTTGTAAATCATTCATTACACTTTCACTGGTGTGAACATATATGCTTTTTAGAATTTAAATGACGGCTTATAATTAAATATTTAAAATTTATTTTTGGTAAAACGCGTAATTATTAAAACATACACAAAGCCAAGTAATTCAATTTAGTCTATAAAATTGCGCATTTCCACTGAAAGGAAGAAATACAGAGTTTCCGTATCTATTATTTGATAACAACTTTACAGAACTTTACACAAACCGATTTCTGTATGCTAATCAAATTTTTACACTTAAATGAACATTTTAACCAAAAGCTACATATGTCTAACTTGAAATAAGTTAGATATTTGTAGTCACATTTAGCTAAAATTATTTTCCTTTTTCACTTATATTTTTATTTACTATTTCATGTTTTTTATTATAACAAATGAAATTAGTCTTGGAATTAATTTGTTTTTCTTTTTATTGCTTGAACAGTTCCATTCAACGAGAATGTCACAACCAATCACATTTGTTGTGATGGAAAATTTTGCCCAGACGGTTATGTACTTGACACGACAAAAAATCCTTGCGGTTGTATATTGAATTGCCCCGGACTTCTTTGTGGTAAATAGTATTTGCTTTACTTTGTAACCTTTTATGTAATTAATCTAACTACGAATGCTTTTGAAACAACATTTAAATTATTTTTAAATGATATCGTTGCCATCAAAAATGTTTCAATGAAAAACATGCTATTTCATACTCGTATAACATGTCATACATTGAATGCGATATATGAAAGTAATTTATTTAATAATTGGCACTAGAAATAAATTACCTTAGAGAATTAAATTGTGATAAACGTATTACTTTACTTTTGCAAGAAGTTTCAAAATTATTTTTAATCTAAGGTAATAATGTTTGATTAAGGTTTTGCTTAACAGAAAAACGTCTCAATTGTTAAAACTTTATTTTCATTAAACATTTAGCTTTATTCTCACTCATAACTCATTACTAAAATTTATTTTCATTCTTCTTAAGTGAAATAAACACTGAGCAAAAAATATCTGCCACTTCTCTATCATCGAAACGAAATCCAGATACCATCAAACCGTCAGTATTTGGTGGAAAATTAGAAGTACAAAAGTAATCATAAATATTTATGACTTTCATGTCTGCGATTAAAAAATACTGCACTAAAAATCTTTTCAAAATGTAACTCTGATAAGGAGCAGTAGGAAGTATACATGAACTTCTTCACGATTTTAACGAAACATTTAACAATCTTGATGTCAATGAAAAAAATATACCAAAATTTTTTTGATAAAATTAAAATTGGTGCATTTTTATAAACTAATTCCTAATCATCACTATTTTTAAAATATTATCGGCTGGTGAGTCACATGCTGTGCTTGTTACCTAGTGAAAGTGAACGACAATTAAAATTTCAACAATTATATACTATTGGCCATTAAAATTTCGACATTATGAAGAAGAGCAAATAAAAAGAGAAATTTATTGTACTTAAACAACAACATTGGAATAGAGACAAAGATATTAAATTTGCAGGATGTCCTGTAAATCCTACAGGATTTACAGGGTCCTAAAGAGGGTAGTTTTGCTGCTCCTTGCAGCTAAAACTGCCCTTAACCCATTAGGCATTTAGTTGAACGAGACATATTGAGAGGAATAGCCGACCAATAACTCACGACTTATGATTAATTTCAGTTATTGAGATTTCTGAAGACCTTCCAGATTGGAGCAATAATTTAATACTTTCTATATCAAGGAAGGTCAGAACAAGATGTGAAACATATGTGCTTACATTATCTTCATGAAAGAGAGCGTTTCAGAGGCTTCAAATTCAGAGCACAGCATCTACCCTTAAGATGTCAGAAGTGTACCAATAGTCGTTCACCTTACCATTCATGTAAACAAGAGATATGCGTATATATTGGGTTCCCAATGCTTGCGTATATTATCACACCAGATGCATGTCACCTACGACAATATCGAATGCAATCATATGACAAGAATTCCAAATTGGTATATAGATTGGGTATATAAATTGAGTGCTACACACAAGACAGGGAATTCTTTGAAAAGATGACATCGTGTTACTCCTGAATCCGGCTATGTTATTAATGGCAGTAAAACCCCATTTTGTTTCTTGGCTGCACTGTAAAAGAAAGAAGAAGTATTGATCACTATGATGACAATCTATTATTTTCCAAATATCTTAACTCGTCATAAACGCATACATTGTCCTCTTAGAAAAGAATCTATACGGTAGACATAACAACAGCCTCAGTTTATTAGGCTGATTGCTGTAAAGTGCAACAAAAAAAAACGCTTTAACGATATACACGGTTGCTGGACGTACTGGAAACAAGCTTCTTTCCCGAATAATGGTCCTGATATGGTTTAGCAATACCGACAACAGAACATATCTATCTATTCAACTATTATTCGATGACAAGCTCTGAAATTTTGCATGTCGTTTAACAGAATCTTCAATCCATTGATTTCTCATATGCCTGACATTAGCTGGATTTCTACTAGTTCAAGTTGTGGAATTATAGAATGACTATTCAAACTCTCAATAAACAATGATGTTTATTGAGAGTTTGAATAGTCATTCTATAATGAACACCTCTATTCAATTCCTATACTTGATGGTAGAAATTTTTTCTTCAAGGCATAATTTAATATTTTAAAAAATATCTTACCTTACAAAACTATTTTCGATTGACAAACACTTTGCAGAACTTTCCTTTTAATGCAATATTTTAGATAGCATTTATCTCTCCTGCGTTTGTGAAATTATTCCTTCCAAGTGTTCTAAATAAAACTGCAAAACATCCTTTGGTTTCAAATGATGTAATCAATGTCTGTCAACGCATAGTTATTCTACAGCATATAATTAATATCATCAGGTATAATTTAAATAAAATTTTGAGATTGGAGTGAAAAACATCACTTCCAAAAGTTAAACGCGAAGATGTAAAATGCAAAAAATTAAACAAATACTGCGTTGATTGAAACAAAATTTGGCCGGAAAGTAACATATATATTTATGTATAAAATAAAATCGATAATTATATACAGAAATGAAAACAATATTAAATTTTTGTCAGTTATCAGATAATGATATACTAGAGATTTAAACAGAATTATGTACAAAGTGAAAATAGATAATGTAAAATGAAAAAAGGACATTAATAGGGTATGTGTCATCCCCGCCATCTGTATACAAATTTTACACGTTGTCACCATGTTTTCGATTAGGTGGTCAACCACAGCAGAATTAAGTAACAGCCATTCCTGTAGAGCAGTTTCCAGATCAATGAGAGTGGCTGGAGGTGGGAAACGTGAAGATACAGTATGGCCGAGAGCATCCCAAAGATTTTCAATGGGATTAAGGTCAGGCGAATATGCTGGCCACGTTATACGCGCAATCCCTTCACTCTTCATGTAGTCATCGACGATGTCAGCTCTATGGGGACATGCGTTATCGTTCGTTAAACAAAAGTAGGGCCAACTGCTGCAGCGTACAATCTCAGAATGGTTTCTAGGACTTCATCTCGATACCGGACAGCTGTCACAGAAACCCGTTTAAAGATATGTAGGTCGGTGCGGTATCCTAATGAAATCCCTGCCCACATAATGCTTCCGCCTCGGAATGCGTGATGTTCGGTGATGTTTTCGGGGTGATTGCGTGTTCCTTGTTCACGCTATATCCTTATACGCTTGTCTATTGGCTCCAGAGTAAAGCTTGAATCATCAGTAAACATGACATTTCCCCAGTTCGACACAGTCCAATTAACATGTTACCCATTTTAATCGTGCCCCTCTTGATTGGCCAGATAGAACTCGAGGTAACCGGGCGTACCGTCCACTCATATGCAATCTTCGGAGTTCGATAGCTGCAGATATCACCTTACCAATGGACGCTGTAGCCATAGATGTCATATGTGTGGAGGTCACTCTGCTATTCCGCTTGGCTAAAATCGCAATATATCGATATTACGCGGGGGTTTTAACGCTTGGGTGACCGGTTACGGGCCTTCGGACAACTGTCTGTGTGATTTGGAATTGTTTCCATTAATGTGAAATTACAGAATGATGAACGCCGAAGAAAAAACATCTGAGATCGACTGTCCTACTTCAATGCACCCCACAGCACGCCAGAGCTCAGAATATTTCATTCATGTTCTGGAAGTCATAGGAACACGTATAAATACACATACACGTCTTGAAATCAAATTGAACGAAAGTTTTAAATACCTTCTATCAGCACTTACAATTAACTTCTGTAACCCTTCATAAAATGGTATCTTATAAGACACCTCTTTTTGCATATTTCTTAACATGAAAGCGCGATTGTGGCTGTTACCTAACATATTTGCATACTTCCATCTACTTCTGCAGCGATTTGCATCCTCTTCAATTCTGAGTGGTTTACGAAAATACCCTTTTCCTCTCCGTGCTTAATTTTTGGAAGTGAGTATATAATTCCATAAAAAATGCATAATAATGCTATAAAGAGTATCTTTATTTTGAATTAAAAAGAGAATTTTACTTCATATTTTTCAAGTTCAATAAATAGTATTGATTGTTCTCTTTCAATTAGTTAGCTATTCTATCATAGAATATATTTAGAATAACCAATGCACTTGGTAATTTTATGTTAAAATGGAACCATTTGGAAAATGGACTATTCATTGGGTAACATGGACTACACAATGAAAGTAAACATTCTTCAATTGATTCGATTTCAACATAAAATTCAAATTAAAATGAAGGCTTTTTCATACTATATCTCATTGACTATTTTTTTATCTAATACTAATTACATAACATTTTATGAAAATCATATATTCAAAATGTGATTAGTCATTTTCGATCATACTGTAAAAATAACATTGCATATTCTGCTTGTGAAAATGATGAATTTTATAACAACACAATATTTTGATAAATGTAATGTTTACTTATGAAATTTCTAAATGCATCAATTTTACTATTTTCTTCATCTTCAATTAAAAATAAAGGATTATCAACCTAAATAATCCCTTGTTTCTTTTAGATAAAATGGACGAAAGCAGTGATCCGCAGATAAAAATGAGTAGTGTTTACACTATGAGAGCTGGCAGTGTTTCTACGATGAGTAACTTCCTTGTTCCAATTATTTCCCTCCTATTTTCTCAATTATATATTTCAATGCATAATAAATAAAGTATTTTATTAAAACTGCATTGTTGAATTATTTTTCTGAAATGCATCAATACATCACAATAATAAATTTATTTATTCATTTCTTATTATATTTTTATAAAAACCGAGAAATGCTCCAAGAATAAATCAAGAATGATTTTTTAAAGAAATGCTTTGGAAATTTTAATGTCATATTTTTAAGTGTTTTCGTGATTATTTGCTGCTAATTTTTTCAAATTCTTTATCACACATTTCTTCTACACTACTGGCCATTAAAATTGCTACACCAGGAAAGCGGCACACCACACACGTGAAATTTGCATGACAGGTAGAACTTGCTGTGATATGCAAATGATTACATTTTCAGCGCATTCATACAAAACAGGTGACAGTAGCGACATCTACAATGTGTATAAAACCACAGATTTCACAGCAGTTTTCTCATACTTAATTTCTGTTTCAACGTTGTTTTCGATAAAGAAAGTTGTTGTAATGCCTCGTGTAAGAAGAAGAAATGCACCTATCAGCACGTGTCTGACTTTTATCGTGGAAGAATTATAGCCTACCGGGATTGCGGTTTATCGTACCGCAATATTGCTGCTCGCGTCGGTCGAGACCCCATGACTGTTAGCAAAATATGGAATCGATGGGTTCAGGACAATCATACGGAACGTCATGCAGGATCTCAGCGACCCCCATCACTAACAGCAGAGAAGACAGACATCTTATCCGCATGGTCACAAGGGATCATACAGCCATGTCACGAACCCTGAGTCGAGAAATGGAGTCATTTGCAAGGCAACAAGTTTCTGCTCGAACAGTTCGACGACGTTTGCAGCAGCATGGATTGTCTGCACGGCGACCATGGCTTCGGCTACCATTGATGCTGCGTCACAGACAGGAGCGCCTTCAATGGTGTGATCACTGACGAACCTGGACTCGGGAATGGCATCACGTCATGTTTACAGATGAATCTCGGTTCTGTATACAGGACCATGATAGCCGCATCCGCGTGTTTGGAGGCATCGTGGAGAACGCGCATTGCCAGCTTGCATTGGACACCGCCATACTGGCCCATCTGCTGGAGTGATGGTATGGGGTGCCATTGGATACACGTCTCGATCACCTCTTGTTCGCATTACCGGCACTTTTAACAGCAACCGTTACATTTCCGATGTGTTAAGGCCCTGGCTCTTTCCCATCTTCGAGGCATCCCAAATGCTTTGTTTCAACAGGATAATGCACGACCGCATGTTGCCCGTATTGTTTTGAACTTCCTTGATACAGAACAGGTTCGACTGTTACCCTGGCCTGCACGTTCTCCTGATCTGTCACTAATTGAGAACGTGCGGTCAATGGTTGCCGAGCGATTGGCACACCATCACTCACTAACCACTACTATCGATGAACTGTGGCATTGTGTTGAAGCTGCATGGACTGAGGTCCCCGTACATGCCATACAATCTCTGTTGGACTCCATGCCTAGGTGGATAAATGCTGTTATTGCAGCCAGAGATGGCTGCTCTGGGTACTGATTTCTCAAGATCTATACATACTAATTTCCTGTAAATCTAATCACTTGTTCTTTCCACTATAATGTGTCCAATGATTATCGTTCCGTTATTTGCATTCTTTCTTGGTGTAGCAATTTTATTGGCCAGTAGTGTGCTTAAATAATTTTTACAGTTTATAAAAAAGAAACTCTTATGAGTAATTAGTACATAAAATGTATTATTTGCTTATTTTGAGTTTCATTCTTTGTTAAATTAAATCTTTTCTATCATTATTGCCTTATTTTTGAAATATCATATTTTTGTTATTTAATATTTTTTAAACACTAAAATAGAAAAAATGTTGTCTTCATTATTTGAAATTATATTTTACTATCTGCCTGGTCAAATATTGCAATAAACTCAACAGTATGGCCAAAGCAATCTCACGTCAAGTTACCTAAGCAACTGGATTCCGTTCCATAGATTAAGTAAGCACAGTCCCTTTAGTCTGGTTAACTCACTGCTCTTAATCGGGAACAATGTCGAACCACATGCCCTTCACTGCGGTCTGAACTCTGCAGATGCTCTTTCCAATGTTCTCTTCAATTACAAACTTTCTACGGCAGTCATCAAGAGAGATTGTTTACCTGAATTGCTAAAACAACTAGCCTTGGAAACCATTAATAATATACCACCAAATGTCATAAAAATCCATACTGATGGCAGCAAAGTAAATCACCAAACTGGCAGCGGAATTTTCATCTAGACTCCTCATGACAAACTCTCTCTTAGTCAACGTAATCCCGACTTCTGTTCGGTTTTTCGTAGCGAACTAATAGCCATTAACATCGTATTGCAAACCATCACGAGCGAAACTAATTAGAGTGATGTCTGGATATTAACTGATAGCCGCAGTTCAATTCAACATCTGCAAAGATGGACCTGCTTGGGAGACCAAACAAGCCTTTCTTTTCTACACAAGCTTAAAATTGTTTCCCTTCGGCATAATATCTATTTTCAATGGATCCCTCCTCACGTGGATATTGGAGGCAATGAAATAGCAGACACTTTAGCAAAAGAGGGCTCAGGTCATCTTGCTCCTTTTTCTTCCGCGCTTACCTACCTTGAACTCTTTTCCCTGAGAAAAGCCCAATTTAAAACCGATTGGCAGGTACCTTTGACTCATCACTTCTACAAAGGTAGAAAGCCGGGACTTTCTCTCTTTCCTGTGATAGGAAATCCAGCACTTGCCTTGCACGTTTTGCCTCTGGCCACCTGAAATGCCTCACTTTTGTAGCGGGTAACAAGACCTTCCCCCTTTGTCCTAAATGCCATGGACACCAAGCTTCTCCTGAACATATTCTGAATTGTATGAATATACTATGGGATGAAATCTACACTTCTCTCCGCCTTGTCATCGATTTCCTCTCCGTCAACGGATTCCTAGATTTGGTCTGACTCCACCAGGCCTTTGTAGATAAGCAACAACAACATATTTTACTATATAAGACCTTTTCCTAAAATTATTGATATTCATACTGTGGAAGAAAAATATAGTTTTTAATAAGAATATTTATTTTCGATATACTGTTTCGAATTTAGTTATTCAAAGAATATCTCTGCTTCTGAACTGAAAATAAAAAGCTAACTTTAACACCGCTTAGAAAGACAACAGCAGAAAATTACTGTAAAGCTTTTTAATATCCATCGTGAAGACTCTTTACAGTTTTGGTAGGATCTTAAATTCAGGATTCTTGCAGGCTCAGTTATAAAAACTAATGACACAGAGTGTCCTTCCCCATCCTTCACATTGTATTATAGAGTTTCAAATTTAAACATATAACATATAGCTACGCTCCAAGCATACTTAATTACAGCTACGCATTTGTTCAACTAAAAACTCAATGTAACTTTCTTCATGGAAACGAGGCTGTTAACACAAATTTGAGTTGTTTCTTGATATTCAGCATCCTATAGTTAAGAGGACGTAACAATTCTGTTTTGCCATATTCACGTGGTAAACGGGAATTTCCAAGCACTCACGATTACATTCATTTTAATTTCGTGAGAAGATCACACTCTTCAGAAGTGAGAAATGATGGGTCCGGTTTTAACCCTTGTTGAACAAGAAAGAGGAATGTCGCCTTTATGCTGCGTTTCTTGGCTTCCTCCCTTGGGACACATGAATAAGATCCACTATAATCAAAGATCAACCTACAATTCACTTGCGCAATGGATGTCTTATAAAGACTTTTAACAGTCTTCAACTTTAAGTCTATGAGTTACCGAAAGCATACTGCTATAAATACTTGCAGAGAATAGAGACGCAATGGCTGTAATTTCTTTACTCAATACTGAACTAGAAGCTTTTACTCTAAAGAACACTGTCCTTTATTAATTGGTTACTTTGAACTCATTAAAAAAGTAATTAAAAATGTTTATCATTATGTGAATTAAAGAGATACACTTTTCTTTCATTAATTTTTATTAGAAGTTGCAAAAATAAATTCTAGCTTTAAACATAATTATCATTTCTAAAAAAGACTTGCTATTTTTATTCTTTTTTTAATTTATTTTTAATGTTGTGTAATGTACAAAATGCTTTAAAAATATAATGATATAATGCTAAATAAAAATTAATTTTCCAATAAAATATTTAATTTAAGAATTTTTTTCATTACTTTTGAGTGTTCATATTTTTATTTAAAGAAAAAAATAGCGCTATTGTTTTATAATAAAATTTATTCAATTTCAAAATTTATAATAAGAAAATTTACGAATTCATTATGCCTTAAAACTACAGTAGCCAAGAATTTTTTCTTTATTTTTTTCCCACCTAAAAGTGCCCCCCTCATTCATAAGTGGGTTCTGAATTAAAAGTGTAGTATATAGCAAACTTTTGTCCATAGCTAACGCCCAGTTCTAAGTTTTTATCCTTATTTTTTGCTCTCCCACACTTTGGTTCTCACTACAGCATTGAATCCGGCACCAAAGTCGCGTGAATTGTTGCCACCTCCTGCCGCTTGCAGCTTAAAGTGTGGCTAAAAAATGAAAATCATATTCAATTATGCAATTACGAAATGAAAAATAACAATTAATTATGATCTAAAACTAATAAGAGAGAGAGGCCAATTTATGTGACAAAAATATAAATTAAGTATTTACTTTCTCTCAATATACCCTATACTTTATAGATAGCCAAATCATCCTATAAAGGACCTTAAGACCTTTCATTCTAGGAAATTCATAAAAAATATAGCTTACAAAAGAAAAGTATTGAGCTGTGATTACCTAAAGAATGAGAGTATAACTGCAACAATAGACCTGTTCACTGGTATCTGTCATGAAATGGACTAACTTTTTCATATTCTTCGGAGACGAAATGCACACGCAGCGATACTTTGATATCTGAAAACTTTGATATCTGATAAGCAGTTAATGTAATTAATTTATATGTGTGTGTGGGAATTTACTTTTATTTAGATCATTAAATTACAAAATGTTTCAAAGACATTTTTGAACATTTATATTAAATAAATCAGATCCAGAATTAGAAATGTGTTATAACATTCAATTTTTTTATACAATCTTGACCTTTTTTCCTATAGTCAACGTGAAAATTTCAATAAAACTATAAACTGAAATTTTAAAATTTGATTTTTAGCTTTTTTCCGATGTATGTGATGGTAATATTCAAAACTATTGCAATAATTAAAATGTATAAAATATAGTAACATTAATCGAAAAGCTTGATGTAGCAGAAATATCTTCTCAATATTTTACTTATAATTCAAAGGGAGATAGTAAAATAATATTCCGATCTTAAATTTTGATTATCTTTTCTATTATTATATGCATATTAAGTTTTAAAATTGTAGCTTAATTCTTTTATTATACGTTCATGTTTCAGTGAAAAAATATATTGATACCTTTATGGAAAAGACAGTAAAATCCTTGACTCACCCTTTTAACTACGTAATGCTTATAATTACGTTTAAAAAAAGGTGTCGATGTACAGAAGCATGGATATTCATAAGAAAAAAATAGATACGATTTACTGCGTCCGTAGCGATAAAACTTTGAATATAGGTATACGTGTCTGCACCAGCATATTTCCCTGCACCTTACCCAGATCAAATCAAAGTTGACTTAACAACAAACACCTACAGAAAATATAAATGAGAAGAAGAATAACTGAATTACATTACGAAATAGCTGAACTACAAAACAGGCTTTTTATCACTTTTGTGTGTAACTAGTTTTACTAGGTACATTTACTTTCAACTCTCAATTTATTCAATATAAGGCCATACGAGTGTTTGAAAGCCAAACCTTCTTCCTTATGATTTCCTTATGACTTCGTAAGCTAACCTTTTATGCAGAGAATCGTTGTTGCTCAACAATTTTCAACAAACTCAGAAACTAAATGACGACTTTGAGAAAGTACCTAATTTAGTTTTTGAGACAGACCTATCTTCCAAGTCTTACAGCTAATGTTACTGTCTCACTTTGAAGTGCATAGTCAATTCTTTGTACTTCGATATATATTTTTACACTTACGCAAGTTAAGGGTGTGAAACTGTACGATATCTTTCTCAAAAGTACTTACCCGTATTAAAATTCTCCTTAAATGAATATATTTACTTGCAATCAGAATGTGTATTTATTTTGCAATGAACAGTGCTAAATATCTGAAAGCATAATTTTTATCATTTTCCAACATAATACAACTAGTAAAATGGTGTACAAGTTTCATATCAGATTTAGGGTAAAAAAACATTTATGCGTCGGATTTAGTATCGCATAAAGTATTAATTTATGCAACTTTCAAACGAATAAATATTAACATCCGATATTTTATTGAACTATGTTAATATTTTTTGCATTTTTTATAGCTTACGAGATTTATACACAGTGAGAAATATTACAAAAAAAAAAAAACAAAAAAAAAAAAACACAAACATCGCAGCACAAATATTAATCACAGTCAAGTAATAACGTCAATGTCATACTCACTTGATATTTTAACTCTTCATTAATAGATAGAAATGAATTTAACAAATATACATATTTATTACGTTTAAGTTTTCCACTACATCACGGTCAAAGATTACGTTTTGCAGATTAAAATGGTGGATGTGATTTATTCTTCTTTCTATTGTCATTTTCTGCACTCGAGGCGTCATTCGACAGGAATCTAAAGTGTTAAATAGATCTCAGATCGTTGCAAATCCCTACAAACATCCATACAGTGAGTGTAAAAAGTATTCGTACAGTACAAAAATTGATTTAAAAGAGATCCGTTCATAAAAATTATTAACATAAATTCTATTTTAATTAATTAGAAATATATAATAGAACATATTTTCACTAGTTTCATGTGAAATTTACACAAAAATAATTTTATACATGAATAAATATTTACAAAACTGAAACAATCTAACATCTTGTGGTGTAAAAAGTATTCGTACAACTATACTTGTATATATTGGCCAATATATATAATATAATATATATTGGCCAACAGAATCATAATATTACAGCTAATACCTTGTAGGATATCTTTTAGCTCGAATAACTGCCTTGAGTCTCTTTGGCATTGATTCCACCAATTTTGCTGTTATTGAGCTAGATATGGCTTCCCATTCTTGATTAAGAGCCGATTCCAAATCATTTTAATTAGTAATATGTGTCTGGATCTAATATTTTTTATCAAGAACGTCCCCTAAATTCTCGATGGGTTTGAGGTCCGGCGATTTAGGAGGATGTTTCATGAACTTTGAGGTATTATATAGTATCCAGAGCCTTTTGTTTAGGGCTGTGTGCTTGGGGTCGTTATCATGCATGAAAACATAATCATCATTCAAGCCCATTTTTGTTGCACTAGGTCCTAAATTATTGTTTAAAATGTCAATATAAAGTTGATGATTCCTAATGCCTTTAATAAAGACTAATTCGGTCACCCCAGAAGCACTTATACACCCCCAAACAAGTAGACTTCCACTCTCATGTTTCACTGTTGGCACTAAATTCTTAGGATGCATTTCTGTATTGCGCTTTCTCCATACCATTCGTCTCCCGTCCGATCCAAATGTGTTGTATTTACTTTCGTCTGTAAAGATAATCTTTTCCAGAAATCTGGACTTTCATAACGTATTGCTTGGCGAAAGACAATCGCAGCTTCCGATTCTTCTCACTAACAAAAAATTTTCGTCTCGCAACGCAGCCATGGAAACCTTCATTTCTGCATGCATTTCGAACAGTATTACAGAGACTGCTGTTCCCATGTTCTTTATTTCTGATGTTAATGTAGGAGCACTTATCTTGGGATCCTTCTTTAATGATTGTACCAGAAACCGTCTGTCAGAAGATGTCAATAGACATGGTCGCCCAGTGCGATAACTGTTTTGAACCGTTAGAGTGGCAGCAAACTTTTTTATCATTGACGGCACAATTGAACGGGGTCTACCAACCAGATCAGAAATCTTGTTGTACGATTTACCATTTTTACGGAGCTTTAAAATCAGTTCTCTTTCGGAAACACTTGTCTCATTACTTTTACGACCCATTACAGAATTTCTAGTTTCTCACTACATTAAAATTTCTATTGAAGAACCTTTTAAGTAACTTACAAGATGACGTCAAATAACTACATCTTGATGGCTAAGCCAATCACAAAATATAATTAAAAAAATTTGCATTTCTTTTGGTGTACGTATGCTTTTTACACCACAAGAGGTTGGATTGTTACAGTTTTGTAAATATTTATTCATGTATAAAATCATTTTTGTGTAAATTTCACACGAAACTAGTGAAAATATGTTCTATTATGTATTTATTATTAATTAAAATGGAATTTATGTTTATAATTTTTATGAACGGAGCTCTTTTAAATCAATTGTCGTACTGTACGAATACTTTTTACACTCACTGTATCTGACTACGGAATCGTATTAGGCCTGAACATTAGTTACTCCGCTGCGTTATCAGCAATTTTTAGGCAGGAGTACCATAATCTAACATTGAATTCATCAAAAAGTTCATATCTATAATGGGTACATTCGTATTTTGCACTTACTACAATGAAAATGAGAACTTCATTTCAACTACCAATGGAAAGTTCTATACAGGGTCAAAATACAAAGCTCAAGGTCCATCCAGACAAAGTAATATGCATTCGTTTTTCAGAATAAGGGATTTTCTATTCCCTTTTAGCTACTGTTGAAGATAAATGAATATAACTGTTGTGTATCTGCTTTCTAAAAGCAAATTTCTTAGGTGATTGCTTGGGTGATTTATTTTAGACACTTGCAGCACACTTCTTGATTTCTTGATTTTCTTAAGTGGCATTTGAATACTGCTCTCTAGTTATGAAAAGGTTGTACGGAAAAAATAAAATGAAGTGTACATTCAAATACCTTATATTAAATTTCATTTGTTCAGCTGTCCACAATGAAGTGCCAAAAATTTGAACAAATATTTTCTGTAAATACTCCAAAGAATTAAAAGACGATGCTTTCATAGTTTCATCCTCTATTATTTAAGAATTAATTCTCACGACATATTATATCAAAGTGAACATGATTATTCTTGATAAAAATAGGTTGATTGTATGGTTAGGAAACAAACTTTAAAGAGTGACATAGCTTACTAAACAATTTTTATGGGAATGCAATGATAAAAATACCTCGTTGAACATAAAAAATTTGAAAATAAAAGTACTTCACAACACCATCATACCTTCTTTTTTTGTAACATTAAAACAATGCTTACGTGAAATGATCAACACTCCCGTTATAGCTGATCTTAGAAACAATGTCAAGGCAGGCTTACCAAATCCCCGATAATCCATGATGGAAAGAAACTTGAGGGCTTTTATTCAAATATTATCAAATAATAGGAAATGGATACTACATTTATATCTATCGTTTGCATATTTGTTGACGTGGGTAACTGGGAGTTTTCCGACATTTCTCCATTTCACCATGCAAATACGACCTAAAATCTATAAAAAAAAATGAATAAATAAATAAAATAAAAAAACCTCCGAGAAGTAATGAAGTGGTGTACATAAGAGTTCCTTATAAAAAATTTCTGTAGTTATTAAGATAGTCTGGATATTTGCTAACTGTCGAAAATACAGACATAACTTACTTACATTACATGTAATGTGCTGTACAATAGAACTCACTGTACATCGGATGTTCCAATATATTTTCCGAACAAACCTGCTAGGGATTGTAAAATACTTAGACAATTTCAACAGTACCTTTAAGAAAATGGTTTATTAATAATAAGTGGTAACGAAATAAACCTTGAGTAAAAACTGTACAGTATTTAAAAGCTGAAAGGTGTCAATTTGAACTTAGTGGATTAAATCCCTCACACGAGTTCAAGAACTATTCACATCATGTATATACATACATACATACATATATATACAGGGTGATTATAAAAAAACTTTGCCAACATCTGCACTTCTAGCGTCCATTCTATTTAACCGATCAAGATGATACTTGAAATATAGTTCTTTTGAGATATGCGCTCGAGATTCTGTGAATGGCAACACAGTGGCCCTCGCGGTTGCAGTTATAGTGACAGAAACTCGAAATTTTCGAATGGCAACGTCTACTTTTTACCATCGCAAAATGTTCAGCACATGCGAAAACCCTAAATAGCGTTGAAACGGTACCTATATGTCCGAAAACTGACGTGTTATACACATACAAACAGTTCTTCAAGGCGCACGGAGGAATAATGCATACGACAGAGACAAGACACTGCTCAATGATGAGAACACATAGAGAAAAAATCTTTATTAATTTCAAACATTTTCCACATGAGTGCCATCACAGGCAATTATGCATTGCATGCGGGAGACGGTGGACAATGTCGCTGCACGCAACATGGCACAAGGGATGTTTCCAATCTCACGCCGTATAGAATCCTTTAAGTCCGACAATGTTTGAGGATTGCACAGATAAACTCTGGATTTGAGATAGCCCCAAAACCAGAAATCCATAGGCGTCAGATCTGGGGATCGCGCAGACCACGGAAAAGGATAATAGCGTGAGATGATGCGATCACCAAAATGCTGATCCAGGAGCCTTTTAACTGACATCGCTATATGTGGAGGTGCGCCATCTTGCATCCAAACAATGTCATTGAGTGCATTCAGCCGACGCAACTCCGGTAAGACATAATTTTTCAGCATGGCTGCATACCGAGGGCCCGTTACAGAACATGTTGCAGGGCCAGTCGGGGTCGTTTCCTCAAAGAAGAACGGGCCCAGAACAAATGTAGCTGTAATGCCGCACCACGCAGTCGCTTTGGCGTCAAATAATGGTACTGGCGCCACAGCATGAGGATTCGTCTCTCCCCAGTGCACACAATTCTTTGTGTTAATGCTGCCATTTAAGGTGAAATGCGCCTCGTCCGTCCATAGTATGCGAAGTGGCCAGTCGTTATCCGCATCATATCGTAACAAAAATGCATTTGCGAAGTCCAGACGTTGTTGTGGGTCACCCGGCTCCAACATCTGGACGCGCTGGAACCGATAGGGAAACATGTGAAGTACCGAGCGCAAGAGCTTGCGGACCGTTGAGTTCGGAATATCCAACACGCGCGCTATGCCTCTTGCGGTTTCTGTGTGTCCTGCAGTCACTGTATGGTGCACTTCCATGACAACGTCCTCAGAAACAGTTGGCCGTCCGGAACAGTTGGCGCTGTTTGTCACAGGTGCAGCCTGTATCTTCGAATTTCCGCACTAAATCACGCTGAGCTTGCAGAGTACATAGGCCGCGTCGTTGTCGATGATTGCGGCGATACACACGCAAGGCTTCCGCAGCGTTCATCCCATTTTGGTAATAGAGTTTGATCAATTCACCGCGAACTTTCCTAGGAAGACTCATATCGTCGGCATGTGCGAGTTCCCGAATGACGACTTCGCATACCCGCTTGGTATTTTATAGGTTTCTTACGCTGAATATCTGGCGACCGGCGTTCTGTGATTGGTTTCTTGACTCTGTCACATGCAAATTTATTGCGTGTGCCCAGATCGTGTTTTATTGGCCGGTTTTCAGAACTCTTTTTTGTGTTTGCAGAACACGTCCGTTTTTAGACATATCGGTACCGTTTCAACGCTATTTGGGGTTTTCGCATGTGCTGAACATTTTGCGATGGTAAAAAGTAGTTGTTGCCATTCGAAAATTTCGAATTTCTGTCACTATAACTGTAACCGCGAAGGCCACTGTGTTGCCATTCACAGAATCTCGAGCGCATATCTCAAAAGAACTATATTTGAAATATCATCTTGATCGGTTAAATAGAATGGACGCTAGAAATGCAGATGTTGGCAAAGTTTTTTTATAATCACCCTGTATATATATATATATATATATATATATATATATATATATATATATATATATATATATATATATATATATATATATATATATAATATATATAAATATAATATATATATATTAGTTTTCCATAAAAATATGGTTAAATAAAGAAAGTTAGAAAGTTTACTTTCTTTTAATATTTATTAGAGGGTTCAATTTTTTTAGTAAATAATTATTCACCACGAATAAAATTTGGCCATTAATTTTTTGAAGCAAATGCATTGCAGTTAGATTTTCCAATTTTGTGCTATTCATTGAAGGTGAGATTCTTATAGCGAAATATTTTTAAGAGAGAGAATATTTAACCCACAGTAAAGTCTAAAGCTATATACACTTTGAAAAAATCTCATATTCATGTCATGTTTACAGAAATTTGTCACCGGTTTCATAAAATCTATAATTGATCCTGACTTATGTCCTGATATCATTAAAAAAATTCCTTATTATGAAAAAATAAGCATATAGGAAAAATAAAAGTTATATAAAAATAATGCTACATATTTATATTTTATATTAAAATAAGTGCTCCAGCGGCTCAGTAGCTTCACGCCGCTTCCCGTAAGTTCAGCAAAGTGAAGCATCATTTGCCGCGGGCAGTGGTTGGGAGGGTGACCACGGTGTACTCTCCTTCGCTGGGTTGCTGGAGCTCCGTGGGTTGGGGACGTGTCCACGTTAATATGTGACGTCCAAAGTTCTTCCGCTGGTGTGGCGGGGATGTGGAAAGGAGGGTGCCAGCTCAGGTGTGACCTCGTCACCTGACCGTGGTTCAAAATGACGAGGCACCTAAAAAGAGCAAAGTCGTACTTTCACCTTCGTGGTGCTCTGATCCAAACGAAAGACGCTCTCTATTGACTTAATCCGCCCTGCCAAAAGGCATAGCAAGCTCATAAGTGTCATAAGCAACAACAATATTAACATAAACAATAATATTCCAATAATTCTGATTGTCGAAAGTACAAATTATCTATATTATTTATTATTATTATTATTTAAATTATAAATTGATATAAAAATGAACAATATTTCAAAAAGAAATTGAAATTTGATTAGTTTATGTCAATTAATATCATTCCAAATAAGAGGGTTGCAACTGTACCCAGTTGTTCATTTAAGTTTACTTATAACTTCATTAAAGAGCTTTTAATTGACAAATAAAATAATTGAAATAAAATTTACAAACATACATATATGTATATCTGTGATATATATACATGTAAATTGTTCATAACTCTTAGGTGCAATATTATGATATCATTTTATAATGATCTTCTATTGATTTGGCAGTCTGTATGTACTTTTTGTGCTCGCACATGAGTAATTATTTTAAAATTACTGAACCTTGCATAGTTAAAGATAAAATTTTTAAATAATAATAAATTTTGATTCATCACAATCATATGTTCAATAATGGTCTATATTGTAAAATTATATAATCATTATAACCTTGTAAAATGAGAAATGACCTTGAATTTTCCCACTGCATCATAAATCCTAATAATCGTAGTATTAACCCTGCATGAAGTACTTCTATTTTAAAGTTAAAATTATTATTTTCAAAACTATAATGTGTTCTGTATCTATGTATTTCTAACAAAAGGAAAACTGCCTTTCTTATTTGAATATGCATTCCTTACTTTTAAGGAAGCGTAAAAAGCTAAGAATGGAATTTGGTTCTCAAAGAGTTCTCCATTTCAGAAAGCTATTTCCGGATGCTTGATACCGGATGTCCTTCAGATAAAAAGGAATCCTTCTCCAATGTATCTCTGACTCGCACATTTTTTCGACAAACTTATTTGTAAACACAACTCATGCTGTTATTAAACTCAATACATGGAAGAAGTCCATCTCTTAACACTATGGTTCACTCTGTGGGTGACCACCTTTGTATGCTGTTCCCCGAGTTTCGATATTCGAGCTCAAGGAAAGGATGTACTTTATTATCTCGATAAAGATGAGATAGTATCTCTTCTGTGGAACCCTGAGCCAATCGACTCGGGTCCTCCTGTGATAGATGTTGATGAAGGAAACCAGGAGTCAATGCAGAAGAATAAAAGACGAGATGTAAAAGGTACAGGAATGGACAAAGAGATGAAACTGTTGATGGTAGAGCTTCATAACTTGTATAGAGGCAATGTCACGCCTCCAGCAGCCGATATGTCCTTCTTGGTGAGTATTAAGTTTTATTTTGTTCTCATGCAAGTAACATTCACTTTTAATCACTTATAAAATGGATGAAATTTATTTAAATAAAAATTTACATAGCTTACTTTGCAATAAACTTCCTTTTAAGCAAAGTTTGTATTGAAGATATTGACAGAAATGTGGAATTGGTTACTGAAGTATTAAGGCATGTAGAAGATTCCATATATATAGAAAGGGATTTTCTTTAAATTATTTGCTGAATAGATAAAAAAAAATTAAGTACATTTTTTCTTTTCTTTTACAAGGAACTTCAAGCTTAATTAACTTTTAATTCTTTATACTGACAATAATGAATAATTCTGAAAATTTTGACGGTTGATATTTTGTCCCTTATATTGATTCAATTTTATCATTCATGCACTTAAGCAAACTTGTTGTTTGCACATTTTAAAATGAGCTTATAATAAGCGAAATTCATTTTCCAAATATTGTTGATAATGTAAGATGCTGGAAAATTCAGCCACTGACACTTTCTCTCGTAGACTTAATGAGGCAATTTTAATTACTTATACAACCAAAAAATAAACCTAAGTAAAAGATTTTTGGTGCATTTTAAAACGAGTTTTGAACTAAATGAGTTTTGTGTTCAGAATATTTTCCTCAATATAGATATTTGAAATTTTGATCATCGACAGTCACTTTTAGAAAGGACAATATAATTTTAATTACTTGTGCATACAAATGATAAAAATATTTTGATCTTCTTTACAAAGAACTTTGAAGTTGGTATTTTGCCAAAAATTTCAAAATCTAGAAGTTTTGACCATTAACGGTATATTATTTAAGAGAATAGTACCGCATTTTCTAATCCTTTATACAAATGGTTAGTAATCAAATTCTGAAATTCACAGTAAAACCTTTGTAATGAAAATCGAATCAAATGAATTTGTATTCCTGATATTGCCAAAAATTAGGGATCAATTAATCAAACCTCTCAATATTTCGTCATAGTCTTATAAAAACACTGCTTTCAATTTTAATCAGAGATACAAGTATCCATTATTGATGACGATATCAGTAGCAATGAAAATTATCATTGGCATTGATAAATCTGAACAATTTGTATGTGTTACGTACAAAAAATGCCTGACTAGCTAATCTGATGTGTTAAATGGGCAGGATGAATAAGTAAAATGTCTGACTGACCCGGATATAGTAAAATTTTATTTATTCCCTGTCTTATCTACTATTAAAACACCCACCCTTTTTATATTTTCTTACTCATTGATATAAGATGGTATTTCATCAAATGTTTGTCATATTTTGAATTATAGATGTAAAATTTTTTCGTTACAAAAAAAAAAAAAAAAAAAAAAAAAAAAAAAAAAAAAAAAAAAAAAGTTCAACGAATTTGGCATGCTGGATTATACGGCATCTGTGCCTCCTTCTTTTGTTAGGTACATTTTATTTTTATCAGCGTTGCTATTCTAAAACGTTACATCAATATTCATAAAACTATATAATTTTATTTTTATCTAATATTCAATTATATCATCGCGAAAATAATGTTTTGTTATTTGTTCTGAAATCCACGTATTATTAATATCATCATCAAGATACACAATAAGGAACACGTAACATTAGCGACGCAGTCGTGATAGAATTTATTTTTGTGATGATAACTATTTAATATCTCCATTAATAAAGGTATATTTAAAATGAAAAATAAAATCATCTGTTGTTACTAACATGCTCAGTCAATTTTTAAAAAACAAAAGCTTAGCAAATGGGAAAAAGAGATCATCTATGATAACCTTAACATTATAACAAATGTGAATTATTTCATAAGCAAATGGGTTTTTGATTTTATGGATAACTGGACAGGAAAATGTGTCAGAAATTTTATAGTAAAAAATAATATTTTAACAGGCATTACTAGAAATAACAATTGCCTAAATATTTAAATGTAAAACATTGTCAGCGAATATTATGATTTCTATTTTTGCTGGATAATAAATGTACAAAAAATCTTCAAATCATATAATTTTCTATAATTTTTTATGTTAAAATTCTTCAGGTTTTATTCTGTTTTTAAATGCGATTACTTTTAACGCGTTCAGCTTTCATTATTTTCTACCTATAATTTATTAGTCATTGAAATTCATTAAAGAATTTCAGTTCACAATAACAGATAGTTTTTCCTTGTTCAAAATAGTTCAAAAACTCTAATATTGGATATAACTTTTTTATAAAATTTTTCTATATCTAGTCAGAAATTTTACAATTATAAAGGACTCTTAAATGAAGTTGGCTCATCATTTTAAGATATTAAGAAAATAGTGCCATTCAATATAAGATGCAGAATCTTCTGCCTCTAGAAATGATATTGCGTGTTACATGTTATGCGTTTTTGCGTGTGCGTGTTATGTCATGAAGATCAAAATGCATGCCCCAATTTTCTGATGGCGTATGATATATCTCAAAGATATGATGATGAATACAATGGTGTTCATAAAGAACAAAGAAGCACTGCTTACTTTGAGTGAAGTGATTTCCGAAGCATCTGACATGTTTGCAAAATATTTATATCATGAGTGATTGTATTAAGGTCATTCGGAAAATAAGTTTCCCATTACTTATAAAAAGAAACAAAGTTTAATTATTTAGAAAGATTTATTGCAAAGGATACAACAATATTTGAGCTACTCTTCAACATAAGAACCATTGGAATTATAGTACTTATGATACCATGAAATAAATTTTTATATTCCAGTATCACAGAGTCTGCCACCTGGAAATAGAACCAACATGTCACAACTATCTGCACTTATTCGTGCGGAGAATTGATGCCCGGACAGGAATTTCTTCAGGTGCAAGAACAGACAGAATTCACAGGAAGCAAAGTTGGGACAATAGGGTGGATGGTCAAACAATTTCCTGCTAAAATTCTTCGTTCAGTGGAATGTGAGGATGAGGGTTATCGTGGAGTAAGGTAAAACTAGTAGTGCGCATCCTACGTCACTTGTTCTGAATCCTTCTTTAGAGTTGCGAAATAATGTTCAACATTTTCTGTTGCACCTGTTGGCAAAATGTCAATCAGAGAATGCCTTTCCTGTCCCAGAAAACCGTGCACATCAATTTCTGTGTGGATGCAGTCCACTTGACTTTCGTCTGGACCGAAATTCCTCTGTGACGACAACATAATGACTTTTGCTTAGTTTCTGGAGTGAAGTGAGCAACCCACGTCTCATCACCTGTAATGATCTTATCGAGCTACTTGTCATCTTCATCGCTGTATCGTTGCAGAAAAGTCAATGCCGCTCCCAAGCTTTTCATTTGTTGTTTGGTGTAAGGTTCGTCGATACCCACCAGCGCAAAATTTCTGGAACTACAGATGTTTCGTAACGATATCATGTACCACTGTTCGAGATATTCTCGGAAAATGGTTATAGATTTCTGTAATCGTAACAAGACAATTGTGCAAAATGTATTGCCTCACCTACTCCATCAGGCCTTTGTCGATGAGAGATGGCTGACCACTGCACTGTTCGTCAAACACATTTTTTAAACCTTTCTCAAAATCTCGACACCAACTGTGAGCCATATGCTTGTTTCTATCATTCATTCCATACAATTAACACAATTGATGATGGATTTCGATCAGTGCTACCTTCTGTGTGTTCGAAAACTTTATTATTAGCGGGAAAAGTAACAAGAGCCAACATTTTTGTGCACTATAACGACTTTAATATAAGATATTCGAAAATTAGGACTGCAGCATATGATAGCCACACCCTTAGTCTACTCTACATGTACGTTCGCTTTTCAGTCATTTTACAGCGCCATCTTTTGGAACCATGGGAAAATTACTTTACGAATTTTCTAGTATGAAACTCCAAATGCACTATCATGAAATAGGAAATTATTTCCTTTCATAGATCATTGTCGTTGTTGAAAGGTGGTGACTTTGAACCTATTATCAAAATATGAATATTGAAGGGCGACACTTCTCTTTCAGTGATCATAGAAAACTCATTCATCCACGACAGATGGGACTCTAACTTCTGAGACCGACAAATACAAATTTTCAGAAGATCCATGCAGGCAAAAACAAACATTAAAAATTTCAAGTTTTCCAACAAAACACATTAATTATTCTTTTTACTCTTCAATTCAATAATTCATACAGGTTCATATTCCAATTCTGGCATTTACATTTGTATTTGATTTTGGGATAACACTGTACTTTAAATTGTATTTCCTGGTAAAATTTTAGCATTTATAGACAAAACTTAATGCAAAAACATAAATGATCCAACGGATTGTTTCTTGTCCATGATCGAATCATCAATCACAGTAGTTACATGCAACACTTGAAGAGAGTGTAAGGTTTACTGCATCAAGTAAAGCAAGAAAGGTCGCAAAGACTAATTCAAATGATAAAAATTAACATAAAAGTATAAAATATTAAAATTAAAAGAATTGAAAATAATAATATAAAACCATCGAATGACCATGCCAAAAACGAACTAGTCTAATCATAACAATAATTTAAATTTTTTAAAACTAAATAGTAATTTAAAATTTCTAATAATTAATCAAGCAAGAATTTTTATTTTATATTTGTTTGATTGTGTGATTACAATTTATTATTATACAATGATCTATAACAAAAAATGTTATTTGAAAAGTGTAACAAATGAATGATTATAGAAATGAAGATTTAACACGGAAAAGTAAATTAATATAAGAGATAAATAATGTAAAACAGCTTATAACTGGAAATAAGAATATTCTTTTATGTGTGGCGAGAAATGTAACAATAAATGAGATTAGTTTATATATAATATAAATTATTCCACGATGATGAACACTTTAAGCCTAGTCATCTACATCAAACATAGTAGGAATTCATCAAAATACTTAATCCTTCTACGCAGTTAGAAATCTGAGTTAGTTGTTGAACGATAGAAGAAGCAAAAAATATTAAAGTATATCAAACCAAAAAAATTATATGACATGTATACTGTCTATTTTATAATTTTAATATTGAAAACTGATGTTTCATTTGAAAATCTTGTAAAAATGCAGAATAATATTTGGACAAATATTCATATTTTATCTAATATCTTGAAGAAAAACAAGATACCTTTCTTTATCAAATATTATTTGTTTATATATATTTCCATGGTAATAAAGTAATAAAAGGTTTTGTTTCGAATACATTATTTTCTTTTTAGGAATGGGACCAGGAACTGGGAGACCTTGCTCAGATGTGGGCGGATGGCTGCAAGTTCGATCATGGTACTCCGGATATCAAGTATTCAGGAAAAGGAGGAAAATATGGTCAGAATCTATACATGGGTATGGACCCCTCGGGCAAACATGCAGTGTGGAAGTGGTACGAAGAATATCTTGATTACCACTTCCACAACATGACTTGTCCAATTGGAAAGAGATGTGGCCATTATCAAACAGTAATTGGCATACTTTTTTTTTATCTAACTATCTAACAAAAGATGTGTTTTATGTTATTAAGACATCAAACTCTCATTATTTGTTTAAAAAAATTGGAAGTGTAATATAACCACCAAACTGTTAATGATTTTCAAATTCATCATGAAAATTCTAGTGAAATTAATCTCTGCTAACCTTTATTCTGGTAAAAGAAGGGAAACATCATGTTTAAATTTTATTCTATTTTTGGAGAACGTTTGGCTGTGAGTTCTGGTTTTAAAAAAAAGTTCCAAAAATTATTAAATTGATTAAGAAAACCGATATGATTATTAAATATTAATATTTTCAAATGTATGATGAAAAATAAAATCCAAAATCCAAAAATGATACATTTTGGAAATTTAGTTTTTTAATAAGGACCATTTAATTCCTAAGTCTGAGGATTGCTTGATTGATTGATCATAAAATATCATAAACCTTTTGTAATCATAAATAATCAATACCAATTTTCTTAAAAAAAACTATGTGTACGTAAATCTGCAAATTATTTTCAATTAAATTAACATGTAACATTTTTATATAAAATAAAAAAATTAAGAGAACTACAAATTTGAATAACGGAGCAAATCTGAATGCAAAATAGTTGTAACTTTATCTCAAATACAGTTAATTAAAATTTTTAACAATTGATTGAGTAAATATATGCTTATATTTATCATAATAACATTCAAGTTGGTTTTAGATTAATTTAAATATTTATATACAGATGAAGAGCATATAAGACAATTATTTAAAAAATGTAAAAAAAGAAATATACGTAGAAGCTAAGTAAGTTTGGGTTTTCTATTCTCTCCTACTATTGATCATAGAGTACAGAACAGGACTGTCAAATTTTCGAAATTACATTTTTGTTCGTTTATGCACAAAAATTAAGAACAAGAGAATCTTCTGAAAAAATTGTGTCCAACAGTACTCTAAATTTATACAAACAATTCTAAGAACATAAGAAATGTTAACAAAAAAAAACTTGATGAAAGTTATCAAAATAAAAAGAATATTGAAAAATTAGCTTCTTGCACAATAGACAGAAAACTGAAACGTACGTATGACAAATGACTGCGAAAGAAAATTTGTTCTTTAGAAGAGATAGACCACTCGTTGACTGTTTTCCCAAGATTATCAACGAATTGTTGAGGCATGACTGTAAACTTTTGTTAAAAGCCAATAGAACATGCAAATTTATTGCTGAAAGATTGACTGACAAGCTTTCCTTTAGAGCATTTTATACATATTTGATTAAATTTAGATATGAGACATTACTTTTAAAGTGATACATCGAATGTCTTGATTTTCCAATAGATGTGTGACAACCATATACAGTTTGATGTAGCGTTGTCAACTAAGAAAAAACTGGGGTAGCACCTCAAAAAAAGTTAGGAAAAACGACGTCGATATTATAACATGCATTAGTAATTAGTTGAGGTGTTAAAATCAAAAGGCTACCAAGCATGATGCTAATCAAGGAGAATCTCCCCCACTAACATGTTCTTCTCTATGATATTAGAGGATTTGTGTGTGTTCCTTGTTGTTTTTAGAGAAATATGCTTCTAGAATCAGTAGTCAAACTAAATATGCTTTTATTTATATTGAGTTCTCATCAATGTGTGGTTGTCCATTCCTTCTGCTTTGTGATAATCAAAGAATCACAGAAAGATCATTCTCAGATATGTCGGTGTTAACAGCAAACAGTCCACTGGTCGTTATGAAAGGATACTATCATAGTTCAACCAGCTGATCATAATAAATCGCGATATTAATTGTCGAATAAACTTGCATTTTTTCGTTATCTATTTCTTTTAAGTTTAACCGATAATCCGCATCAGCAGTTATGTGATGGATTACTGATACTAAATCTTCAGGTTGTTGTTTCTGTCCTCTGAACTTTTTTCCAAGATCGTGAAACGATGTAGGGAGTAATCTCGATTTCAGCAGCCTACTATAGTGTAGTGATTTCACTTTTTTACAACTTCGCAATGATTTATATTTCGTTGAAATCATCTAGGTAGCGTTTGTAGGAATGTCTGTTAGACAAATCTCAAATGAGTTGCAACTCAGCCTCGTTTAAATTTTGGTTTACATTGTTTAATAACTTTCACGGAAATGTTGAGCAAACACTACTATCAACGTTAAAGCTTTTCGAAATTAGCTCATCAAACTGAATACATAATCATGTCTTTACGGTATTTGATTCTCGTCTGTTCACTAGTTCAAATTTTGGCATTTAGAAGCCGTTTCTATCGCGCGACTGATATTCTTCAGCTTTATCTTAAAATTTTTTGTTCTATATTAGTGCATAATTTATAACAATAACGATCTTTTTCATTTTAACACTTTTCGGTACTGGTAATTTTATTTAAAGATCGTTATTCTCTTTAAAAATAATGACATTTTTATAAATACCATAAAGTAAAAATAAAAACTAATGATTGAAATAATATTTTAGAAATTATTATGTTTTTTTAAGAGAACGGTACTTTATATTAGCCCAAAATTTCAGAAACGGGCTTGTAATAGAATTGAAAATTGAAGAATCTTTCCAAAAGTGTACTAAAAAAGATTGCCCAAAGTTATATATTTAGAAAATCAGGAACATATACGGAAGTAACATAAAGAAATGATACTTAACAGAAGAAAATCCATTCAGTTTTTCCTAAAAATATCTTTCGTTAATTATTTTCAAATATTCTGAACTTAAATTAGCATCTTAATTAAAATCAAGTGCTGAAAAATAGTGACAAATGCAAGATAAATGCCGAAACAATATTTTGTGAATTATTCCTTGACATTTGGATGTACAGATTACCATGGAAATGAAAAAAATCCTAAAAAAATTTACAAAAATATCTGTGCAAAAGAATAATATAATATTTGTATTTATTATATTTAAAAAAATTTTTAATCTCATAAAGTAGTAATAACAAAATGTATTTTCTTTTGCAGTTGGCTTCATCCAAATCTCAGAAAATTGGCTGTGGTTCGAAGAAATGTGGTTTTCGCTACTATATTGTTTGCAACTACTTTCCACCGTAAGATTAATATGTTGCTTGTTACATTTACAAACCGCAACTTTTAGAACTCAAATTGCTGACATATTTTGACGTCTATTATTGTTGATATAAAAATCATTGATTTTCATATGATATTTTAAAATACCAGCTCCAAGTAATGCCTCTTAATGCAAATTTGATATTTTAACTCTAAATATATGTATTTAAAGGTGTAATTTATGCATAAAGTATAAGACTAACTAATATACTATTTCATTGCAATACAGTACCAGATCCTCATTTGTGCTAATCGAAAAATAGCTAAATAAATACAATAAACTTGTAATTTTGAATCAACTTGTAATTTGAATTTGTCGGACGTTGTTAAAGGTTATTGTAAAATTATATATATTTAAAAACCAAAATGCATTAATATTTTTCTGGCAAATCCGCTTCCTAAATTGTGATTTATTATAAAGGAAATAAGTAGAAAACCTTCCAAATATCATCCTCTAACAGATATACATACAGAAGGCATAAACACAACATCCATCTTCCATTATTTGACAACCAAGTAAGCAATTGAATAGACATCGTTTTGGCTTTCAATAATTCGTGGGTTCAATTCCAGAATTAGTCGTATATGTTTTGACGCAAATTAGTACACAGACTAACGGTCTAAGATTGCTGAAGGCATTTTCATGTTCACCGCGTAAATTAGCTTCTGGTAGAACTTTGTATAGATAATGAGCCAAATTTACGTGCCGCTGATAAAGAAGCCAGAAATTGTGACTGTGCAGGTACCCAATTGGCACATGAAAAGCAGAGGCTCACATGAATCCCTCGTTGTCCAATACTAATTAGGATCAGCCACGGGAGTTTGCATTCTGAAGATCATTGTATCATAACAGAACTCCCCCAACGGTATGTTTAATTTGACATTCTGGGGGGGGGATAAGTGCTCTGACAACCCTAAAGGCTATGCTGGCAGTAGTTAAACTACCGGTACAATTACCCATGCCGGACAGTTCCTAATAGAATAGAAGCCAGACTAAATGGGATACCAACAAGAGTTAAGTCAATCTTCTATCTCTAGGTGCTCTGATATCGTGACTAACAGGTGCATCAACTTTCCCCCCTCCATGATTTCAGCGATGTCTTTTTCCATCCTGAAATGTCAATTTGCGTAAACAGTCAAACAGACCATCCTATTTATCTAAAGCAACTTGCCCACGAGAGAATTGGAGAGATTCCAAATGACAATATTCAAGCTTATACGGATGCTAATAAAGATTAACATAACCGTTCTGGCAGTGGAATTTACATCAAATGGCAAGAGCATGAAATAAAGATTTAGATGAGAAATCCTGACTACTCCTCAGTATTTCGCAGTGAACTGATAGCCATTGACGAATTCCTGGATTCTCTTGTGTCCCTTCCGACTGGAATAGAAATATATATTTTGTCTGATAGAAAAAGTGCGACTCAGCACTTGAACAATTGGCAAAGTGTGACAGACAGTGCAAGAGTATCGATACTCAGTAAATTAAAACAGCTATCCGTATCCCATAACATTCCTCGTCAGTGGATACCTTCTCATGTCGATCTAGAGGGAAATGAAACTGCAGACACATTGGCCATGGAGGGAATTAAGCTTTTGGCACTTATCACCATTTTGGAAATTTTTTCAAGAATAAAAAGCAGGATTAAGGTGACATGGAGTGTCCCTCCAGAGCACTAGTGGTATCAGTGTTCTCGTCCAGGAAGCTCAATGGCTCACAGCTTTAAAAGACAGGAACAAATTGCTCTCGCCTGCTTTCGAAGTGATCACCTTAGATCATTAAAATTTTCTGAGGGCTTGGAAATTTTTGACAAATATACCAACAGTTTCGTTGAACAAGCTATGCCAAAACCCATCCTTGAGTGACTGGAGTTAGCCAAGCAAGATTTATCCCACGATCCTTTGAGATGACAAAAGACATTATATAACCGTTTTGGGAATAAAAACAATATTATCTCTGAAAATTATATATTTCAATATGTTTATTAACAAAGCACAACTTAAGAAGCGTTACAAAATTAAATACCGGATAAAACACAATGACAATCAATTTGGAAACATAAAATTTGATCCATATTCCATAGCAGGTGGAATTACACTCCCAGATTGTGATATTCTTGTACCTAGTGGATGACAACTAAGTTTTTGTTGTCCCTAAAAATCTGATAAAATAGTTTCATTGAAATTATATGTGCACTGTATTATTTTTTTCATATTTTGATGAGATATTTTAGAAAAATTACTTATAAGGGGCCAATATTTAAAGCAACAGTTGGCAATATCATTGTTATGGCGAGGAGATCCCTAGTAGAGTTTTTCTCAATTTAATAAAAACTATGAGATTCTTACTTACGTATAGCTTATTCACTTAATAAATAAAACAGCCAAAATATCGCGCATTAACAATATATAATAAAAATATTAACTGAAATAGGCAGTCGCGGAAGCATTCCTCAAGAATAAATAACTCTTTAATTAGTACAATGCAATAATCTTCTATTTAAACTACAACACAATGAGAGAGACGTACTTTTATTTAATAAATTAACGTTTATAAGTTTTTTTTTGTCATCTAAACATTTTATATATTAATTTTCCCATAAAAATAACAAAAAGAATTTTTTATATATATAATGCAACTTGAAAAATAATAAAGAAGAATTATTCAAAATACCAAATTTCATTATTACCAATAATATATAAGTATCTATGAAAGGTTATAAATTCCTCATAAACACGTTTGAATGGTATTTTTGATAATTCTCATATTTTGCTTTTATTTTCATTTGGTTCATTTGCTCACAGCTCTACAATATCTTTTTCAGGTAGATTATTTCAGTTTCAGTCTACTGCTTATATAAAAGAGTACTTCGAAACACTATAAACATCCTCACAATAAATGCGGAACAAATCCATTAAACTAAAGAATAGAAATTTAAATTTTCAGCTACCAACTTATTTTATTTTACATGAAAAACCTTGTTTTTTTAATCCTCTTAAATATGATTAAAAGCTTATATTATCTCTTACAATTCTATCATCATTTAAATTCGCACAAAATACAATTACAATTTTTTTTCTCTCGCTACAGTCCCTATAGGAGTGAGCCTCTTTATACCGTTGGCAGACCTTGTTCCCAATGCGCAGAGCCTGGATCCCTCTGCATTCGGAACCTTTGCAGTAAGTACAATTTACTTCTTAAAATATTAATTTAGAGTCATTAAACAAGTTTCACTGGTTTTTTTGATGGTAAAAATTAATTTTATCATGAGTTTGAAATTTTGCTTTGTTTTTACAGTTACAAAAGAGCAATGCGAAAGGAATCCACAAATTTGCTGTAAGTAATTGTAATTCATATATAATACAAATTTTTTAAGTATATATACATATTTTCTAATACATTTATAAAGACATATATGACCAAAAGTCACCAAATGCTCGATAATGTTCGTTTCAATGCCCCGAACAAATAGGTGTAGGATTTTGTACCTTCTCTTTTGCTTTAATCACAATGCTGTTTTTTCTGGTTAGTTATTAATTTCCAGCAAACTATTTTTTCGTGGAATTGTGCTTCATCCTACCCAAATTTATTCCTAGTTTATTGGGTTTGGCAACGTAATCAATGCTCCAACTAAAACCGAAGATGTCCAGTCAAATCGAAGTTTTAGCAGGTCCGGTAAGCATTTTGTTATGTTCATTGTCAAATCCCGAAGTAATGACTCGTGATGTATTAAAAGAATTATAATGATGTGATTAAATAAAAACAGCTCTATAATGTTAGTCCTAATGTTTTATAACGTCTTATTGCTAAAATTGCTTTTATACATCCTAAAAATCTTCATTTTATCAGTTAAAAGTGAGGAAACAATATCAGGAGAAACAATCCCAAATTTTTAGCAAATTTCATTCTTGTATCGTCACGCTTTTGTAAAAATTATTTGCCAAGCATTTGCATGGTCAATACATGCCCAAGAGAATGAAACATTATACCTCGGGTTATTCATTGCTTACCAGGATATTTCTTAACTGCTCTAAAATCCAATTACTGAGTTCTTTTCACTATTGCAAGCACCTCCCGTCATAAGAGCAACTTTTTGTAATAATTTATAATTAGAGGTCAATAAATGCAGCACAACCATTAAATTCTCACCACTATGTGAATATAGCCCTTCAATGCTTTGTATGCATGAACTGAAACAGATCTCTTCATCCTTTAACAAATATATCTATCGGTTGTTTCATATAAAAAATAACTTTTCAGGATTCTTCCGTTTTAACCCCGTTCGTTTCATAAGTCTATTAGTGAGAAAATTCGGTTCAGTATTTCTACGGACTTTCCATTTAATTATGTTATCAATGATTGTGAACCAATGCATGTTCAGCCGTTGAGAAGTCTCGCTAATGGAATGTTTAAATTCATGGGCACCTAACATGAACTATTACAGCCTTTTCAAAAATGACTTCAATTCTTTCCATTCTCTCATCGTAATAGAAACTCTTTTTTGACACTTCATGATATCAGTTTTTATTAATGTACCTTCGGTAAAGTGTTAAGTATTGTAGATAAGCATAGTGAAATGGATTAAAGTTATTTTACTATGTTTATCTTCAATACTTGGAAATGGATAGTGAAATGATCAAATAATAAAAGGTTTTATAGAGATTTTTTTTACCGTACAGCTTAGGTGTATTATATTTATCTAATATTCCTAAAAAAACATAATTTCCTCATAATTTACATAATTATGCATATTATAGTAATATATATATATATATATATATATATATATATATATATATATATATATATATATATATATATATATATATATGTTATACCAAAATAATCAGCCATAGTTGCCACCATCGTTGAAGGAGATCACCACTGTCAAACACCTCGGCATTGATTCAAAGAGACTTTGATTGTATTCTTGGGGTACAGCAGACAAAGCAGCTTCCAAACTTTGCCAAAGTTCATCTGGTGTGGCAGCTGAAGATGTAATTTGGGCCAATCGTTCAGCAACAATCGACCACATGTTTTCTAGGCTAAAGTTCCGGAGAGCGAGCTGGCAAGGGAAGCAATTCAATCTGGCGATTGACGAAGAACCTTTGGACAATGCGTGCCACATATGGTCTGAAAGTAAGGAAGTAAAACTGGCTTCAGCACATCGGAGATGAAAAGGTGTCTGTTTGAAGTACCAGCAAGGCGTACTACAGGACTGTGAGAGTGATATCAATTCCGCCCCATTCCATAATATCCAATGCAAGACCAGTGTGGCGGTGCATTACGCAGCTGCTTCAGCATCCTCTCTCCACAGTGTCTCCAGACTCGAATACGACCATCGTGGTGTTGCAGATGTACTAAGCGTGACTCGTCAGTAAAGACAATTTCATTCCATTCTGCCGACCACATCCTTCTTTCACCGCACCATTGGCGGCGGAGACGCATGTGGTTTTGCGATAAGGGTAGACGAAGCAATGGACGTCTTATAGACAAACCACTCTGCTGTAAATGGCGTCGAATGAGGCGCGCAGACACTGGATGATGCCTTACAGACTGAATGTGCTGTGCTTTGGTACGTGATGTGGGTGAGGGATCCGTCAATGTGATTCACTGACTGTCATCACGGAAAGTGGTGCACTGAGGGGGATGCGATCGAACACGTCGGATCATCGTACTTTCCTACATCCAACGATCACATATCCACATTACAGTTGTTTGGTATCGTCCAACACGAATGCCGATTTACCTGAAAGATAATTTACAATCTCAGTAGGCCACTGTTGTCCTTCTTATGTCGAACTCGGATACTTGATCAAAAAATGATCGCTGTTTTCTACGAGGCGTAATTGACCGTTTTTTGAAAATACCACAAGGAAAACATAATTGCCGAACTTGAAATCGTCGAAATCTCCAAGCCTTAAAAAGCGCTTTGAAGTGGCGGCACAGGTGCGCGTGATGTGTGTCTGCACTAAAATTCTAATCATTTGCATACCTCACCTCCGCTAATGCATGTTGTAAATTTCATGTTATTTGCATGCTTCTTTCTGGGTGTTGCATTTACTGTTGCCAGTAATGTAATTGAACAGTGATTATGTATAACTTAACCGGAGATTATACAAAATCCAAATATTAAGTATAAATAATATTGATTTAAAATACCTATTTTTTTAATTAAAATGTCATTGTTCCACAAAATAATTGGAAGTTATCACATTATTCATTACGAGTTGGAGATAATATATATTTATCAGTAAAAGTGAAAATTTTCAATAATTTATTACATTTACCGAGATTAGTGGGGATTATGCATAATCACCAGTTATTAAAAATAATCTTCACTAAATTCGGTAAATGTGATAAATTAACAACTTTTACAGTATTTACTTTTAGCGTAACACATGTACGGATGGATGTGAAATAAACCGCAAAAAAAGATTTTAACGCCAGACCAACTGACTGAGAAAGGGGCGGACATAATCTAAGTTGGATAAATGTCTGCGAAAAAAACTTTTGGAATCAAAATAAAGTTTAAGACTTATAACAACTAGAGGATTAGCCTGAAAAAAGCTTCCTGAATTTTTTCATGCAGTTTTTATTTATTAGTTATAGTTTTTAGTCAACATTTAAGTAGTTTTTTTTACATTTAAAGACTAATTATACTGAAGCGTACTGTTTAAAGTGGATTCCTGTTTAAAGATTAAAATCCATGTCGGGATTCAAATACTTGAACAGTTGAAATGATGGTGAATGAATAAATCATTTGGCTGTGAACCCTACAATACTAGCTTTAATATATTTGCTCGAATGTATAACCTTTCAAAGAAAAATTAATTAATTCATTAGAATTATTTTTCTGAAATTAACTTTAATAATTTCCTTCATAAATATTTTTTTATTATTTGCCTAAAATATATAAAATGTGAACGTTTAAAATGTGTTGTTTTTTCCAAAAACAGCTGAGGCTAAGTGCAACTTGAAGTGTCAAAATTGTGGCCGATTGAATCGAGATGAATGCCGCTGTGAATGCGCAGATGGCTGGGATATGGCAGACTGCTCAAGTGAGCTGTTTATTTAATTATTATTTTTAGAACTGATATTTCATTGGGTGTGTGTTGTTATTCACGAAGTTCCCAATTTGTGAAATTTTTTGTTACATTAAATACTCAGTAGATTATGAATATTGCACATGTATTTTTGACGTTGCCCATTAGAAACAGTCGACTCAATAATCACGGTCCATTATTGTTTTCCAAAAGGATTTTTCAAAGCTCAGGGACTGCATTTGGTTGCTGCAAAGGAAGAAACCTTGAAAACTTCCAAGCAACTACCTTCTTAGTCTTGCATTAAAATCGGAAAAGCATGACATATCTCTCTTGGCACAACAATGACCGAAATCGGGACGAAAGTATAAAATTTTGAAAGATTCTGATGATACAATGTTTAAATAGTTAATTATTTTAAAAAATAAAATTGGAGGTTTTGCTTTTTTCTTTTAATTTGACATATTGCTATTACGATTTTCTTTACAATCAAATCTGAGCAATATGCAAATAACTTTTCGTGAATACAAATATATTTAGTAAATTCCTTTAAATATAACCTTATTTCTCATCACATGCATAACTGATATGTGATGCAGCTTTTCGGAGTCATTAATATAGTTTTGAAATTATTTTATTCAAATTTAGTCACACTGTGTTCTAGTAGAAAGTCAACGCTTATCAGAGCAAAAGATCCCATGTTCGATTTTACCAACTGTTAAATAATTGGAGTTTAATATTGAGGTGTCGACTTACATGTCTTTTGGGATGGGTGTCTTTAGGATTTCCCTCCTTGTTGGGGACAAATGTATACGCTAATTCTCTATAAATACAACGTGTTTCTATCAGATCAAAGCCTATCTTTACAGTTCAGAGATTAAAGATAGCGTTTCTTCAAGAGTGAAACGGTATTTCCCAATTTTTATTGATATCACCACATTCTCTGGAAGTAAATGTTCATAATTCTTAATTTCGCCTAATACCATATGCTATTTCCATAAATTTTTAGCCAATTATGTCATCAAATTATTACATTTAAACTTTACCATAAAGTTTGTTTGAGTCACTTTTCTCTGTATTAAATTTTATTACATTATACACCCTGTCATATAACCAATTGTTTTTTCACTATTTGAATTTTGAATTTACTTTTTAAAAGTATATGCTTATATATATTATTCAATTACTGAGAGATAATTAATATTTACTTGGCTCTATATTTTAGGCAGATGTGTGGATGCAAGCATCCATTGTGGGGAAAAATTTGATAAAGATCTTTGCCTCCAAAATGAATATATAAAAAAAAAGTTTTGTCGGAAGATGTGTGACCAATGTAGTAAGTGTGGTTATTTTCTTCCTCTGGGAAATATGTTACTGTGTTTAATATTTCCAATAATACTAAATCAATTTATATTGTATGAAAATAGTAGATGTTTTATAATAATTGGCAATGTTTGCATAATAATTGTAAGTGTTTGAGCTTCAGATTGGATCAATGTCTAAAAGGTCAGTATGATGCATGTTTAACTTTTTTACATTTCCTCTAACTTAAATTTAACTGTTGCTTGAGTTATCTTTAATTATTTATTGTTGAATGTTCTCTATAATAAAAAACCAGCTTGGCTCCATTATGATTTCGCAATTTGTTCTAGATTTATCTTTGTAATTGTTCTTAAGAATTATCATTTGATTAGTTTCTCCTGTTATAATCTGGTGTCTGAATTTGATAATTCATTTTTTTTTATCTTCACAATAATTTCTTATAAATCAATCTAAGAATTACAGTGATATGGACTTATCTTCTCCACAATATTTTCAAGCCATATTCTAGAACTATCTCTAAAATACTCTTAAGAATTGGCTTATATTCTAGAGTTATACGGTTTACTGACTCATGCTGGATCTCATTTTTTTTTCTTAAATCATTCACCACACTTTCACTTACGCAGACGGATATGCTTTTTAATATTTCTATAAAAGTTTATAATTTAAATGTTGAAGTTTTATTTTTGATCAAACTTGTAATTATTGAAACCATACCCAGAAGCCAAATAATTAAATTTAGTTTATAAATTTACACATTTCCACTAAAGAGAAGTATTACCGAATTCTTTAATGTTTAATTGTAAAGTTTTTGATACAAAATTTCACCCAAGCCGAATTTTGTATGCTAATCAAGTTTTAATACATATGTGAACATTCTAGCCAAATGTGACAACAAATATCTAACTTAAAATGACTGAATAATTTTCTTTTTTCTCTTATATTTTTATTTTCCAGGTTATGTTTTCTATTATTACAAATGAAATTAGTCTTGGAATTAATTTGTTTTTCTTTTTATATTCTGAGCAGTTCCATTTAACGAGAATGTCACAAGCAATAATATTTGTTGTGATGGAAAACTTTGCCCAGAAGGTTATGTGCTTGACACGAAAAGAAATCTTTGCGAATGCATATTGAAATGTCCCGGACTTCTCTGTGGTAAATATCATTTACTTTACTTCGTAACCATTTAAGTTATTAGTTCCACTAAGAATGCTTTTGAGAAAACATAAATTATTTTTAAATCATACCTTTATCATAAAAAATATTTCAATGAATAACATGTCATTCACTGAATGTAATGGATGAGTACCCATTTTATTCAATAATTGATACTAGAAACGAATTACTTTGGAGAATTAAATTGCAATAGAGATATTATTTTATTTACACTAAAAGTTTCAAAGTTACTTTCAATCTAATGTGATGATATTTAATTAAAAGTTTGTTATGCATACAAAAACATTACAATGATTAAATTTACTATCAATATTATTAAAACTTTTTCTCATTAATTCGTAAAATAAATAATGAATAAAAAATTTGTGATACTTCTTTGTCAACGAAGCAAGATCCAGGTACTACATAATATTCCAGTTTTTGGTGGGAAATTAGCAATATAAAAATAATCACAAATATTTGAGATTTTCATATTCTAAGATAAAAATATTACTCTAAATATCTTTCGAAAATACTACTCCGTTAATGAACAGTTGAAATTTTATATGAACCAATTCGGGATTTTAGTGAATCATTTAACGATCCCGGAAAAATAGAAAAAACATACTAAATGTTTTTGATAAAAAAATAGTTCGTGCATTAATAACAGTTCACCCGAAAGAATTCATTTAAATTATATTTATTTGAAAAATATATTGTATTTTAACTAATAAATTATTTTTAAAGAATTTTTAAGAAATTTGTAAGCATAAACCAATATTTAAAATATCATCTCTGGAATTAGTGGCATTTATTCGGCTTGGAAATGAGGCAAAACGAGATTAGATGGTATATGATGAAATTTGATTATATGGCATGTGATTAGAATATATGTGATGAAAACTTTTGTTATCCTACATCGAGACAGCGGCCTTATCGGCCATGAGTCCTCTGGTAGCCCAATAAAAATTAGCCTTACTGTGAAAGTTGTCGGGTAAACAGTTCAAAAGAAAAAGCGCAGGACAGCTTGTCAAATGAGTAAAATCCACAAAAGCTCCTGAAGGACGCAGGGTACAGTAGGGCATGTTGACCACGCCGATACGGCTTAAGTGTCCTTGATAGCAGGTATAATCACAATTGGGCTGCAGTGACGAAAGTGTGTCTTATCGATTACCAAAAGGCGTTCTAGGGGGCACCACGTAGAGGCGAGACACACCACCCCCAACTGATGAAAACTGACAAAAGTTTTCAATTAGTGAGTGATACATAAAATCTGCTGATTAGGATAGCAACCAAGCATTTTCTGTATCAAGAAAGTCAACAAAATACCGGACACATGCAGTCTTGGGTTATCCTGATAAAAAGAAACGATTAGCAGGGATCGAATTAAGAGTAGAATCAAAAAACACATCAGAAATGTAGCGACTGCTCAAAGTGACGCCAATTCGAGTAAGAAATACCCCATATCTATAGCATAAATTTAGATAAAACATTATGATGATGTTGAATGTACGCTGGTAATGTGTGATCTTGATGAATTCGCCATATATAGAAGGTACCATCATGATGCCATAAACAAAATCGGGATTCGTCCTGAAATACGACGTCAAAACATTTCAATGAAGTAGTTACTTATTGATCACATTGTCGAAGATCTATGTGAAGTAATAAAGTTTGACAAAACCATAGTTACTAAGAGAGTTCATTTTGCTGCAAATGTCATCGAACTGTTCTTGTAGACAATTGCTGTCTTGCAAATGATCCCAAGTGGTTAATATATCTGTCTTCTTGCTTTTTAATGTCACAGTGTTGCTGAGATCCAAAATGGACATTTCCTATGACTGATTTGAGCTCATCCATTTCATTTTCTTTAGACAGCAGCAATATTAAGAAACGATAAACTGTAATCCTGATAGACAAGAGTTTAACCCTTTTAAAATAAGAAATTAGCTGATCAGCCTTTCTTTCTTTTATACAGAGAATTAAGCAACTTTTCATAGGGTAGTAATGTTTAAACAGTACTTGAGATTGGTAAACCAGGTGTATAACTTTTTTTTATTTAAATGTATTGCAAATTTATTGCTACCTCTTTTTATTTCACATAAATGAGTTAAAAAGCTAATCTCTTGCTTTCATAGCATTTTCTCATGGTGTACATTTCACATGAGTAATCGTCACCTTCTTAGTGTAGAAATTTTAATGGCCAGTAAAATGTTCATATATAATGAATTTTTCTTAAACTATTAGGTTGGGAAATGAGTTCGTAGCGTTTTTAGCAAAGACTTTTATTACTTTTTTACAAAAAACAATAATTATATCAATAAGTTAATCAATTATATTTCACCGTTGCTGTTTACAACCTCTTCTCTTCCCTTTCTCGACCAATTTATTGATGCCGTTACTCCAAAAATTGCCTGGTCTGGTGTCAAAGGAAATGTTGAGCCAGTTTTTAAGGACCTCTTTGTTATCGAAGGTAACGCCCTTCATATGGTTTCACAAGGAGTGGAAAAAATGGTAATGGGCCGGTGCAAGGTCCGAAGAATACGGCGGATGCTGCTGGACCAACCATTCGAGCTCTTGGAGTGCGGCTTTGACGACTTGTGCAACATGGGGTCTGGCGTTGTCACGATGGAGTATGGTTTGATCATGTCGATCAGGTCTTTTCAGTCAAATAGCCTCATTCACGCGGTGTAGCTGGGCAATGTAGAGCTCCTTGTTGAATGTAGCATTCTTTTCAAGCATTTCCCAGTGCACCAAGAGGTCTTTAAAAACTGGCTCAATAATTTCTTTGACACCAGACCAGGCGATTTTCGACGGAACGGCAACAACAAATTGGTCGAGAGGTGGGAAGAGGTTGTAAACAGCAACGGCGAATATATAATTGATTAACTTATCGATATAATTATTGTTTTTTTCTTTAAATAAAAGTCTTTGGTAAAAATGCTACGAACTTATTCCCAACCTAATAATTTAGAAAATTCGACATTTCTTTCCTCTAAATCTGATGAAAAATTGCAAATTAATAACTAACATTTAGTTTTCTGATCTTCAGATCAAAACTTCTTGAGTTTAATTTTAACATTAAGAGTAGATGATTATAGTGGCTCGGTATTCACATTAAACCTTGTGCTAAACTCGTGGAATTCTCCTGTGTAAAATGGAATTGCAGAGAGAGTTAAGCTTATCAAATACCATTATGAAGAACCATTGATCTTCATACAGCAAAAACGCTGAAGGCGAAAAGTATCAGGGAAACATTAATTTAGATTCAACGTTTAAGTATTTTCATCTTTCCAAATTACTTTAAAGCAAATGCATGCATACAATTGTGGTTCATCGACAATAAAAGTTCAGTAAAGGATAAATCCTTTTGTGTGTGTGTGTGTGCCTGGATAATTAGTGGTGATTTTCTGACGACTGTTCTGTATGAATAGGCTCTCTAGCTAGCACAGAATTTTTTCTTTTTGTGTCACATCAGTTTTACATTCAGAGTTTGAAACAAAAATATCAAAGAATATTTTTGTTTTGGAAAAGTGTTCTCATTTTCCCTAGTGATTGCAGCACACACAACTTTAGAGAACAATTCTCAGCGAATGTAAGAGAATACAACTCTTAGAACATGCTACAAGCTCACATCTGAGGATAGAATTTATGGAAATATATTCACAATCTTCCTGTTTTTTACTCCTAAGAAATTTGTTAGTTGGTTGTTTGGACACTCTATTGTCACTTTTTATACTTGAAGAGTATAATTGCTCGTTTGATTGGAACTAGGAACTTTGAGCTATTGTTTACAAATCACTGAGAACATCCCCGTCTTAAGTGTAGAAGAAAAACCATGAGCAGTTGAACTGAAAGCCAAAACACTGGTGATTTGGGACATTAGAGGCTCACCATCAGTTGCTTACAGGAAACTGAGATCCATTCACTTGTCACTCAGCAAGAAGTTGAAAATTGAGCAAAAATATTGCTTTATAACTCATTAAAATATTATAATGCTTAATTGGAATCATTTATCATATTTGTTGTCCAATAATACAGTAATTTATCTATTCTCCTTAAAAGTGAAACTACAACTTGTTCCCTAAACTTATCCCTTATCTTCATGTAACACAGTTTTAAAGGGAAAGCGTGTTTGAATTTTAAATTTTTTGGAAGCAATACAAAAAAGAAGTAAATTGCAAATTTTTTTGTATTAATTTTTACATTTGACCTCTAACTCGAACGGAACCTAAAGTTTAAAATATTGGGTTGTTCGGAAAGTCATTTCGTTTTTCATGAAAATGAAAAACGTGCAGCAAATAAATATCGTATTGCATTGCATATTGTCCATTTTAGTCCAATAGCTTTTACCATCTTTCTGGTAGTAGCACGATTCCACAGTCATAAAGTGGTTGGTTTTTACTAGCAAAAAGCTGATTCATGTAGGAAAAACGAAATTACTTTCCGAACAACCCAATATATTACAAACAGGTATAAATATCTGCATCCGAGATGTGGGAGTCGAACCATTGAAATACAAATCAGAGAGTTAACTATTTAAATATATTTTAACGTGATTTGACTGTTTAAATATATTTTAACGTGATTTGCTTTGCTTAATAAAGGTTAATTCTTTCTTTTATACCATCCAATAAACAATGATTCATTTTTGAATGATATTATTACTTCTAAGTTGAGAGCTCGTCGGTGACTAAATGGCAGAATATTGCTCTTTGGAACTGACAGACCGAATCTCAGCAATTGTTCTACAGTGAGGGTTTGATGCTGCATTTCTGTTTATCAGATGCTTGTGGTAGGTGTAGAAGTATTTTCGTGGGTTTTTTTACCTTGCAACACATAAATACGATCCATTTTCTAAGAATAAGTGGAAAGCTAATTGTATAGGTATTCAAATATCTTATAATAAACTTCGACTATATATTGGACCATTCATTTCTTTTCCCCTACTTCAAGATAGAACTGTTTGATGTAGTGGCCAATTTTTCTGTTTACGGCGCAAACCTTTCTTTCATGATCTACAGTCACTTGAAGTATTTGAATTTAGTACAAACATGTTTTTACGCAATCAAGAAATATTCAGAATATATAGACAATAATCGTAGCTTGGTATTTCTAAGAAACATTTTCTTTTTTCACAAGTCTGCGAAAATGAGTATGTTCCGTTGCAATTGTCTTAAAATTGTTCTTCAATATGACATTAAATTATGAAAATTGCATTGTCAGTAAATGTCATTATATTTGTTTGTAGAGCATTTAAAGGATACAATAGCATTAAACTAAACTTTCCACAGGTCTGAGCCTAAGACAAAGCCTCTGAGTTGACCCTTCCCCGTTTGTAAGATAGCCTCCATCTCAAATGGCCTGCAACTTTTTCATGAAAATGTTAAGAAAATTTTTTAATTTCGAGGGACACTTTGAGTTTAGAATTGTTAATTTCAAGCCTGGCTTCTAAGAGGAAGCAAATACTTATTGATTATCTAAGCTAAGAAAGACAAGCTTATTTTGAGTATTCAACAAGCATCTAACGATAAAAGAACTAAAAATTTAAGATTTAAACTTAAAATTAGTTTTGTTTATTTTTTTTCCGTTTATAATAAGTCATTCCAATATGCTTGGAATATTTATTGGAACGAAAATGAAATTAAATATTGCTGAGAAATTTTATTTTATGCACATATTGCTTTAAATACTCAAAATCACAAGGATTCTTCACAAAAACTAGATAAGAAATTTTTAAATTCCAGCTGCAAATGAAATGGTAAAACAGTAGAATAAAAAAACGAATAAATAAATGTTCCAAGTAAGCACAGTATGTACACCTTTTTAAGTATTAAAAGCCACCTAATTAAAATGAAAAGAAAAATTGCTCATAAATTAAAACGTGATAATGGCACAACGCTAAAAGCATTTAAAGTTTACAAAGATTTTAATTCCTAAGAAACATAAGGAAATCTTAATTATTGATATATAGCTATTTAAGTATGAAAATATGCCTTAAAGAAAACTGAGATAAACATGAAATTTCTGAATACGTAAAAATAATTATAATTTTTATACTACTGATTCTTTTTAAAATATGCAAAAATTTCCTAATATAAGAAAATTTTGGTTTTCAATAAATAAGAGAATTTTGGTACATATCTTTGACGTTCATTAATTAGCATTGATTACACTTTCAATTAATTAGCTATTCTATCATAGAATATATCCAGAATAATTAATGCATTTAGTAGTTTTATATTAAAATCAAAATATTTGGAAATTTTTAATTTTCATTTAGTAACTCTACAAAAATAAAAAAATCCATTCTATGAAATTAAAAACTTCCAAATCATTCGATTGCAACATAAAATGAATGTGTTTTTATATTATGTACACCTTATGTTTTTATCTAATACTAATTACATATTTTATGACAATTATTTATTCAAAATATGATTTAAATCATTTGCAATCCCATTATAAAAATAACTTTACATCATCTAATAAAAAAATTTTGAATCTCTTAACAACAGAATATTTTGATATGTAATGTTTACTAGTGAAACTATAAAAATTACTAGAGGCATCAATTTTAATATTTTCTTCATCTTCAATAAAAATAAAGGATTATCAACCTAAATAATGCTTTGTTTCTTTTAGATGAAATGGACGAAAGCAGTGATAGTGATCCGGAGATGAAAATGAGTAGTGTTTACACTATGAGAGCTGGCAGTGTTTCTACGATGAGTAACTTTATTGTTCAAGTTATTTCCCTTTTATTTTTCTATTTATGTATTTGAATGCATAATAAATAAAACATTTTATCCAAACTACGTATTTGAATTATTTTCCTGATATGCATCCGTACATAATAATAGCACTGATTTACAAAAAATAAAAAAACTTGATTTCTTTCACAGTTATTAAGCAAATAGAATCTTATTAACTTTTAACCGTTTAGTTTAAATATGTGCTCAGATTTTCTCCATCAGGCTGGGATTTCCTGTGACACATTTTTAAAATTTTAAAAGATTTGATACTTAGATAAACTAAGACTAAATTACAAATCTTCCGTTAATTTTGGCTTACTTAAAACATTTTATAATTTGATAATTCTTCTATATTTTGACTTAAGGATGTCCTTTGTCATAGACCAGTATACTGGGACTTTTCTTGTCTTGGTACCTCTTTTCAATGGTAGCAATCTGCTGATGAAAACCTTCACCATGCTCAACACAGACCGACCCAATATTTTCATAAAAAAGTCTAAATGGTAGTCCAAAATGTGAACTTTTAGGAATATTTGAAAGCTTACTTCTTTGTATGAAACCAGAAGATTACTCACTGTTTCCTTATAGTTTTCTTTTTTATTATAGCCACGAAATCACAACAAATAATTTTGAATGATTTCTACGCTCTTTTTTCTTATGGATTCAACAGTTTCACAAAACTTCCATCATACGATATTATGGACCATATTTACGGTCTTAAAAGTATACTTTTCTTCAACTTTGAATCATTCATCTTAAGAAATTTTGATTTCAGATACATATAAAGGCAGAAGAACTTTTGTCCATAACTTATAGCAAATTTTTCATCAACTCCAGTTTTATATGTAGAGGAAATAAAAACAACTTTTCTGAATCCGCTAAAAGGGTATTTGATACCTTTTTAAGCCCTGAATAATGGATTCACGTTTATGCCACTTTTTCCTTATGTAATGTTATTCCCTATCTTCCCTGTCCCATTCACACAAAGAATAAAATGTGCATTCAAGTTACAAACCTAAAAATAAAGCTATTACTTTAAACTCAACGCATGTATTCTAGTTATAGTTAGTTTTTTGAATTTGTCTTAACAACTCTTTCATTTTTCCAGTTCCTTTCAAATCACTAGTATGCGTGACAGTTATTGATGGTAATTCATTTTCATAATGCAGTAACACAACTATTTTAACTAACTTTTGATAAGTCTATGAACAATCACCACTCATGTAGCTGGTGTTGATACCCATGAGCCTCTATTACTGAACAAATATTGTTACAAAAAACTATATCTACTATAGAGAAGTAATCTTTAAAATCGTTATGTCGATTACGATAAAAGCATATATGTACATCTTCTTTAAGTACAGGCATGCTTTTGCGCCTGAAACTTAAAAACTCCGCCGACGGTTTATGTACACAAATTTAAATCCAAAGTCATTAAGATCTTGTTTAGATAAAAAATGAGGTTCTGATGAACAACCTGTTTCAAAAGTAGAGTCACTTCTCTTTTTCTTTCGTTTTCAGTGTGATCTTGGTCGGATTCGAAGTTATCACTTACTGTCATAAAAACCGGAAACTTCGTTACAAGACACTGTATAATATGAAGAACGGGTTTCATTGTAGATGCAAAATTACAGTATATTACTGTGTATTTTGTTTTGGACTTAATTATTCCTCTAATGTTTGTTATGTAAAAGTTACAGTCAGTTGAATTGTCCTTCTGTTCACTCTAAATCATAGGCACTGTAAGTTGCATATGATGAGTATCATTTTTCCATCTCGTCAAAGGCTTAATTTATGATGCACAACATATATCTGTGACTCAGTCTTTATCAAAAGCACGAGCTTTGTAACCAAGTACAGTGGTAAACAGTTTTTCACAAGCGACGAGAAATTTCATCTTTGAGACTTGAATCTCAGTTCTCTACAAATGTACCAGGAGTTATTTGGTTGTTTAGACACTTTCTTGAAATAATGAAAAGTTTATAAAACTTAAAACAAATAAAAATAGTACAAAACCACTGCAGAAATAAAAACATCAACCCCTACATACGTGTTGCTATGTTCACTAATATTTCAATTTATCTTTAATTTTCAAGAATTAATAAAAAAAAGGAGAAGGGACATTCACAAAAGTGATGCCTGATGAAAGGAATCTAAAATATATTTCGATTCAGTATGTAAAATAACATTAGAATACCTACGTAGTTTTCTTATGAAAAAAATTATGGTTAGTGAAATTTTATTTCTTCATTTACTTTATCATGTTTTATTAAACTGAATAAAAATGTTTTGAAATTTTGGTACAATATTTTAAGTTTTTAAGATTATTTGTTTTATTTTTTTCAAATTCATCATTTTTATTCTACTTAAAACAACTTATTTTATTGAAGTTAATCAAAAAGTACTCCTGTGTGAGTAATTAATGTATAAAATATATTATTTCCCTCTCTCTATTCTAAGTTTCCTTCATAACTAACTTTAAACTTTTCTCGGAGTTATTGTTTTGAAATATCATAGTTTTGCTATTTAAATTTATGAAAATATTAAATAGAAAAAATGTATTTTGTTTTCTTCAATTTTTTGAAGTTGTATTTTACGAAATATAATCTTTTCTTAAAATTAAATCTATCCATACTAGGGAAGGTAAAATATAGTTTTTAATAAGAATATTTCTTTTCTATACAGTGTTATGAATTTTATTATTCATTAAATATCTCTACTCTAGAACTGAAAATAAAATTTAACTTCAACACCGGATTAGAAGACAACCTAACAACCGAACACTATTACATAGTCTAATAATATCTATCGGGGATACTTTTTATATATTCTATTTTGCAACATTTACGTGCAGAAAGGGAAACTTTCTAAACACCCACAATCGCATTCATTTTAATTTTGTGATGACCTGCGGAGTGGAAAACCCCACGTTCGATTCAAGCCATTGTTGAGCAAGAATATACGTGTTAAGTCTATGCTGCTTCTCTGTGTTTCCTCCCATGTAACATAGGAATAAATCTCACTGTAGTAAAAGATAAACCCGCAATTCAGTTGCGCAATGGCTAATTTATAAAGACTTCAACTGTTAGGCTATACATTAGGAAGTGTCAAAAGCATACTGATGTAGGGAGTAGAAACGCCTCTTAGTTCAATATTGAAACTTCTACTCCATTCACAGGGAACTCAATGAAAAAGCAACTTCAATTTTCTGTCATTAAGTTATATTTTAAATTACTTTATATCAGAAGCTGCAAAAATAAATTTTAACCTTATACAAAACTATAAATCTTGAAAAACTTGATATTATTCCTTGTGTCATGTGTAAAATGCTTTAAAAGTATAACCAATATTATACTTTCAATGCTGAATAAAAATAAATCTTCAAATAAACATTTTAATTTAAGAACTTTTCATCAATTTTGAGTGTTTACATTAAGCATTTAAAGAAAAATCATACAATTATTTTACAATAAAATTTATTAAATTTCATAATTTGTGATAAGAAAATTTACAAATTTATATTGCCTTAAAACTAATAGTAGCCAAGAATTTTTACATTTTTCTTTACTTTTTGCCCCATCTAAAAGTGCCCCCCAATCCATAAGTGGGTTCTGACTTAAAAGTGTGTCCGTCCACTCTAGCAAAATTTTGCCCGTAGCTAACGCCCAATTCCAAGCTTTTATCCTTATTCTTGCTCTCCCACACTTTGGTTCCCACTCCAGCATTGAATCCAGCACCAAAGTTGCGTGGACTGTTGCCACCTCCTGCAGCTTGCAGCTTAAATTGTGGCTAAAAAAATAAGAGCCATATTCAATTACGCAGTTAAGAGAGGAAAAAATAACAATAAATTATGAACTAAAAGTAATAAAGCTAATTAGACAGTTTTATAAAAATATGTATCTGCTCTCAAATGAAATAAAAGCATCTAAAAAATATTTTGATCATAATTGCCAATAATGGAAATAAAATATTCATAGTAATTTTTTCTCAAACAGAAATTATGAATTCAAAATAATTTTGGCTATCGTAGTTAATTTTCTTTATTCATTACATGCGAGAAATCATGTTTTCAAAATAACTGTGAAAAACTTTGTTATTTCATTTGAGTTTATGTATATTACAAAATATGTAACTATAAATTTTAAATCAATTTAGTTAAAAATGTTAAATCAATTTTTATACATAATTCTCGATATTAATTAAAATTCCTCACATAACTTCCAAATAAAATTGAGAATTTTATACTCTTCAAAGTATACGTTTTTGCTTTGTCCTTCATTTATACAGAAATTCCCGATACGATTTAGCAATTTTTTATTTAGTTTTAATCATAAGGCTTTTTTTTACATATGATGATAGGTTTTCGTCTTACGGTTACATTTCATATTTTCGAGAGTCTTGTTTTGCATTCACATTTGTGCATTTCAACAGTCTTGTTACTGCATTAGTTTTTATCAGCATTGAGTATTTTTTCGTCTAACTTTTTTTGTATACTTTATACAGTTTTTAAAAAAAAAATTCAAAAATAGGAAATAATTCAAGTTGAATAGAAATTAACAACATAATTTCTGCTTCAAATGTCTTATTAGAAATTCCCAAAATTCATCATATTTAATATTTTCTGCAACCATATTTTAATAAATAAAATAATAATCAAATAAAATGCAAGAGAGTATATTGCAATTTTATAAGAATTACAACACATAAAATTCAGAGTTGATTAAAATGCAAGTTGAAAAAATGGAATACAAGACGATTATTAATCGCATTGCACATTCCATTATTCCTTATGTATAAACACTATTAATATGTATTTTCGAATATGATGTTTAACATTTGAATTTTTCATTATAAAATTACTTTTATTATAATTTCATTAATTTCCAGTTTAATTTTTTGCATATTTTTGTAGCTATTTTAAAATTAAAAACTGTAATTTAATATTTTTTTACTTCAGTCTTAGTTTCTTGGGTGCCCTCTCTAATGCTCTAAGTAATTCTCTCAAATCGTTTCTAAATATATATTTGGGCGTTGGCAACACGAATTCAAATAATGCAGTGAACTGTTAAGTGACGTTGTTGTAGTGCGAGAAGAGTATATGAACTGCACCTTACCGAAACTGGCAGTAATCGACGTGGCGACAGCCCCGGTGCTTATTGTAATTAAACATGTTATCACTTTTTTATTGATTCTATGAGTCTTTATTGTTTTACTTAAATTTCTTAGTTTAAATATTCATGAACATTTCTGGTTTTAATTCGTTCATTTCCAACATTATATATAATAATCTACTTATATATGTTTGGAAATGAACACGAATAAAACAAGAAATATTCGTGAATATTTAAACTAGAGTAAATGAATATTTACACTAGAGGTAAAATATAAATATATTTTTTAGATAAATTATGTAATAATAAGTAATGTATAGCAAAATTTATTGCAACTTATAATTCTACTATAAAAAGTACGATACTGATTTTGGATTATAAATACATCAATATTTTTAAAAATAATTTAAAAAATCTCAAAAATAATGAACTAACAATATAAATTATATATATATATATATATATATATATATATATATATATATATATATATATATATATATATATATATATATATATATATATATATATATATATATATATATGCATAATATCTTGTGAAGCATGTGAGAAAATTGCACACATTGACTGCTTTTTTCAGTTACTGACTTTTTAGCAATATTTCTACTATTTTTAACAATTTTAGCAATAATTTACAGATATATTTCTTGATGGTGACATAATTTATTTTCATAAATATGTGACAGAAATATTAACGGGGAAATGAAATTTGTTGAATTCTTCCACCAAAATAATTTTTAAAAATTAGCACATTTGTAATAATAAAATGATATGCAAACTGGCAAAACTAAAATGGTTTTATGGTTTGAACATATGAATTAATAAAATTTTCTTACCTCTCCAACTTTATACTCTTTAGGTTTTTCATCACAAATCACTAAAAATAAATAATTAAAATTAGTTACATGCTTCATTGTTTGCAAGGTTGGAGTTTCATTAAAATTATGCCATCACCTCAACATAAAAACCTATTGAAAAAACATTGTGTTCACACACACACATATATATTGTTTCAGTGCATACATGATCACCTGTTAACTATTTGCATAAAACTGTTTATCATGATATAATAACTAAGAAAACTTAACTATTATAGCAAATATTAGTAGAAATTAATATATTAAAAGGAATTTTACTTTCGGTCAATTAAACTTAAAATGATTGATATCAGTTTAAAAGGTTAACTTATTAAATTTGAAAACTGATTTTGAAGCATTATTTTAAATTAACCTATAAGCATTCTTAAATAGTATATTGTAAAGTTATATAAAAAATATAAACTATACTTTTTTGATGACGAATACCAGATTTCCCTTACCTATTGTATATGGTCTGTTAAATTAAATCAAATAAAAAAGCGAAATTTTGGAAAAATAAATTCTATTTCACTCTCATACATGCATAATCAAGTTGATTTCGCTTTAATCAAAAAGATACAGTTTTAATCAAATAATAATAATTTAGTGTAAAAAATACAAAATTAGAGCCAAATGCTCCTAATCATCTTAATCTTAAAGGAGATTTTTGTCTCAGCTGTCGCCAGTCAGAAAATTACTTATCTATACTAATTATTACCATCTATCTATCTATCTATCTATCTATCTATCTATCTATCTATCTATATATATATATATATATATATATATATATATATATATATATATATATATATATATATATATATATATATATATATATATATATATATATATATATATATATATATACATACATGCAATCTAGTCACATTAATATAATCAGCCTGTATTTTCGACGTTGATGTAAAATAAACAATCACTGAAAGCAGATGACAGCATAGTGCAGTTCTGCGTATACAAAGGGTGTATGAGGGATTTGAAAAACATTGCAATCGTTGACATAGTGCGGAAAGGTAGCGATTTATCCGACATCCAATATAGCATCATCATAGATTTTCGGGCCGAGGGTAGAAGCATTTCTGAAATGGCTAAATTTGTGAACTGTTCGCTTCTAGCCTTTGTAAAAGTATACGGTTATAGAAAAAATGGGACTATCCAAAATCAGCAACGTGGCAAATATGGTGCACCATAGACCATAGAAGACAGAGGTTGCGAAGATGCGTTAGGATGAATGAATAACTTGCTAGCGTTGAGCAGTTTACCTCCCAAATGAGCCAAAGGGCAAACTACTGTGTCTCCTAAACTACAGCTCAGTGAATGTTGCTACCTCTGCGTCTCCTAAGCAGACGAATAGTTCATGCACCTATGCTGATTGCTGTTCATCGGTGACAAAAGCTGGAATCTGCTCATGAATACCGCAACTGGAAATCCACTGTGAGGAAACAAACAGCCTTTTCCAATGATTCCCGTTTCAAGCTCCTTCTGACAGATAGACGTTGGCGTATACGACGTGGAACCATTGAAAGCAAATAACCTGCAATCTTTGCCAGAACTGATCTGGCAGGAGGCGGAAGTATTATGGTTTCAGGAATGTTGTCCTGACATTCTCTGGGTTCATTCATCATTGCGGAAGGCACGATAGATCAATACAGGTACGCATCTGTCTTTGGGGACCAAGTTCATCCTTATTTGTTCCTTGTTTTTTCTCAAAATGATGACATCTACCAGCAGGAAAATACGAAGTGTCATACATGCTTCAAAGTGCACCAGAATGTTTACCGTTCTACACTCTGATTAGGAAACTCAAATGACTTAAGCCCAACCTAGAATCTATGGGGCTATCCCAATCGGGATATTCGCGGAATGGATTCTCACCCTGGTAAGCAGCCGGCCAGGATGCTAGAGTTGGCATGACTCAGCATCCCAGTGAACAACTTCAGCAACCTAATTGATTCTCCTGTACGTCGCGGCAGTTCGCTCTGCGAAAGGTGGTCACTTAATATGACTGGACTATATAGATACATTATATATATATAGAAAAGTAAAATCATCTAATAGATAAGAATAGTAAAAATTATTTTCTTTAAGGAAATGAATCATTAAAAAAGCAATCATTAAGTCACGAATTTTTACATGTAGAAATAAGGTAATATATTTAAAGTATTTTTAGTTTCAGTTTAAATAAATAATTTATAAAGTAATTTTCACTGAACAAAATATTTCTATTTTTAAATTTAAAAATTGAACATATCCTATTAATAAGTTATTTCTAAGCAATAAATTGCAGTAATTTTGAAGAATTCATTTCTTAAATTGACTTATCACTCTAAAAAACTGCAAAATAATAACTTTAATAATATTTATTAAGTTTATATTGAAAAATATAATTACCAGTTTGAAGAGCTAAGCAAACGATGAAAGAGAAAATGATGCTAGCGTTTAAACTGTTCATTTTCTTAAATATGTTTTTGGAATATGCTGTCAAGTATTCAATTGAAAGCACCAAAAGTAGTGAATTAAACACAACTGCAACCCGATATATATATACACAGTTGACTATCGTTCCTTCTTTTTTTACAGCAGAAAGGAGAGAAATTTCAATTCATTTTCATCTAGTAAAACAATACCCTGCAAAATTGGAAAATCCCTCCGAAATTTCTTTGAATAACGGCCGCTAATTTTTGTTTCTATATCGTTTACTATTTCAGAGAATCTCGGAAAAGATACTTGGGGAAAGATTGCCATAAATTCCCAGCTATTGTTAAAACAATTTTAGGGATTTTTCGGAGCTTCATTCACGATTGCGCAGTAATCTGTAATCGCGCGATTTCAAATAAATAAAATAAGTTTCATTCGCATGAACAGAACAATGGGGGATGTTTCATTCGAAAACCTTCAACCTGTGAGTTTGTGACTGGTAAATTACGCTTCTGGAAATGAAAGTCAAATTTTATAGCAGCAAATAATTGATAATTTCCACCTGGTAACATTCTAATCATAATTAGAAAATGTTAATCACAAATAATATCAAATACTACTATGTAAATTAATATAATATTGAAAGCAATCCAATTAAATTTTAAGGGGGAACTATATCATAAAGAAATTAAATTACTACAACGGAAAACAATTAAAAAAATTTCCTCGATTTTTTATATGAATGCCAAATTGTGATTTTTGTTAAATTGGAAACATGTTATCTTAGCAATTGTGATTTCTACTGTGGTCGCTCGGAAAGACATTATTTTAGTAAATGTGATTTTTGCTGTGGTCACTTCATGGAAAAGGTGTCATATTAGTTATGAAAAGTAGCGAGTTCAGTATCTGATCCAGCCAATATCTTATACGTCAAATGTCCCATTGAATCTAATGTCTCAGTTTGTTGTGAGAGGTGAATACTTGCTCAGGTGTCAACCACGTGTCTTAAACGCAATACAAAATTAAGAAGTGGTTAGTTTTGTTAAAGATTAGATCAGAAGAAATAAGTAATTGGAAAATGTATTTATAATATTTCTAATCAGGAAAACATCTGGGGAAAAATTCATTCGCATCTTCTTCGTGTATATAATTAAAACCTCTTATATTGATTTTAAAGAGGCTTCAAAAGGATTTTTTATTATTTTCCTTATTATGTTAATTATGGGTTATCGAATAAAACAAGAATTTCCTTTATTATGAGAAAACCTAGGAAATATTCTACTGTTAAAAAACTAATTATTGCATAAATATATGTACCACACCTATTTCAAAACTTGCTTTCTATCATGCGATTTTTTTAAATTATTCGATTCGCTATAAAATCAAATATGAACAAATTAATATGTTAATTTAATGTGTCCTCTTTTCAATATATTAGTCATATTTGCTTTTAATATTTATTAAAATAATGTAGTTAATTTATATTTTAGTTTTTAATAGAAATTACGAAACCTAAGAAATTTTTTATTTTTGACACCAGTATTTATTTATTTATATTTTTGCTTAGTTTATTTTTTGCGCATCATGTATTTTTCTACGCACATAGTTTTACTTCAAATTTTCTTAAACATTACAGTTTTTTATTACACTTCAAAATATCGTGGACATAATTTATTTGATATATTTCTTTTTGTTACCGTTAAAAATAAGTGTAATATATAATACATTATTTTTTTAATTATATCAGAAATAAATGTTTTCTTTTTCTGCTTTTAATATTTAAAACATTTTCGTAATAGATACTGCATGTTTTCTGCATACATTTCACATATTAAGCAAATAATCTAAAAATAGGAAAATGTTAGTAAAAATATCAGTTATTAAAAGTATAAAAGATTAAAAATTTTTTTACTGTTCCTAATAAATCTAATTTTTACATTTTTTTAAAAATAAGTTAAAGTCAATTAATTACTCACTATTAAAGATTTAATAAATACCCCTTTCCTAATGCAAAATATAATTTAACAGTTATTCAAATTTTAAATATAAACATTCCTTGAATAAAAATTTAAAAATTTTCTTGTAAAATTAAAGAATTTATTGGACGCATAAATATAATTAATAGAATGAATGAAATTGATGCTATGATGCCACATAAATTTTATAAATATTTGTACAATTTAGAGTAATATATTCACCCATTTGAAAAGAATGTAATTATTTAATAAGCTAAGAAGTTCATCTGTTTTTCATCAAAAGTAATTTAATCTCAAACTGTGCCCAATTCATTTTGTTGTGAGGCAGAAAGAAAGACCAGATGTCAACGTCTCACTTAATAGTATTTCTACATGATAAGTCTATCGGATGTAATAAGTGGCCTTGGTTAGCATAATTATGTAACTGGAAATATTTCGTAATAAACTAACAATGCAAATACATTAATTTGAATATCCGCATACTTTTGCTATAACCGCAAACAGTTAGACAACAAAGAGTTGTGAATAATAAAATGCTTTTCTTTGATAAAATGTTTTTACTGATGAAAGCTTCGATTTTATCTTTATTTCTAGATTAACGGTATTTAAAGAATTTATGTATTTTATAATGAAAGAAAAATACAAAATAAAACACACTAATTGTCTTCCAGTTTTGAATTACAATCAGAAAATTTATTTTCTTAAAAACATCGCAAATAAAATAAAATAGAAAATCCCAAAATAAATGAGGAATTCCCTTTTCTCCATATTCACATTACGCAGAACAAAGATCATGTGAAATATCTTCTACTGAATTATAAAATGTGTAATATTATTCATGACAAGGTCAGTGTTCATATAGAACTTCCTTTCGTATTTTCACAGGTGTCTCTTCTTTTTTACTATAATTTTATTTCTCCCATTCAGAGCCTTTGTTTTAATGCAAAATTTCCCTTTTTGATTTTGTATAAAAATTCATTCTTTTTCGTGCAATATTTTTCAAATTGTTTTAGCTTGAAATTTAACTTTTGTTTCTATATAATTTTTTTTCTTTTTTTGCGAAACCTCTACCCGTGTATAAAAATTTTGCTTTTACAAAATTTCTCCTAGTTTGAAATATTTTCAATTTTTCTTTTTTTCCTTTATATCACTTACTTATTCACTATAACAACAACGTTCTAAAAATATTCTAGATTCTTTCTATCAAAACTATGCACTTTTAACTATATACCTATACAAGTGATCATAAAAGTTTCTATGTCATGGATTAGTTATTAAATTAACTAGAAGAAATTAAAGAAATATTTTCAAACTTTTATGTACCCTGCTTACTCATTCGGGCTTTTTCAGTATTGAATAATTCTTAACTAAGGTATAAATTACAACTATCATCTACTTTGTAAGGTGGAAAAAGGTAATTATGGGCCATAAATTTAAATGGATCCATTATAAATGTCTCAGAGATGAATATGTTAGTGCGATGTGTTTGCAGCTATTTATTTTCATCGGCAGAAGTGCACCCATCACCAATAAAATTTTAATTTAGTTTCAGGTAATGAAGTCCACTTCAAGATTTCTTCTCTCAACTTTGTTGTTGCTGTCTATAGGCATCCATTCACAACCCATTCATAGCAAGGAAATGACAAAGACACGAGGGAAGGAGAAAGTACATCCATGCCCGACCCGGGATTCAAACCCAGGACCTCCCTATTTGAGGTAGGCACTCCTCCATTAAGAGTACTGTCATTGATCCCACGGCACAAACGCCAACATCTGGAATGGTGCCGGATTAGAGAGCACCATAATAGACCAAAGTTACGTGAATGATGTGCTATAGTCGGTGACATTTCTCTACCTTCAGGGGATTCCCAGTGCCCTTTATCAGCAGGATAACGCCGACCGCACATTGCTCGCATCAGTCAACATGCCTTGCAGGCTGTACAGTTGCTTCCCTGCCCACTGTGCTCTCCAGTTCTCTTACCAATCGAACACGTTTAGGGTATGATTGGACGCCATTTGCATTAGTTTGGACGCCGATCACTGCCGCCTTCAAAAGACGTGCTTTGGCAAATGATTGACAGGTAATGGAAAGCCATTCCTCAGGACGCCATCCGTACTCTCATTAACTCTGTGTCCAGGTGTGTTGCTTGGTGTATCACCCTCCACGGTGGTTCTACAATCTACTGACGCGACCCTGTTCTCTCTCTGTATTATGCATATCATTTCGAAACACGGATCACTTATTGTTCATTTTTGTCTGTTTGTTTTTTCCGAGTTTCGTCAATTTCTGGCAACTCCTTTCTGGTGTTGTATTTTCAATGTTGGGTAGTGCACTATAGTCTTTATACCGATATTCTTCCTTTTATAAACTAAAAATGAATAACAAAATAAAATTGTTACTTTAATCACAATAATCGTTAATCTGACAACCAGTAGCAGTACAGTCCATACAACTGATGTAATCTGGAAGAAACCATGAAAACTGCTAAGCATCCACTCTGGGTATTACTATGGTCTAGCCGTACAAATTGTTTTGTTCAAATTGAAAAGTCCAAGGTTTGATCCCAACCACTATTGAATAATAAGTGATCCGTGTGTTGCATATCTACATTTTATTAGCACATCTATAAGAGTGGATACTCGGAAGTTTTCTAATTTTCTAGTTCCATACATACATAAAGACGGTGTAAAAATTTCTTAGAAGACAAAACTGCAAATGCTGAAATACTATTGTAAAGTCTTCAGCTGTTAAGCTAACCGCTACTTCGTATCCAATCTCCCAAGCGAGAGAATACAAAATATACGACCATCTACCGTTCTTTAATAGTAGAACTGGAATAGAATATAGAATTTTCATTTTGATTAATATTCTTAAAATAATTTATCATATTTAATTTGACAAATAATAAATTTTGTTGAAATTGTGTGTGTGTGTGTGTGTGTGTGTGTGTGTGTGTGTGTGTGTGTGTGTGTGTGTGTGTGTGTGTGTGTGTGTGTGTGTGTGTGTGTGTGTGTGTGTGTGTGTGTGTGTGTGTGTGTGTGTGTGTGTGTGTGTGTGTGTGTGTGTGTGTTTGAATGGATAATGCTGCATCTTCGATAAAGCTGCATAGAATCTTAAGCCATTACTTTGAGAACTATTTATAGATAATAACTTCAGCCATTTTGTTTCAGTCTGCTAAACTATTTGTGAAGGACTTTATAGTAAACACTATTTGAAAGTCTGAGAAAGTAAGACGGAAGAGAAGATAATATTTTTAAAGTAAAAAAAAAAAAGTTAAAATTGCAACTATTATATAACTGCTTATAGATAATAACTTTATCCATTTTGTTTGCCTGATAAACGTACTGTAAAGAATTGTAATAGTGAATACTATTTGGAGGTCAGAGGAAACAGATGAAAGGAAATCGTAGGCTAGATAAAAATTAAATTATCATATTGTTTCAAAATAGAAAAATGACTTTATAAAAAAGTGTTCACTTTACGATATAAATATTATATTCTTAGAAAAAAGATACAATTCTGCATACGTATGTGTAATAAAACAACAATAAAAGTTTTAAGATAAAACTATTTAAAATTGTGTCACGTGAATAGATTTACTTAAATTCGTTATAGTGCTATGTAAAAATTTGGTTGTAGATAAATGATATTCAATTGGAATAATGCAAAATTCGACTGTAAAAATCATTAATGCACAAAATGAGTTTTAGTTGCTTTACTGTTCTAGATTTTTTACAATTGATGAATTTTACTCGATTTGCAATTGGTTTTATACCTTTGGCAGTGATATTCGATAACTTTTATTTTGGGTATTAATCTCTTGTCCAGTCAACTAATTTGTGAAAAAAATTCGTCACCAATTGCTTCAAGCTTTAAGCTTTTCTTCTCAAAACGTAAAAAAAAAAAATACTGTTAACTTATATTTTTATTGAAACAAATAAATGAATGTTATTTATTTTTATTTTTCTTGTGCTAAATCGCAACTTGTAACTACATACATTATTTCCAAGAAAGAGTAAACAGAATAATACATAAGTACCGCTTTTTCTTTTGTATACGTATAGATCACAATACTCTTATGGACTTCTTCGCCACATTTGCCGTGAATATAACAGTATGTGATTTCGTTCGGCACAGGTGCCGTATAATCCACGATTCCAAATTCTGAATTTTTTTGGCGATGAAGAAATGTTGCCAATATGACGTATCGTGACGAGCACGATGACGTAAATACTAGGGTTACCAAAATAGAATTTTCTGCATAATTCTTATAGGTCTCCATATATATAACGTAATAAAAACGAGGTTGCCAGATACGTGAGAAAATCTGTCAAAAAATCGCCTATCTCAGAATTTGGCATCCTGGATTATACGGCACCTGTGCCTTTCGTTCATGTACGAGAGTGAGAATGCTGTTGCCTCTACACCTGAAATGGAATCAACTTTTATCAAATGAAATTTAAGAATTTTTCAAGAAAGTGAAATCTCAGAGTTTCTTTAAAATTTCTACCTTATCTTCAAAAGATACTGACTCTGGTAATTATTTAAATTATAATTATTATTTTTCTCTGAATAACATAAATTTTCAGGGCACAGTAGGAGTTGGTGATTTCATCTTCTAAAGCCAATTTATTTAGTACATCTTTGCACATAAAATGTCTTTCGCATGTTGTGGCAACTTTTGAAAACTATAAAGGTTTAATGATTTCTTATCAACTAGTCTTTGTATGAGCATAGGAATTTTAATGATCGGCGATCAACTAATTCATTGTCGAAAAATGGTTCTTTTTTCAAGTTTTGTCCGCTATGTATGAGAAAACATTATCGATTTTTAATTTAAATATTTATTTTTTTTCGGAGGATCTAAGACAATATATCGTTTACCGCCTCTAAATTATTTTATATAAAAATATCTAAGCTCACAGAACTCAGTAACTATAAGTCCTTTCCCGTAAGATCAGCAAAGTAACGCATCACTTGGTATTAGTAGCGACTGGTAGAGTGACCACCTTCTCCTTCACTTGTTTGTTGCAGCTCGGTGACTTGGGGACGTGTCCATTTAATCATTAACGTCCGAAATTCTTTCGCTGATGTGGCGTATACGTGAAGAGAATTCAGACTCAGGTATGACCATGTCGCCTGATCGTGGTTCAAATATTCAAGGCTCTGTGCTGATAGGCGGGTATTTCAAGAACGTTAACCTTACAAGCCTATCCGAAGCTCGCCTGCACAGTTATATATGTTTATAAAGAAGAAACAAACATTTAATACTTTGAACAACTTTTAAATTTATAAAATGTACACTTAGCAGTATAAACCACAGCTTGGGTTTATATCATTAAAATGTCAGGCGATTTGACAAAACTCCCTTAAATTATTGTTTCTTATTTGCATTTATTGTTTCTAAGTCAATTTGACTCTCACTTATTTTGCTTAAATACATTTTTAAAAATTAGATATGTTCCATGGAAAATGGGAATATTTTACAAATATTTCCCATAAGTTATTGGAGTGGTAAAATAAGATCTCTGTGTATTAGATAATTATAAAATATGATTCGAATTTCTCACAACAAACGATGACCATATATTAATATTGGAAGACATACATGAAATAACTTCGCCAATATTAAAATATAGTCCTTGTTTATTGCCAGAAACTAGAACCGCATTTTTTAATTATTGTAAAATGTGTTAAAAAAAAAAAAAACAATTTATTAACAGATCAAATTCCTAAATCACACTGTACAATAAACAATAAGAAATTTAGAAATATCGACAAAAATAATAATTCTTATTCAATAGTTACGTGAAAAACATCCATTACTGGAAGACTAAGGAAAATGTCTTTGACATTAAATTTTTCTTTCTACAAATTATAAATTAAAAATTTAGTCTTTTATTCAAAAAATTGATAACATATAGATGTGTAATCATCTAATCAATTAGTAGAACAAAAATCTTAATGAATGTTATACGTGAGAAAAATAAGGTACATTAATCAAGATTCAGCTTAAAAATTTTAATGAACAGCCACACACACACAATCATAAATTATCTATGAATAATCATGATAAATATCTCCCAGAAATACATTTGGATAAAATATTAAGCAAATAATATATATATATATATATATATATATATATATATATATATATATACATATAGAGCGTTATATGAAACATCGTTAAATGAGAATATCTCATCATATAAATAATGTAAATAATGGCATTAGAGGAAGATGGGTAGATAATTGATCAGATATTTAATCAGTAGTTTACCAATAAATTTATAATTAGGTTTTTATAACAATAAAACAATTTATTTCTTACAAATATAGAAACATAATAAGCGAATATAGATATTAAAAATAAAATTCTGAATCAGTATGTTTACATTTCAGATCATTCACTCTCTTCTGTATTTCCAATTTTTAAACTTTTTTACGAGAAGGTGTCTAATATAATTTGTGTTTTCCTTTGCGCTCTGTAAGAATTTGTTGGTAATTAGATAAGGCAATCATAACACCCCGTCTTGCTTTTGAAATCTAGTCAAAATTTAAGTCATTTTCAAAAAATTGGTACATAATTTCTGTTATAGTGGTCAAATTGGCTTTTAGAAACGCTGTTGAGTTCATTTTGCTCTTCTACAGAATCTCTTCTTTCAATATTTTTTTGTTCTTCATAGTCCGCTAATTCCTTGAGCTCATCATTAGAAATACTTACTGCTTTTCTTGTACTATTTCTTCCCCATCTTACACATTTACTTCATCTAAAGTCGTTTATTTCGCTAATTCCACTATTTCATTCAAATCGACAGTGTCCAGTGTCTCCGTCCTTGCTTTAGATCGGGCAAAATGTTCTTCCACACCTCTTTCAGGCATTTTTTTTGTTACCTCATTCCAAGAAGGGTTTATGTTTCGTACAGCATTTAATGATATTGTAATTTTTCCAAAACTCCTTTGTTGGTTGTTTCTCTTCTCCATCTGTTTTTTCAAACATCTGTCTAAATGCGCACCGCAGGTAATAAGTCTTAAAATTTGATAAAACGCCTATATCCATTGGTTAGATTAAGGCAGTTGTGTTAGGTGGCAATAAAACCACTTCGACTGGAATGGATGTTATTATGTCAAATAAATTCGTGGATGGCTTGGAGCACTATCAATTAAAAGTATTGCTTTTGATTCAAGTTTTATAATGTCACAATAGCGTTTAACAGACGGGCAAAAATATTCAGTGAACCAATTTTGGAAAACTCTCATAGTTGTCCATGATTTTTATTAAACTCTCAAATTACAGGTAAAACTGATTTGGCTATTCCTTTCATCACTTAACAGTTTTTGGAATGGTTAACAAGCTGTGGGTTTAATTTGAAATCTCCGCTTGCATTACCACCTAATAGAAGTGTTAAGCTATCTTTTGCAGCCTTAAATCCTGGTGCACATTTTCTTCATGGAATAGAAAAGTTAGTTTTGGCATTCTTTTCCAATATAGGCTTGTTTCATCAACATTGAAAACCAATTACGGAGGACAGTTTCCTCGTTCAAATATTGTTCTTATTGTCGCTGGGAATTCAGCCACCGTTTTCTTATCACCACTTGCACCATCCTTTATAATCTGTATGTTATGAAAATTATTTCGATGTTTAATATATATATCCTCGACTTGCAACGAAACTTTCACCTGTGTCACTTGTCTCAATCTGAATATATTTAAAAATTCACCTTGCTTTTCCCATTATAGTGCATTGGCTTAGTGGCATATTGCGTTCAATTTCGTCGTCAATCAATATAGAAAGCCGTTTTACCATTTCCTCTATTGTATTATTTCTAGAACGAGTAATTCTAGAGAAGTTGCTGATAGTATTTTTTTTTATTCTTAAGAATGGTCCTTATTGTTGATATTGCTGAACTCAACCAATGCAGCACCAATTTGAGATTGTCGTTCACCAGTATCTAATCTTCTAATCACTTTCATTTTAGTTCCAAGTGAAAAGCTTTTTCTTGTTGCTTTATATTCGTATTTTTACTATCACTCATAATAAAAATTAAAAATCATAATATTTATCTTTATATCAATCGCTATATTATGTAAATTTATATTTCCAATAACGTTAACACAAATGTTTGAAACTATATAAATACGTTCGTATGGCACAACAGGAAAGAAGAAAAACAGATAAGTTGCTTCGGATATCGGAAAGCCTAACGCTGCGAGCAATTTCGGGGAATCCTTACATTTCAAATAAAAGAGCGAAAAACCGAAACAGGGTTAACGCGGGGTTTTCTGTGTATATATATATATATATATATATATATATATATATATATATATAATGATTATCAAAGCTATTCTTTTATACTTTTGATTTAGACTATAATATAAATTTATAACTTCAATTTTTAGTTTTCGGGGAACCTTCTTTTGATTTAAATATGCGATTTCCCGCAAAATGAAACTTAAGTTTCAAATTTAAACTGCTGTCTTTAAAATGTTGACATAATTTGCTTATGTATATGAAAGGCATAGCTCCGTCAATTATTTTTCAAATCTAATTAATCTCTCAAATACTGTCTATTTTAATATCTTTTTTTCAAGATGCAAAGCAAAAATAGTAAACCTATACTATTATAGAAATAAAAATATAAATTTTATTATTAATTTATAAGGTTCTAAAATTACCACATTAACTGAAATTTTTTGCAAAAAATGTAGAGGTGAATATACATAAATAAAAAAACATACTTTTCCCTTCTACAAAAATGTATAATTCACAAATAAAAGACTAGGTTTAATCAAACAACAATATTACTAAAACCATTTTCATAAAAGAATCTTAATTAAATTAATTAAATGAAACTTCATTTAAATATATCAATAAAAAGAAAGGGAACTGTTAAATTTGAAATATTCTTGCACTTTGTAATGCACACAGTCCTACAGTATTATTAAACATACTCTAGAACTGCATGCACAATTTTTGAAATTTAAAAAAGGATGATAAATAAATAAAAAACCAGATTTTAGAGACATCCTAATAAGCAGTGAAAACCAATAAATTCTTAGACATTTCTTTTTGATGAATATTCTTTGAATGCATTTATAAATGAGAAAATTTACATGGTTATAAATATGCTATACACTATGAATCGTCATAGAAACCGTATTTCCCGTGATGCAAGGTTCAATTTCTGAGAGAAAGTAACGTTATCTTTCAGCAGGTGGCAGAGAGAACGGAATCGTTGACCTATTGGACACCTTTCAGCTTTGAAACTAATGTAACAGACGAGAAGTACCTAACAATGTGCTTACTGATTTCATATTCGTTGACATTCTTATTTAATACGGTAGTGACAAGTTCTATTCGCAACAAGATGGTGCACCGCCGCATTATCATCGCTACATAAAAGCTTACCTGGATCAAAATTGGCCAGGACTTTCTTCCAGCGGTGTAAGGTCTGAAAAGCGTGGATTTCTTATGGGCAACAGTGTGGAAGATGAGGTGTACAAATGTAAACCACGAAATCCAAATATACTTTGGACTGTGATTCAGATGTGTGTGCAATGGTTGCCATTGGTACGATGAACGGAATCAGTAGTGACTCGTACTTAAAAATATATTGATGCTAAAGCCTTAATTTTGAACAGTAATCATATTTTCGTGAGAAAGTGCATTTATGTTTCAAATTAGACTATAAGGTTTAATTGCTGGAAATGGAAAGTTTAATGGACTTTAAGCTTTCCATTTCCAGCAATTTAACCTTATAGAAAGTAAGATAAAATTTAACTCTTCAAAGTGTGTGTGTACATTTTTTGATACAACCCCTGTAAATATTTTAGTTTAAATTAATAGAAATAATGTACGAATGCAAATATTTTTGAATGTCCAACTCAAATTTGGGCATTATGTGGTAGTATTCGTAAAATTAATGAAACTATATAGCTACTGTGTCATTTTAATTCACAATTTTTCAATGTTACAATAGTAATTTTTAAATACATAGGTATAGTTACTCGTAATAAATAATTCCATTCTTTTATTTTAATGTAAAACATTGAGTGAAAATAAGAACTTTGCTATGAAGTTACATTGTATAAAATCCAGTTTCTAAAAAATTACGAAATAGCTCAAGAAATCAAAAGGATATAAGAAATCTTTCTTTCAAAATTAAAATAGCCTTTTCAAGTCTTTTTTTTCTCAATTAATAAAAACAATACATTTAACTGATTTTGAAGAACTTTAAAATAGTTGTAATATAATTCAAACAAGTAGAATTTTTAATATTATAAAAATAAAATTAATTTACATTCTCATAAACTAAAATAAAAATAAATCTACCAACTCCTTAAATTTACAACATGGCTGAATAGAAATCGGTTACAATTATTTCACAATCGCAAATTAAATCTAATATAAAATACAATTTAACAAGGCTTTAATTAATACTTTTAAGTTTAACTAAAGTATTATGCAATGAAATATTTATAAATTTTTAATTTATTTAAAAAATTATAATTTTTTTTTATTTCAAATGTAATCAAACAGATTGAAATTATGTAAGGAACAAATTTAAAAAGTTAGAAAACTTGCAATTAACTACGTAGGAAAAAAAAATAAAAGTCAAATTGGAGGAAACTTTAAAATTTTCAAATATAGGATTTATTAAAATACATATGGATATATATTTTATAACTTAATTTTTAAAAAACAATAACGATTAATTATATTAATTTCTGACTGAGAAATAACTGCAATATATATATGCTATATTATATATAAAAAAACCGAACCTTCTGAAAACAAAGTAAGCATGACATTAATTTATACTTTTTAACTGGAATAATAAATATGCTTTTTACTAAAACATAGAAACATGAATATAAAAATAGAATCTAAAGGTTTTCTGTTATTTTAGATAAAATATTATATTTAAAAAATATATCATGTAACTACAATACACAAAATTTTAATGCTAACTTTTCTTTGAAGAAAGATTTGCCAAACAGAATATGTATATAATTTCAAAAACTTTTCGCTTTTAAAAAATATAACACTGAATTATTTTACTTCAAGAGTAATTTGTATTTAGCATAAAAAAGTTAAATTTAATATTATTGCACATTGGAGCAATTTCAGGAATTTAACGATATGAATTTGCATCACCAAAAAATAGCTTCAATATTAAATTAAAATGTTTATTTCATTCTTAAAATTGGATCTTGCATTTTTACTACAAACATTAAAAATATTTTTTAAAAAATTTTAAAACGAAATATTTATTGGAATGACGTAAATTTTTGTTTGATTATTTATGAAATTACATAATTCAGAGAATGCTTTTAAAATGCTGAAAAAATTAAACATTTATTATTATATAAAAGATAAAAAAGAACCGCAGCATGTAATAATGACTTATTAAGAAATAGAATCTATTATAACTCGCGCGCATAAGTTTTTACGACTTGTTTAATTTTTTTAAAACTTAAAACTTTTAGTTTGTCACAATTAGAATAAAACAATTAAGCAACTATATGATAAAATTTATTGCATATTTCTCAATTATCAACTTAATTGGTATAATCTAAAAAGTAAGTATTTATTGAGTTAAGACACAAATGGTAATTAAATATTGACAGAATATTGAAATTCATTATATATTTAAAATCAAATTTTCTCTCTTCTATTTCAAATAATACACTTAACTTTAAAATAAAATTTGTTGGATTGGCATTGTATGTCCTTAGTTAATATATTCAATATTCCAATTTTGCAAAACATTTGAAAATTTTAAGCAAACTAAAACTTTATGGTTTAGATATTTAAACACAATTTTTTATAGATTTGAAAGTTTATTATATCTGCATATTCTTTTAATTTTACCATTTTTCAACAAATGCGCCTAATAAATAGTCATTAAGAGTAAAATTATAAGCTAAAAATTTAAAAATCCTGTAAAAGTAATGATGGCGTAACATGCATTACTTTTTTAAATTCATCTGACATATTCTGCAGAAGAACCTTGGCAATTTCTTCGTTTTCGGATACCGCTTTATTCCAAAACTCTGATGATTCAATTTCGGTGAAATTCCGACACAGATAAGTCATGGCTATATTTTTCAAGCCGTCAAAAAAATCTATATTTCTCAAACTGTGTAACTTCCAAAATATTTTGCACACATTTGTAACGTCCATTTTTATGACCAACAAACGGAAAAGAATTACTCCAAATAGGTCGTTTCCAAATCTTCTCCACACAGGAATCAAATTTAACAAGTTGTCAATATCATGACCAGTTTCTATTTCACCAGTATATAAGTAACCTAGAAAGGATTCTAGAGTGGTAGCAGACATATCGTCAATGCTGATCTTTTTTATCTTCTCTTTGCTGTCGAACAGATCCCTAAAGAATTTCAAACGAGCTCCAAGAATGAATTTGTGAGCCAAATCCTCTTTATCTTTGACGATGAATTCTAAATCAGCGTAAGGGTTGTTTTTCAAAAGAGAACCATAAGATTCGAGCTGTTCCTGGAAGGGTTTGTTCATAGTGCGAAAGCAAAATTCATTGTTACATCTATGACTTGTAAAGAGGCATTCTCCCGATATTGACAAAATATCTTCAGAAGAAGATGAGTGATTAAACAAGTCCTTACTGAAAGATCCTATTTCGAAAATGTTAGACTGATTTGGATCAAAGATTGTTTTTAGCTGGTAACTTTTAGACTCTTTCATTTCTGTATGGGAAACTGTTATATTTAAGTGCAAAGAAAAATAGTCCCATGCCTTTACCAGTTGCATATGAATATTGTATTTATTACCTGAGGAATCAAATGAAAGAAATAGGAAGAATATTGCACTTGGTAAGGTGTATAAAGGGCTTTTTCTAGGAAAGAAATCACTTTTCTCGAAATCCTTGAAATTAACAATTTGAAAATTAATGTCTATAAACATTACCAAAGTCGTTTGTGATATGATAATTTCTGTAGGTTGTAAAAATTGTTTCAAATCACCGATTTCAAATTTATCAGCATAATCATATAAATTAGTTGTTGGGTAGCAAAACTTTAACCAAAAGTTGAAGCTTCCTGTGTAGATGTAGAGAAGAAGGCTAAGCATAACCTTAGGATTTAGTTCCAATAGTTCTAACGTATCTTTGTTACTGGGCATTTCCGACAACATCTTTCGAAACACTCCAGATTTGGAATATAATATGGCTCTATGTGCACGAAACTCAAAATTAAGTTCACCAATACGTAATGTCAGGTCACTTAAATACCCAGTGTTGTATAAATGGAAAAAATCCAAAGGAATGCCGTACTCAAGTCTATCTGAAGAAGCGATGAAGGCCATATCATGTTCAGGAACATGTATTGTAAGAAGGAATTCACACTTGATCACACAAGTTCTTGTACTAGAATTGAAGTAATTCGAAATGTTTGGACAAACATAATGCATAGTGAGGATTTGATAAAAGGGAACACTTTTCTCATTCAACCATACAATTCCATTTGCCGTTTTGTAACCAAACCTAATACATATGTTACCTTCAACTGCATTTAATTTCATCGCAAATTGCAAATTAATTAAGTCTTGAGCAAATTTTGGAGACATTTGGAGATGAAATTGACCAAAATTGTCTATAGTACAAGAAGCAGTTCCGTAATTTACATTAGGATATGGGAAATCTAAGAAATTTTTAATTGTCCAAGTCACAATTTTGTGACTGACCTTAATGCTCTCCTTCTTTGTCAGTCTTTGCAATGCATCCTGAATATGGGACTCTTCAAGGTATTCCATTTTGATAACATGAAATAATGAGTTTTTATCTATCAGAAATCGAGATAAAATATCAAATACTTTGAATCACTGAATTCAAATATTTACGCACTTATAGCTTTCCAAAATAACTTTAAAACGAAAATGAATTTATGTATATATCATGATAGTCGGAAAAAAGTTAGCAGCTATTTATTTCTGCCAAACAAATGTTCTGAGCACAATATCACATCTCGTAGTTTTGCCATGATGAATTGACGATATTGACATACGAGTTGCATGTCAGTATCGTCAATTCATCATGGCATGCCTCTCCATGCCACTTTTTACCAATGATGAAACTACGAATACTACATACTTTGAAGCAAAAACAATTTCTTAGCACAACTAACTTCAGTTAGATCAATATTTATACATTGATCCAGCTGAAATATTGAAATTACTGATCAAGTTTGAATACGATCCAGTCGAACATGTTAATGATGTATTTTCCCATTAGGTGACCACGACATTTATAGCCTGTTGATTTCGTGCCATATCTTGGAATAGTTTTATTTATTTATTTATTTTATTACATTTATTTCTTTTTTTTCTAAACGAAGCTGTTATGCACAGACATCTGCTCTATAATCAAGCCCAAACGATGAGCGAGCAAGCACCTAGCTCAGAGTTGGGCTCTACTTATTAGAAGAAAGATGCTGGAATGGAATCTTCTTAATTTAGAATCAAGGACCATGTAGAAGAATCCTCAATGGGCGCTCCGTGGCTGAGTGGTCAAAGTATCACTCCGCTAATCGCTTGAGAGCGTAGGAGTGTGGGTTCGATTCCCACCGTGGCCCTGGGTGTTTTCTTCGTTATTCTTCTGTGGTTGTACATCTGTCATTGTGCTATTTTTCCTATTATTGACGAAGAGTTACAAGCGGATCTCAAAAATCAAGCATACAAGTCTGAATATATGTAATGTAATAAATAAATAAATAGATAAAGAATCCTCAATATTTGATCTGCCAACCCAGGCCTTTTTCACTTGAAGGGCATTGTGACCACGACCCATCACCAAACGGCCACCTTTTTAGATCAAGAAGGATCTTTAGATAAGTTGGGAATCGAACTCACTACTTCCTATCATTGAAGGCGATGTTTTATTCAACCAAGTTACCAAGGGTTATCCTAAGCGATGAGGTCGACGTTTGATTTGTACCAATTTATGAGAAATTTACGAATAGCACTTGCGAAAGGATGCTGGTGTAAATTAGCCATAAATTGGTTGATAATGAAATTTTAATTTTCCTGCATCCAACTATTACATATCCACATTACAGTTGTTTGGTTTCGTCCAAAATGACTACAGATTTGCTTGAAAAATAATCTACAATACAATCTCAGTAGGACACTAACCTCCTCTGTCGAAATCGGATACTTGATCAAAAAATTTTCGCTTTTTTCTCTAAGGCATAATTGATCACTTAAAAAAAAGATTTTTTGGGAAAAAAAAAACACAAGAAAAACAATTGCCGAACTGAAATCATCGAAATCTCCAAGCCTTAATTAGCGCTTTGGAGTGGTGCCACAGGTGCCACGGCCACACGTGATATGTGTTTGCGCTGAAAGTCTAATCAATTGCATAATAATAATTTAATACCTTGTAAATTTATTAAATTGTAAATAATTTATGTTTTCTTTCCGTTCATGAATACACGTTCGTACTAGTTAAATAAACCGAGACTGTTAAGAACGAAGGACAAGCTACTTCCAAGGCTCGTATATAACAGTAATCCATTACGTTTAGGGTTAAACTTAAGGTATAATTTAAGGAGCAACTGGGCTCCAAGCCCAGTTTCCATGAGCTTAGGATATTCGGTTATCTTACTAATATTTTTGCCCTAGTTAACTCAGGTAGCTGAGTTAGGAGTAATATTAGGAAAATATTGAACATTTTTTATTTCATTCTATGTAAAATTGGCTTATGAATAATAAAAAATACTACAAACATCATATGAAAAATAACCAATATGTTGATTAAGATTCAAATTAATAAAAAAAAATCATTGTCAACATGCTTTAATTGCCTAAACAAGATTTCGATTATTACAAGTAGTGATTACTAAGGTATGTATCAATAATAAATATCTAAAGTAAATCATGCCTCTTATATTTCTTTATTAAACATTTATTTCCCGGGAACTTTGTTATCACAAACAAATATTGGAAAATAAACAACTAAGAAATTTGTCCATGATATAGTTTTCAGAAATTATAAGCATTTATAAACAGTAAATTAAATGATTTTCATTGAGTAATAAATATTTGATTCACGAGTTAAATTCCTAAAAATGTATTTAGAATATTTACTTAAGAACTAAATTTTTATTGGTTCATTTTGACTTGCCAATATTGGGAAGAATTTGGTACTCATTACATAATGGGCAATAAATACTTGGCATATTTCGGTATAATATTAGGCATATCTTGGCATGTTTAACATTGTTGAAAACTTTGATGCTCATTATAAAACCAATATTAAGCTAATCTTCACATGCTAGGAAAAAACTTCGCATTTATTATTTGTCTAGTATTTTTTTTAGTTTAGGCTATGATTTCCAATAAATTGTCAAAATATTTTCCTATATGGGTTATAATACATACTAAATGTTTTGTCCTGTTTCTAAAAAATATTTATAAAATAAAGTAATTTCAGTTAGAGATTTTGCAAATTATTTTTCTAATTTATTCTTTTTGATTAAAAAATCAACATAGAATGTATAATAATGAAAGTCGCATTAAAATTAAATTATTTACTAATAATGTGAGATAGGTTAGGAACCACAGATGTGTAAAATTAAGCTAAAGTTTTCCGTACCAAATCAATCTATATCTCTGAATTTTTGGACAAGAAAAAAAATACGAATAGAATTAAAAGAGAAATCGTGATTGACACCTGGTTATTGAAATCTGAAAATCTGCTTTGTATGATCAAGAATAATTACGACAGGAAATGTAAGAAGACAGGAACTAATAATTGAAGTTGCATTCGCTAAAACAAAGGATAACTTATGTATCTACTTATTAAGAATCGAAGATAATTTTGAAAGTTGCTGTAGATAAAGCTAGTAATAAGCTTATTACTCTAATATATCCAGTTATTGTTCTCGAAGAGATTATAATAATCTGCTGGGGAAAAGCATTTTTCTAAGGTTGGAAAATAAACGTATTCTAAATTCATTTATAAAAAACGTATTCTATTGTTAAAGACTAGAGTTTCATGCTTCTTCTAAGCCTCATGTTTTTTAAAGTAATTATTAACCGTATTTTTCTGATCACTTTAACCGTATCCATGGAAATATTTTTGTAATGGCGTCACATTCAAGTCGATCAAGTTCTGGGTGGCCAAAATCTAATCAAAACAATCAATATACCGGAAAATATATGACTGGGAACAGCTCTTCTATAAATTCAACCCTGAATCGATCTATAAGTCTGTAAGTATTATATTCTTTATTATTTGTTTATTCGAACGAAATCTGGCAGCCATTTTGATTGTTGACATAATGCCGGTGTTTGTATAGTAATGAATAAAATCCTGTAGACTAAATCTTTTTGAGCCTTTCTTAAAAATTCTTTTTGAAATGTTGTTTGTTGTTGTTTCTTATCCCAGATGGTATAGCTAAGCTAAGCCATCTCCATAAAACCAAAAATCATTAAAAAGTCTGAAAATAAAATTGGATTCACCAAAACCTCAAGAATATGTCTCGGGGAAGGACTTTTTGAAATAATTGATATGTATGAAAAAAATGCCAAAGTAAATTGCTATGTATGAAACTTTACGAAGTGTAACTATGTATGTTATGTTTATTAAAAGAATATTTTATACTCAGTTTCTTTATTTGTAATATATAAATTAATATTGCTAATATATATATATATATATATATATATATATATATATATATATACATACAGTTGACAAAATGTTTATTTATACATTTCAATTTTGGAATTTTATAGCAAAATAAAATAAGGTAACTAAGTTAAAACTGTAGAAATATATTTTATTAAGGTAAAATAATAATAATTTATCAACAAATAAAACAATCACATAAACTTTAGTTGATTAAATAATAAAACTTTATGAAACTTATACAAAAAGAGTATTTGTACACTTACTTAGTGACAAATTTTAAGCATAATTATAATTTTATAGAAATTTAATGCTTTGTATGCATTAAATCTGCTTTTACAATTGCTTCAAGGCGTCTTGGCATTGATTCTATTAACATTTTAGTGGCTTCTTGATTTATTTCTTCCCAAGCTTCCATGTGTGCTTCTTTCAAACTATTTTTGCTTGTAATATTTTTTTCGAACTTGAGCATCCAATAGCATCCACACGTTTTCAATTGGATTTATATCATGCACTCTTGCAATGATAAGGAACTGGGCAATAAAGTTAATTCAGTGACTTAAGTAACATCCATTTTTATGAAATCTAGCTTTCTTATTAATCAAGAAGTATCACTCAAACCATTTTTCTGTTTTCCTTGATTCCCTAACAGTTTAATGAGAAGCCTACATAAATATTCTCATTTCTACACAATATTTTATAAATGACATAATTTAGTATGTAAATACAAGATTAAATAAAATAATACTTATAGTAAATATATTAACCTTAGCTTCGTGTTCTAAATTTAAAAATCCAATCTGTCAGCTGAATAATTAGCACTCTTGCCTTCGGTTCAAGGGTTCATAGATTCAAATCTCATTTTTAGCATGGGTGTCTGTAGTGATTTGGGATCCACTTGAAACTGTAGGTCCTAGTCTAATTAGCCCTCCTGTACAAAAAATGACCATTGAGCAACAAGTAAACCAAACCATATTTAAAAAGTTCAAGTTTGAAAATAACTTTCAAAAATATAGATTTCAGTTAGACATTCTTACAAAACCATAATATCCAAATAACTTGTATTTAACATTAAAATTGTGAAAAAGAATCATACAAGTATTCAAACATAAATTTAGAAAAAATATAATATAATCTTTAGGCTTTATGAAAGCTAAGCAAATCGTACACATTAGAATATGTCATGGAATTGCTGAACAAATCCTTTTTGGCACAGTAATCTACAGGTTTGGTACATTGGGAGCTTGTAGAAAATTCTAGAATGTGGCCTATATTTTTCTATAGAGATTTTTATAGGATGTTATTTGCAGGAGAAAAGTGTTACAGTTGGTATTGGTTACTCAAAAGGCAAAATTATAATCACACATGTTTTCCCTTATTTGTTTGTAAATTTACTATTGTAATATTCTCATTGTGATAAGGATGAACATGTAGAAGTCTGTTGATTAGAACAATAAAATTTAAATTTATTGAACCATTAATGTAATTAAATTCAATTTATTTAGTTTTATGAATTTTTAAGCATCGATGTTTTATTCATTTTATTGATACCATGTATTGTTAAAAATATTGACAATAATAAAAATATATTCACCTTCTTGTTTAAATCACACTAAATTAAATTGATTCACAGGAATGAAATCAAAACATATTGCTGAATGATATGGTCTTAGAATTTAAATTTTATAGTAACAACTTCTTTCAGAGTTATCTCTAAATTAATCTTTGTTTGTCCTTGATAAATGTTAGCTAAAAATATCCAATTTCTCTCTGGGTTTATGTCAAAATGTATTTTTATATTGCTATAATGGTTCTCTAGATTGTATTTAATACATTTGATTCATTTATACTAAAATGAATCAGTTTGCCTATATTAACACAATAAATTACTTTGGTTGTAGTACTTGGTACTCTTGGTATTCCCCTTGATTATTATTATCTATTTTTAATTTTAAATTATTGATCATTTGATTTTAACTTTTAAAGACATGAAAATCTATTAATAACATTTATTTCAAAATATTTCATTTAATTTTTTTCAAGCTTTCAAAATGATTGTCGAAGTTAATGAATTCAACACTAATTATTAAATGTGACTTCTCTATTTTGTTATTTACACATTTTAATTAAAATATACTTACGGGTACTCTTTAATATTTTAATGCCAAGAATTAATCAAGTTTAAATATTTTATGTATTACATATATCTATTTTCAGTTCTTAATTAAAATAAATTTGATAATCTGATTTAAAAGTTGACTCAAATGGAAATTTTCCTCTTTTAGATATCCTCTTACAAATTATACATTTGGTACAAAAGAGCCATTGTATGAGCGAGATAGTTCTGTACCCGCCCGCTTTCGGCGGATGCGGGAAGAATTTGATAAGATTGGCATGCGTCGTTCTGCTGAAGGTGTTCTATTAGTTCATGAACATGGCTTGCCTCATGTTTTATTGTTGCAATTAGGAACAACATTTTTCAAACTGTGAGTATTTTATGTATGTGAAAAGCAAACTGTTTTAATACACAATTCTTTGTTATTATTCATTGTACATGTTTTCAGAAAATTTTTAATTTATTTGTGTCATAATTTAAAGTGTACAATTAATATTTGCTCATATTTTGTTGTTAATATTTTTATAAATATTCTTATACTTATACAACAAATTATCATTAAGTAATTTTCTTAATGTTGATTTATTTCCTAACATTATTTGATTTTTGACCTGTTTTGATAGATTTTTAAATCTAAAGTTATCAAATATAAAATTTTTTAGACTTTGTTTTCTTATTTGGAAAATGAAAACAGCATATTTTATGACACTAACCTGCATTTTTTATTAATGATAGTAAGATGAAGCTTTATTACAAATTAAAAATGTATAAACTACAATTTTTTTCATTATATTGATTTTTATAAGAGAAATTGTTAGTGTAAATTTTTTGTATTTGCCAATTATAATTTTGGTTACTTAAGTAGTAACTGTCAGTTGAACTGTTAGTATTCTGTCTTTCAGCTCAGTGGTTTGTGGGCTTGATTCTCATTTAGAGATTTTTAATAATAATAATTATTTAGAATTTTTTTATTTACTTAAATGCATCGTATAGACTTCTTTCTTAGCTGTTGAACTGACCCTTTAAGTAGTGATAATAGGGAAATAAACAAAATTTAATGTTTAAAATATATAAATTGAAAAAGCAATAATATTTTTTATTAAATATGGTTGTCTCAATTTTTTATAAAAGTCTACTATTATCTAGTTCAATATAAATGTTTCTTCTTCTAATGAGTAAGTTTGTGTATTTTGTATATATATATATATATATATATATACATATATACATATATATATATATATATATATATATATATATATATATACATACATACACATTAGTTTAGAATGACTTTAAAAAGTTACAATGTTTTTCTCAAAATTATAAAGATTTTATATAAATTTATTAATTTTTTTCAGTGTGTTAATAATCATGTTTTTTATTTCTATTAAATATATTCATGCTATTATGCTAAATTGTATTATTAAAAATATTAATACTAAAGCAACTTAAATGAGTTCACAAAATCAGTTATAAATCTATAGCTTTTAATCATGACTTTTATTTGTTTTATATGTAAAGAGAGTATTAAATATTCTATGTTGAACTAATTGAATGATTACTCAGCTTATCCATTTATATGGATACTTAAGCTGTATATATCTATAAATTCTTTATAAATTATAAAAATATCTCATTGTTATTTTGACAAGCTTGCAGCTGAATGATTAGCATTCTAGTTTTCAGTTCAATTCTCACTTTGGATATGGAAATTCATTGTAGTTAAGAGTTATTATTAAACAGAAAGTCCTTGTCAAGCAGAAGGGATTTACTGCATACAAAGACACAAATATAATTTTGAATTGTCTGTCTATTCTTTTCTTATATATAAGCAGAAAAGTTAAAGTTGCAAAGAAACAAGTATGATTTTTTAGGAGATGCTTAAATAAATAAATTATTCTTTTTATATTTGTATGAATTTTATTTTACAGTCCTGGTGGTGAATTAGAAGCTGGAGAGGACGAATTAGAAGGGTTGAAAAGACTAATGACTGAGGTATTGTTATAAATAAATATCCTCATTATGAAAGTAAATTATATTGGAATATTTTCAAAAGTCTAAATCAATATCTTTTGTAAATTTTCAATTATTTTGAAGATTGTAAAATATATTATTATAAATGTTCCTCTTGTGAAATAAATAAGTGCTTGAATCAACATACATGTTATTTAAAAGTTAAGTTTGCTTTTTTATATACTTGCACAATCATCCAAAATTTTGAAGTAATTTAAAAACCACTGGTAAATTTTTTTTATTAAGATAAATATTTTTATATATAATCTCTTTAAACAAAACGAAGGAAAAACATTAAAAACTGATTAATATTTATGATAGAATATGTAGTTATCTAAACTTGGCACCAAAAATTACATTAGTTCTTAAAACGTATTTTTAAAATTACTTTCCTATAAGTTCAGTTTAATGACAGGAAACACTTGTCCTGTAGGAATTCTTTTGTTTTTGCTACAGCCTTTGATTGCATCTTTAATAACACAATATCCTAAAAAGGTTAAAAACTTAGTGGTAAATTTAATTATTCATAAGCAATACAAATAAAATGCGTTTCTATTTTCAAGTATTTGTTAAAATTTTTGACATGGAGGTGCCTTTATAAAATTGCTTCACAAAAGTTAGAAGTTATATGATGGATTATAATGTAAACTGATGTTTGTGTGTCAAACTTAATAATTCCATATATTGTACTGTTTTCAAGTCCTATTCTGTGGCTAACTAAAAAATAAATAAAGGTATAAAAGACAATTTTTTTTAAAAAAAGTTATTTATAAATTTATATTTCTAGTAAATAAAAATCAATTTTAAATAAATTTTGCATCGGAAATGAATTAAAATGTTAGAATAAATAAAAGTAACAAATTGTTTCAGGCTTTATAGCTTGGATGTGGGTCAGGAACATTTATGCTATTAACAAGCTTTTAATGTTACAAGAATTGTAGGTAGTGGCTGCCATTTGAAGTCAGTTGTCCAAATATTCATTAGTCTGTTTTTAATTAATTTAATACTTAAAAACAGAAATCTCATACAGATATGTAGAATTATACATTATCTTCATTTTGAGACAAACCTGGTGTAAAATTGAATGATTTCCTTAAAAACAAATGGTTAAAAATTTTCAAAATTTGAGAAGACGATTTTACAGATAAATTATTTTGAAAATCAAAATACTCCATGACTAAAGTAGAGAATTCTTCAGCATCAAGCATTCAAGCTAAAAGAGATTTGGCAAAAGTTATAACAATTGAAATTCTTTTGAAATCCTAGAAACATTTGCTAAATTCATTTTTCAAATTTGTATTAGCTTCTACGTAATCTTTGTTGTTAAAATGACCCTTGTTTTTATCAATGTTTATTTTAAACAGGGAAGGTTATTGAAGAATGCAGCAGATAAATTACTGAATTGTTATTATGAGTCATTTGAGTTATTTCTGCTTCAGAATGACTGATTAGAAATTACAGTCTGATAATACACAAGTCTCTGTAACATCACCTATTTTTGCTTTTAAAATATTTGGTTAAGAACAATTTTTTAAATAAAATAAAAAAAATTATTTAACATGAATGTCAGTATCTCCTGGAAATTTTTGTTGACACCTAGAATTTGCTTCTTATATATCTGTATGAACCCTGTCTATTTTATTTGAAAATATTTGAATTACCTAAATAATTTTCAAATATTTAGGTAATTCAAATATTTTCAAATAAAAATAAATAATTAAAAAAAGCATTCATTTCTAGTTAAACCCTTCTGGAATTTCTCCCATTTATATTCGACTAAAATAATTATTTCAATTAGAAAAATAAGTTTTTATTTGTAAAATGTAAACCAAGTTCATATTGTTAAAAACATTACTGTGACTTCCTGTAGATTTGCTCATCCTGAAATTTTCTAGTGCTGTGCTGTCTTTTTTATTCATATATAACAAAACCGGTCAACCATTGAATTTCATTATTTGTCCTGCTTCAAAACATAGAAAAAGTCTCCTTTATGCCTTTTTCCAAGCTTTAAATGTTTGAGTATTTCCCCTATTGACCTTTTTTCTTTTATATGATACTTATGTGAAACTTTTTTAACATTAGTATTTCCTATTGAATTATTAAATGGTAAGAGAATGTATTTTTTTATAAATTATGTGTGTTCTTGTAAATAAAAATGTTTTTGAAATTACAAATTTTATTTTATAATTTATAGAAACTTTGTATGCATACATGATGTAATGTTTATATTGATTTTTGAAGTGATTAGAGATTAGTTTGATTTATGAATTAAGGCTCTTCCAGATCAAGGTGAGAACTTCCGTTGTCTTGTCGCCCCATCTGGCATTAGCTGTCAAAGCTTGTAGAGGGGAGTATTCTAAGCAATATTAATGGCTGAAATTGCTTGTCAATCAATCCTTCAAAATTAGCGAGTCTGCCAGATTTGGCGTGTTGTATTGTAAAAATTAAAGTACTAATGCCATAAAAACAGCCGAAAAGAGAGTTTTAAATTTGCTCCTAACAGCTGTTTACATCAAATTACCCTCAGGGTTCTTAGAATAGCTGTGAGGAAAAACGGGTCAATTCAAATGCTCAATGAAGCTGATACTGGAATTACCCGTTGCTATCTTAGGGACATTTAGCTGCCAGTGATTCTGAAGAAAAGATTATTTTATTTACATTTTAGAGTTCAGCTTTTATTATTCGCCCTAAAAACATGAAGACAAATCGCAAATATTGAGTGTTTATACAGTTACTAATTAAACGATCAAAAATGATTATCAGAATTCAAATCAAACCTAAAATATATGAATGATAAAAAAATATATTTATAAGTGCCTTGGTTCAATTTGATTTTATGAGACTTGATCCATTAACTTAAGATACTTTTGAATCTGAATTAAAACAAATAACAAATAATTAAAAACAAAACAGCAAGAATTGTATGGGGAGTATTTTCCCAGAAATTTCCCCTCTAGGTTACCGTAGTGAAGTCGCAAATCAAGCCAAGTTTGGCATTAAAAAATTTTTAGCTTCATAGGTGGCGTGTACAGAGATGGATTTTCAGAAATAAAAATGAGTTTCGTTTCTAACCAAAATTTGTATCAAAATATTGATGCAATCAAACATATTTTTAGCTTAAAATAAACAAAAATGTTCATTTTGTAACTGTGTGCCGAAAAAAAGGATATATCTTTAAACCAAATTTTGTACAACCTCAATGAAGTTAGAATTTGGTTGAAATTTTGTCGGATAGGGATATTTTGATATTTTAAAAATATTTGCAAAAATTTTACTTGCTAAAAATTGGTGCCGAAGTGACAGTAGTTCTATTTTTTGTAATTTGCAAAAAATCGGAACTTTCTATCATGAAAATAGCACTTGTTACACATTAAAATCTTATCCATGGATTCGATTTTCCCCAACGGAGATCTAGTAGGGCCTTTAGTAGTATTTTTTTTAAGCAAGTTTATCATGCTATGTTTTTAAAGTGTGTTATCTATTATGTCATTCATATTATTTTAAATAATAGAGGTGTAAGTAATAATTTCAATTATAGATTATAATCGTGACATTTAAATTTTTCTTATATTCTCCTGTGTGAAGTTTATCTTATATGTAATTTTATTATAAAAGCTTTTCTGGTCTGCAAATTTAACTGAATACTACTACAACCACTGTTATAAAGTCTTTTTAATTTTCTTTAAATAAGAATTACAATTAATTTTTAATCTAGCTAAAATAATTTAAATTGTATAATATAAACATTTGATTAGCATCTCAGATGAATTCCTAATTTAAATGTTGAATTAAAAATAATTATAGAGTGCTCTGTTCAAGAAAATGTTTGTACATGTCTCTATTTCATATCTTAGTGCAATATTTTTATAAATAAATAATAATTTCAAAGTTTTCAGATGTTGAAAAGCTATATGTGAAGCAAACCTAAATTCTGCTTTGTTAAATTTTAATTTGAAAATGTATAAAATTTCAAGTGGGATTAAAATTTATAAAGTATCATATAAGTACTTTTATCTTCCCTCATACATAAATTCATTCAAACTGTAATAGATGTATGTCTAGTACTTTTATTAATGAATTAAGTTAATCTCAAAGGGAGAAGAGTAAAAATGATAAATAAAGATAAAATGGATTTTTTTCCTGATAAAAGGAAAATTTGTACGAATGATTGGAAATTTTTTTTGGTTATATTTATCACAAAAAATGCTATTTTTTCTTTTAAAAAATGCACTTCTTTAAAATAACAATTTTTCTTTTATTTCTGCCTTCATGAGAATTATATTATTGTTAATGTGTCAAAAGCATATAAATGGAAAATTAATAATGCCGAATTCTCTGTTTTTACGTATATTTTAAAAATTATAGTGAAGTATTCTTTTTAGATATTTTATCATGTAAATGCTATTTAATAGCCTATTTTTTGTAATAAATGTTTTTTTTAAATAATTTATTGTTTTGATTTAATTTGTGCAATTACTTTTCTTTTAACCTTTTCGCGACGGGGGCCTTTGTTTAAGACGCGCGTTCAGGACGAAGCTGAAGTGAGAGGAATGATATTACAGGACGGGGTTTTTTCTCCGCTAAGCCTAAATTTAAAAAAAAATTCGTAAATAATAAAGTTAAAGTTCTATCGCAGTAATTTTTGGTAGTATTTTAGATTATTACATAATCCATCTTATAATGTTAAAACTAGACTTTAATAATGTTTTTCCTTCAATTTATATGAAAATATATATATATAAAAAAGTTGCTTACTTTGAGAAATAATTTTCGACAGTGCAATTCTAGTTTTTCCAAAATTTTAATTGACAAAACACTTTAACATATTTGCAAATTAATAAAAACTATACAAGGCCTATTTACAAGAAAAATAACAAAATTTAAAATGAATGAGTATGGAAAATCTCAAATCACGGAGAAACGCAAAGTCCGACATTGCATGATTTGCAATTATAAAATGTTAGTTGTGTTTTCTTTTCTGTCATCACGGTTTGTGAGCAAACAATGCACTTTCTGCGACTTTTTTCTCCCTTTTTGTTCAAATTAAGGGTAGGAAAATGCCTAACAGATAATCCTCGCCATAATAATCTAGAGTCGAGAGTTTTCGAAATAACAAGAAAAGTGAGCAAATATAACCGAAAGCAGTAAAAACTGTAACGAAACTGACGCTAAAACCCTATAAGGCCTCCCATAGTAGCGAAAACAAAATAAAAAAGTGTTCAGAGAGCTATCAGAAGCGAGAATGCTTAAATCACGTGGAAAGTTGAAGAGCCGAGCTGTGTTTGTTTACATTGCGATTTCCTCTCCCCAGCCACAGCTAATAATCAAAATACAAAAAAAGCAGGAATACGAAAAAAATGAAGGTCAGAACACTAAAACTACGTTCAGTTTAAATGTAATGGACTCATAGTGCCATGTAGTGATTATTAAAAATTGTTCCAGCTTAAAATGCATATATGCACTGCCTAGTCTCACTTTCGTCCGTACGAAATACATATATGCACCGCCCCTCGCGAAGAGATTAAATCCCAAATGCATTTTTATAGTTCCCAAGTTTAGTTTTTCCTTGCATTTAAATGGGTTTTTGTATTATACCTTCATCTTATAATTTATCATTCATTTTTAACCTGATTAACAAATAAAACAGTTCCATTTTAAGATCTCTGACTATGGTCTTATTAAAAAGCATTCTTATTTAGAGTAAACCCCATTGCAAATCTTTATTAGTTAGTTTGTAAATAAAGTAAGGAGGAATCTATTTGGAAAATAAAGTAAAAAACATATCTATCAACTTTGATATATATGTGATTTGATATTCTTTTCATTAAAAAGCTCATAAATATGTCGCTGTATCAAAGTAATCTTTAAAAAATTATAATACAATTAGCATAGAATTATGAAAGACAAAAGAAAAGTTTACTGTGGAGATTGAGAATTTTTCTTGTTAAATACTGCCCCCTTCTCTTTAAGAATATTAAATTGTCAACAATTCATCTCATTCTATAAAATAAAATTTATATGTTATTTTTTGATATTTATGTAAGTTATATAATGCATTTGTTTTAACATATCCTTCGTTTTTTTTTCCTCCAAATTTGTAGACATTAGGACGGCAAGATGGGGTGAATCAAGAATGGGTGATTGAAGACACAGTTGGCAATTGGTGGAGACCTAATTTTGAACCTCCACAAGTAATTTGATATTAATTTTAATTAAAATGTACCTGGTGATGAAAATAAATATTTTGTTCCATTTAGTTTTATTTCTACTTAAATGTTATAAAAACTATAATTAGTAGAAATAAAATACATGAAAGGCATAAAATAAAATATTTTGAAATGATAAAAAAATATCCCCTTTTTGATCTATTGTATTCTCATAACATTTAGGTTCTTGACTTTTGTTATTTTTTAAATAAATTGTAGAAGTTCAAACATACAATTTTTTTAAAATTAGTGTGAATTTAAAACGTTTCCCTATCAAGAATAATTCAATCATCAATAATTTTTTGAATTAGCATTTAATTTTTTTATTTTGTATGTTAACTTTTTAAGGATTTTATAGGAAGGATTCTTACATTTTATTTAAAACGTTTAATAATTTAATAAAAATTATCAAAAAAATCCTATTTGCATGAAAAAAATTTTTTTACACATAAAACAGTTACCGAACTTAAATTACAAATTTTTTACTAACTATATTAAACTATATTTAACTGTTCATTCATTATGTTTTCTTGTAAAGCTTATTGATACTTGCTCTATTGTGAAAGTTTAATTTAAAATAATATAGTATGATGAAAATAAAACATACCCATATTTAATAATTCCAAATATTTCTCTAAAAAAAGTCTTAACTGTAGAATCACATTTAATTTTTAAAGAACTGTTGAATTATATTAGCTTTTTTTATAAGTAAATTTTCTTTTCTTTAAACAGATTTCACCTGTATTTAATAAAATTCTTCATACAAAAATGAAAAAATGTTTGCATTTTTTATCTAAATTGTTTGAAATAAAAGAAACATAGAAACATAATGAAGAATGTTAAAAATTTCATTGGAGTGTAAAATATTTTTAAATTACAATACTTCTTTACGTAAAACATAGGAATTTATTAGTAACGAAAATATTATATTCTCTAAATAAATAGGAAACTACACCTTCACAATTTATAAACAATGCTTCCAAAAAATTATGTCCCCTATAAACAGGATTTGGACATAACCTGTAAACAAGTATTTCTAATATATATATGATAAAATTTTGTTATATTAGTTTTATTTAAAAAATATTATATCAATATTTTTAATACTTTAGTTGTAATTCTGATAAAAGTTAAGGAATAACTTATTACAGAAAAGATTCAGATTATTATTAGATTAATATAACTACAAATTTTTGTTAGATGTGTCTAAAGTATATTTATTAAAAATTTTTTTATTAAAGTGAAATATTTTTCCATTAAAACATAATATTTATGTATAAATGCTTAAATCATAAATTGTCATACAGATTGAATACAGAAAATAAAACAATTATTATGATTGAATTTTATATAAATTACTCTATTTAATTATTATGTTTCCTTTTTTCTGCATTTTTTACAATAATTTATAAATCTAAATTTTAAAATTAAAAAGCAAATAATTGCAAAACATATTTGTCATTTCAATATTTTACTTCTATTCTCAGATATTAATTCTTAAGAAAGTAGATTTTACTATTAAATAAATTTGTGTGTTAATATAGTAAAGAAAGTGTGAGAATTCTATCATTTATATCTATTGAATTTTTGCTTGACATTATTATAATCTCTAGATTTTATTAGAAAAACATTAATGATGCCCTTTTTATAAGATTTGTATCAAATTTATAGATGTGTACCATTCTGTCTTATTCAAATAACACAGATATTATGTAGATGCATAGTTATAATTTCTTAGAAAATTATGTGAATTCTGTTATTTACATAATTTTAATTACATTTTAAATGTTTCTCCTTAACAAATTCTTTTAATTCATAAAACAGGGTTTATACAACTCCTGTAATTTCGATTTAACTCCCTTAAAATTATAAATTACTCCTAGAATTTTTACTTGATGCATTTATTTCTGGCTAGAAAATATTTTATATATATACTATTTTAGTTTTTTTGTTTTGTTTTAATGTTTTACAATTTTCAATGAAATTGTCCAAAAACTTAATCGAATAGCACATTCTAATGTTATCATTAGATGGCAGCATGATAGATATTAAATTGTTGATTTTATAACTGTTGACTAAAATAAAGATCCATTTCACAATAATTTCATATTTCATGATAATCCAGTTAGTTTAGTCAGGACTGATGTAGTACTTAGATTTATGTTTGTGAAGGAAAGTGAAGTAATCATGTTGTATAATCAGATGGGTAATTTTAATTTATTCTCTCTGTATTTGTTTCTGTTTTATTTATATTGTATCTTGATATTTGAATATAAAATTTTTGAGCTAAAATATAATTTCCACACCTCATCCTTGGTGAAAATTGCAAATAATTTCAGTGAGTTGGAATCAATTTGTTTATGAAATAAAGGCTGAAATAAATTATATTTTAAATATGCCATGTGGAAATGGTTTTTTCAATAACCAGATGACTCTGGTAAAAGCCATACAAATTATATATATATTACTGTTATTTATATGTACAAATATATCTTATATTTGTTTTAAATAACCAAGTAATGTGAAAATGAATTGAGTGATTAAAAGAATAGAAAAGATTTGAATACAGGTGTGAAGTTGTATAGTTTTAAAATAGTTTGAAAGTAAACAGAAGAAAAATTTTGAATTTCTTTCATTAAATAATAATTGGAGAAAATCATCCTGGAAACTATCTAATGATTGTATTTATTTTAAGTAAGTATATTTACATTTGAAAAGAGGTTGTCTTGAAATAATTAGTTATAGACTCTTGAAATACTTAGTAAGTAATAGATAGGAATCTATTGAAGATGTGTTTAAAATCTCTAAAATTACCCAATAATTCATACAATATATAATCTAATAATGTAAAGAATATAGTTTATTTAAATACATTACATTTTTTCTGTTATACCCTGTAAATACATTGAAAGCATTTGAAGTAATCATTAAATACAATTCTAATTTAAAGAAAAAAACATATATATAAAAACATAAATGAATTTTTGCAATTATATCTGTTATTTACAAATATAATGGAAAAATGTTGCATTTACATAATTATATGCATGTTTGGTTAACAAACATTTTAAAAATAAATTATTTAACATGAATGTCAGGACCTTGAATTTGATTTGTGAAACTGCGTTTGAAGTATGATTCTTTGAAATCTGTACAAAGCCTGACAACATTTTGCTCTTACTATAACAAATACATTTTCCCCTCACTTGTTTTTGGCAAAAATGTATTATTGTCATTAGCTTTTCCTATTTAAATATTCAAAATATAAAATCATCCTAAATTGTCTAAACCTAAATTGTAACTTGTATTTTAACGGCAAATAAATAATTAACTACTGTAATAATCATAACACTGATTTTTCTTATGAAAAAATTTCTGCTATTACTGTAAAATGTTTCTTGTTAGATGTTAAATATTTGTTTTTATTTGAATAATTGTGAAATATTTCTATTTATTTGAATAACTTATTGTGAAGTATTTAATAATGTTAATGAATATATATTACTTTATTACATTTTTTAAAATATTCATAAGATTTATATACCATTGAGAAGTTACAACTGTTAATCTTGTGTAGTTGTGCCATTAAATCTAACAATTTATATTTCAGTATCCTTATGTGCCTCCTCATATTACCAAACCAAAAGAGCATAAAAAATTGTATTTGGTACAATTACCAGAAAAAGGTGAGATGATACATTTTTAATTATTTGCATTTGTTCTGCCACAAAAGCTGTATACTTTAAATTTACATTCAGCAAAATCCATTCTTAAGCACTGTGTAATTTTAGTCTTGTATTTGTCAAAATATAACAAAATTTTGCATCATTTCAGATGCAATGACATTGCTTTTTAATTAAAATTATCATAGTTTTCCTTGTTGTTTTTGTAAATTTTCAAGCTCAAATTAATCTATATATTGGATAAATTTTATTGTGCTGCTCAAATATAAACTTTATATTAATCTGCTGCTTATTGCCTAGTTTAACCTGTAAGAATTTCTTAAGCTTTTTTGCAGACTACTCAAAAAGCTCTATTTTATCAAAAAAATATTAATATTATGTTAGAATATTTCAAAATGACAATTAGTCAAGATATTTTTTGAAAATTAAGCTTTGTAATTTATATAAATTTATGTTTAACTTTGATGGGATTACTTTAAACATACTTGTTAAAATTTGTTTCTTAACTGTATTTAAATTTAAAATACATGAACATGCCTATTTTTTGTGCAAATATTGCATTTTTTTGGTTTTAAGTTTTTATCATTTGAAAAATAATGACCAAGATTTATTTCTTTGAATTAATACTACTTGTAAAACGAAAAAATCTAATTTTTAGATACCTGTTAATTTTTTTTTGTCTTGTGTTGACTTTATATGAATATTATTTCGTCCTGTGATTATAATGTGATATTAAAATTTGTTATCAAAGCATTTAATTAATATTTCAAATAATTTATATTGCTTCATTATGTTCAGTGATTCTATATTAATATAAATTTTACAGTATCATTGCACATTACTTTATGCTAATATTTTATCAAAAATGCATACATATATCAGGGTTCGATCAACTCCTGGAAACTCCTGCAATTTTGACTTTACTCCTTGAAAATCCTGAATTACACACTAGAATTTTTTCTTACCTTGATGTATTTATTTTTTTCTTCAAAATATTATAATTTTTTGAATTTTTTTGTTTTAATATTTTAAAATTTTCAATAAAATAGTTGGAAAACTTAATTTAGTATTAATTTTTGTTATTTATAACGATATTAAATTTTTTGTACTCTTACTTGTTGAATTGTATAAACGTTTCAGGATATAGTTCAGCTACAATAATTTCATGATAACTCGGTTTAGTGTTTAGATTTACAGAGATGCCGTTTGTTACAATTTTTCTGTATTTAGTATGGATTTCTACTCTTTGTTACGGAGTTACGATGATCTTAACAAAATTACGGAAAATAGGTTTCTCTCACGATCTCTGAAAATAGTCCTTTTTTGTCATGTATGATTATATTATTATTATTGTATTATAGCGATTAAAATTTGTGAAGGTTACAAATAAATTACTAATTTAGTGTTGAAATTGGATTAAGAAAAATATGCCTGATATATTAAAAATAGAACTGCTAAGAACACGCGTACAGGTGATCATCGACTAAAAGTAAACTTAAACATCTCTTAGTTTTCTTTGCATAAGTCTTTTAGTCATTATGCGCATGTGCGGGGAAAGAGCGTATCCAGCCGCTGCCTCCGGACTTACTCTGCTGCTTACAGAGGATTGCGATTTAGCGATTGGTGGTAAAACCAGAGTATTTTTGGAATCACTAAATTTAAGTGAAACTGAGACTTCTTCTTTTTAAGAATCAGTGAGGCACTTTTATTCCACTGCATATTCGTATATCATTAAAAAGTTTCCTCTAAGTGATGAATTTTTAGAACATGTTCAGGCAGCTGATGTTAAATTACGAACAGATGTTAGATTTCAATCTATTCAATATTTATCATCCTTGCTGAAATTTAGTATGGAAGAGCTGGACAAATTGGAAGCTGAATTTTTCCTCTATCAAAATGAAGCTTTTAGAAATATGACTGAATTTAGGCCAAATCTCAGTAAAGTGTTTAAATTCGCTCTTAATTGAGAAAAAAAATATTTCAGACTCAAAATTATGTTATCAGAGAGTATTTTCTCAAACAGAAATCAGTATGGCTAAGAAAGCTATAACACAAAATTTGTGATTGATTGTCATTTATTTCTATTTATCATGTCATTTATTTATTCTCATTTAACAGATCAGTATGCTATGTTAGTTTTAAATAAAAAGAATTTTTCTTTTCAATATCAGTGTTTTCTTTTCCCTGTAATTATATAAAAATCTGTGCCGTAAGGATCTCTGAGTTAAGGCATTTAAATTTAAAAGAATGGTTTACTTTCTTAATTATTATTTCTTTTTATATTTGTTATGATTAGATGATCATTTTACTTTTATTTTTTAACATAGGTTACCTTAAAAGTATTAATTTTATGCATATAAGTGTATTCTTAATGTAAACCATATGTTATTGAAAAAGTTACTGAAATTTTTTGAAAAGGTTACTGAAAGTACTGAAAATATGTCCGATTACTACTGATTGGGATGCTCAGAGGTTGGCATCTCTGGATTTATGTAAAGTGAAATGAAGCGAAACATGTGAAGTGAAGTAATTACCAAACAAAAATAAATGTGTTTCACAAATAAGATCAGCGATTTTAATTGATTCTTTTTCTATTTGCTGCTGATTTCCTTGTTTTGTATAAAATTCTTTGATTATTAATATATAAATATAAAATTATTGAGTTAAAACATATTTCCATGTTTCCCTTGATGAAAACTACGTAAAATTCAATTGAATCGGGATAAATTTGTTTATTAATGAAATAGACTGAAATAAAAATTATTTAATATGCCTGGTGGAAAGTGTCTTTTCAATGACCAATGGACTCTTGAAACTATATCTAATAGTTGTATTTGTTTTAAATAAGTGTATTTATATTTGAAAAGAAATTGTCATACACATCTTGAAATACTCAATAAATTAATAGACAGGAATCTATTGGAAATGTCTAAAAAGTCTAAAATATCTCCTTATTTTATACAATGTATAATCTAGTTTTATATAAAATGTGGATTATTTAAATTAAAATTTGCTTTTATAGCTGTAAATTCATTGAATGCTTTTGAAATAATCATTAATGATTTTAACTTAAATAAAAAATAGTCTCATTGATGTTTGCAATTATTTACTTTTATTATTTACAGAAATGAATGAAAAATATTGCATGTACGTAATTATTTGCATATTTGGTTAAGAACAATTTTTAAAGTAAAATAAAAACTTATTTAACTTGTGGATGTTAATCAGGGAACCTCCTGGAAATTTTGATTTGAATCCTGGAAAACTCCTGGAATTTGATTCTTGGAAATCTGTACGAACCCTGATATATATATTAATTTTCATATTTTTATTCTTAAAAGGACAAAAAATTATTTCATTTGTCATAAAAATATTAGTTTTTTTCTGTTTAATTTATTGTGAGGTACTTAATCTACTCTTTAATAATTTTTTATACAATATTTCGTTTGGATTTTATCTTGTCATAGAAATATTTTCTAATGAAGTACAAGCCAAATGTAGTATAATAAATATTGTAAAATATTTTCTACATTCTTTTATATTTCTTATACATATTTTATACATTTCTTATTCTTAAAAAAATGAAAATAATTGGGATTAGATTATAAATAAAATTAGAATTTTGATTTAATTGATCCAACTTTTGAATGTGCTCATAATGGCAGTCACAACATGAAGGGTTGTATTATCTTAAGGAAAGAAAACACTGAGTCCTCTAAACTGTGCTGATTGTTTCTAATGCAATTTTTCATGCAAAAAGTTCAATGTTGATCATTATCATTAACACTACTTTGTAGAAGAAATGACTAGAATATTAACTGTGGCAAATTGTCATAGTAAACAGCTCTATTTATTAACATAATATAATGTGTCTGATTGTCATGATTGACTACTGAATATATATGTCCATTGCCTTAGTTCTTTCAGGGAATTTATCTGTAAGAAGGAAAGTAAATTCTCAAACACTGTATCATTAAAACTATTATGTAAATGAGTAATTAGCTTTTGAGTTTTTGGAAATAGTTGAAATAGATATGAAGTTTAAATGCTATCTTATATACAATTTGGCAATAATTTTTTGTAAATAAGGCTGTTGATTTGATGCTTCCATGATCTTCAGATTAATGGTTTGGGATTCATTTTCAAGATCCCTTTCTCTGTTCTAGAATTTTGTTTATCATCAAGTGGGCAGCTCCACAGTGCACGAAACCGAATATCATAAGAACTGTTATACTGCATCAGGAAGAAGCACTAATTATCTGCCCTGACCACTATCATAGTTCCTTTAACAAGTGGCAGGTTAGAGATATTTAGTGATGTTTCTTGAGGTAACATACAGCACCAACTGTTTCATAGAGAGTCTTCAATGTATGAACTGCTACTGATTCTGTAACAGCAGTACAGCTGCCAGTCACCTTGCAGTGGGGCAGGGATTTACTAGGTTTCTCTTGCTACATGTGAAAACTGTTTACTTTCTCACACTCCCCATAGAGAACACATGATCCCAGATGGCACATTTAATTGTGGTATTCTTTGCAAGAGTGGCACAATGTTTTTTGGTTTAGTCATGTCAAAAATGTGTTGAATAAAAACAACAGCAAAATGGTATAGTAGAATTCAACTGTTAACTCATTTGGTTTATGGTGCTGCTGCTGGAATGGTTGTTTTTTCCTGTTCTAGGTGATCCTCAGTGATGGAATTTCTCTGCTCCAGATAATAACAGCCTTAAGCTTACTTTGCCAGGAGGGTGGATGTCTGCCTGTTGCTTTGAAGTCAGCAAGTGGTTGATTTGTGGACTATTTGAATGATGTTTATGATAAGATTTCCTACTTAAGTTTATGCAATTAAAGCAACCTCATTTTGCACGATTTCTGTGATCAACTTCTTTATGGTATTAACCTAATTGTTATTAGCTTTGCTTCTGATTGCATCATTCACCCATGTTTTTATTGTTTAATCTTTTTGATTTCCATGTTTGTTTACATTTGAATTCAGCTATCGACTAAACAAAGACTTGTATAATAAACTTCATTCAATCTTTGATATTTTTATAGTTAAATTGCACAAAGCAATTGGTGAGTGATATGGTGGTTTTCAAACATAAACTGGTGTGTTTGATGTATGATGTGTAGTTAGAAAAAAAGAGGCAATAGTCAAGCAGTTGAATAAATTTTATTGGCAATACTTACTGGGAAAAAATGCATAATTTAACCATATTATACAAAAGGCAAAATGTTTTATTTTTGAGATAAAAATATGTTTTAATAAAGGATGTGTTGTCTCCTGAAATGAAATCAATGAAGTATAGAATTAATAAGTGGCTAAAGTATTCTTTTACAGTCTTATAGGAAGGGATTTCACCAATTGATAAGCTACTTAAAACTGTTCCTCGTAAAATGCCCCAAACATACTATATTGAATACATATCTAGAGAATGTACGCCATTTCATTTGAAGAATATTTTCATTGAAAGAAAAATTGACTACTAGTTGAGCATAGTATGACGTGATGTTACATCCATAAAATGAATTTAACATCTGAATGCTATAGTATAAAGAATTGGCATATTGATTGCTGTAGTAACAGGAATTGGTGTGGTTTATATTGAGATAATTAGATGGTGCTTCATTTCTGATGATGTAATAGACAGTTCATCAGTAATGGGAATACTTATCATTTTACTTTTGTCAAATCAGACAACTTGATACCTTAATGCTTCATTATTCTAAGCTCCTGTTTCCCTTCTAAGGAAAATTTACTTATTATCAGATTGTAAATAGAAATATGACTAATCTAATGAGTATATTGCTTCTTTCATTTGGATCCCTTTTCTCTGCTTTAACACATGTTTTTTCAAATGTTTTATTTCATCTTTCTCCAAGTAGCATATTGATCCTCAATCAAGAAAACATAAATCATATCTTTCTTTCAAACTTTAATTTTGTTCAGCAAAGGAACAGTTGTCGATTATATTGTTGTCATGTCTAATTCACAATTTTTTATTGTTTTGAGCAGTTCAAATTCCACATGAGTTCCATGTGATTAAAATTACTTTAGTGGTATGAAATTAAAATGAGTATAGTGTTCTTTGTTTTCATTTCATAAATTAGTTGAATGAGCTCATATATGATTGAAAATTGGAAGTTTTTTTAATAAATGATTAATGTATTTAATCTGAATTTAAAATATAGCTGATTTTGAAAATATAAATATCGTCATTGTTAATTTAAAAGAAATGGTGCTTTCTGTTTAACTTATATAATGTTATTATTTTATTTACTTATTAAATGTTCAAGGCAGTAAAGTAAAAAAATTTAAATTGATTGGAATAAAATAATAATAATAAAAATTAGAATTTTTGTTTCAAGTTTTACATACAAATCCTTTTTAAATTTTATCATTAAATTAAAGTGATAACTTTTCTGTATTTTTATCCTTAAATTGATTATTAAAGGTAAATAAATTTTTACCATGTCATATAAAAATTGCGTACGAAAAAATACATTGCTGAAAATATTGCAATTAGGTTTAATATTTGTAATGATTATTAGATCAAAAATAGTTATGTAATTTAAATAAAATTTTGATTACAGTTTTATTAAAATTATTTCTGATAAAAGTGTTATTTTCCTAATTATCTGAAGTATGAAATTATGCTTATCCAAGAACACAGACGTTTAATCAAATTTCTTATTGAAAATATATCTAAAAATATATTTATATTATTTTATCATTTCCAGAAGAAATGCTTTATCTTTGAGTTTCAAAATTTCAATTTAAGAGTGAATTGTGTGGTTAATTTTATCGAAATTAATTTGTGTTTTTGTGATGAAGTTTTTAACACTGTAGAGGTTGCATTTAGTTGGATTTAAGATGATACATAAAAGTATTCTGCCATCTGCAAAATGGATTGGAAATGCAGAGAATTCAAAAATTATTATTAATATTGCTTGGATTTAAAAATGTTGATATTGTATCCACAATTAAAAAATATTAAAATGAGATGTATGTGACAACTTGAAACAACAATAAAAACTTTACAAAGATGCCAACTCTACTGATTAATCAGAAAACTCATGATTTTTCATTTCTCCTGATTTCTTGATAATGTATGAAAATCTACTAATTTTTGGTAATTTCAGTGAAAAACTTAAAAAATAGTTTAGTTTTTCTTAGTTTAAACAATTGACAGTTGGGACACATACACAGATTAATAGGATATGGGGATCTATGTCGATCCCATAGAGAATGCGCATATCTCCAATATAAATTTAAAATGATTCTCTAAATATTATCAAAATTTAAAATCATATGTTGATTAAGTTTATTTACTATCAATGTGACTCTTTTTCACAATTCTAATGTCAAAGGTATTCAAGTTTTCTAACTTTTAAGCATCTTGTGTACATTCTATGCAATGCTACTAGGTTTTATGCTGTTATTGTTAGCACATGGAATGTTTTACATGTTATGATTTGCAGAGCACAGAAGATGTTGATAATTTAAAAAATTTTTGTCTTAAAAAAAGTTAATGAAGAAAATATTTCTCTTTTGTGTTCTATTATATCACTTGTTTATTGCATAGCATTCTTGTTCTATAGACACAGATTAGAATTTTGAGGTGCTCTTCGGTTAAAGCAAACATCTCAGTTTCATTGTGACCTGCATTATTACTGGAGTAAAATTTATTTTAAGCCTTTTAAAAGTAGTTACATTTTTTAATTTCCTTATTTCAAAGCATCTAGAAAAGTTGAGTTTGCTCACTGTGTAATTTGCAGTTGTGATTTTAATATCTCTCTTGACAGTAGCTTTAGTGTTTCTCATCATGTCAAAGGTCCAAAACATGTACAATAAGCAAAAAGTTCAGAAAACACTTCTAAAATAGATATTTATTTTAAAAATGATACCTAAGAAGAATTTATCTGATCAAAACTCTAACAAACTTTACTAATTTTTGCTGTAAATAATGGGAGTTAGTGATACAAAATTGTATCCAATAATAAGCATTTTTAATCTCATTCACAATTCCATTCAAAGTTACTTATTGTTTAACTGAAGGTGCAACAACATTTTAAAAGAATTCGAATGATTAGATATCCCTTTTGTGAACCATAATAACCTGATTATTTTTGTCATTTGATAAATTTTGCTTCTGAAAATGAGACAGTGCTAGTTTGCCAATTAAATTTGATGAAGTTATAATTGACATCTATTATTATTTAAAAAGTTCTTAAAGAAAAGAATGCCTAAAAAGAATTCAAGAATTACAGGTGACAGAACTTAAAAATCTCTGAACACATTGGCTTTTCCAACAAAAGTTATGAAATACTCATTGAACAATGCAATTATTCAAGATATTTTCATGATACCATTGAGATTGAAAGGTTTATATATTCTGAAAACCTGACATTCAGTATTCCAATAATAGAGGTTAAAAATTTTGGTATGTGTGTCCAATGCATCAACACAAGCTTGAAATGAATATTATGTGAAATATAGTTAAAGAAAAGTGTGGGAGAGATCTTGATAAAAACGTTTAATTCACAAATAACTAGAGAAGAGAACATTTTCATATTCTTATTATAACTCCTAGAAATAAAGCCAATAACTCTTTCTTGCTTCACACTGTAAAAGGTATAATGTTTTGTTAGTCTAGTTATACACAAATCCACATTAACTAAAGGTATTATGTGCATAGACTTCTGAGAGAACTAAATTTATTAAGTCATCTATAATTAGAAATATACCTTTATTTGAAGCAGCTTATAATTTATGTAACCAAAAAGATGCTTGTAATTTAACTATAGGATGTAAAAATCTGATATTGTTGTTGCATTATCTAATGAAGAAAATGGTTCATGACCTTTTGTGATTGAATTTTAAACAAATTTCCTTTTACACAGGATATTTTATATCGTTTGCAGTCGTCACCTGATGTGGAAAAGCTGTACCCCAAATTTTCAAGTGTGAAATATTTCATTAAAATGTTTCCATTTTTGTTGTCAGTTAAAAAATCTCAAAAGAGTGAATTTAAAGATGTGATCGTGGATAAGATAGGGTATCAGTTTTCTTCATTACTAACTAAAAACTTATCTAATTTAAAAATTGGAAAATGTCAAGATTCTCTGTAGTTTGAAGTTAGTCAAATTAAGAAAATAAATAATAGTTAACAAATTGGACACAACAGCTAAATTCATGTTGTCTTTGTGTTACATCATAGCAATACAGAATGTTATAGTTTTTAGCTTAGTGAAAAAGAAACAAAACAAAATGAATTAAAGAGCTCTTTATCTAAAAATAATTTACTAAACTTGCTTGTCAAATCTTTAAGTTTTTGGATTTTGCTAAGCAAGAGTTCAGTTAGAATTTGTTATTAAGCTGAGCTTAAAAAAGCTACTCGTACAATATTGAACTATTTCAGCGTATGAAATCTTAAAAAATAAGTTTAGTTAATCAAGAAAGCATTTTCATGGAGATTTATTTATCTTTAATCTCTAGACTTTTTATTTCTTTAATTATCCTTGTATATGTTTCTAATAGTTGAAATTTTATTTGAATTAGAGAAGCTGTTATAAATATAAAACTCTTAATTCTGTTCAAATAATTTATTTTTAAGATAAAATGATTGAAATAAAAGTTTTTGCAGATTGCAATTTAGTTTCATTGTGATATGCTAAACATTTCCTTATAAATATTATCTTTGATATTCAGAAAGCATAAATGATGTTTTTTGTGTACATTCTAGATTCTATGAATTTTGTGCAACTAAAGATTTATTTTTATTTAATTAAAAGTGTAGCATAAATTAAAGTTAAATAAATTAAAAAATATGAATTAAGAAAATATGTATTGAGTAGACATACATATTTTTAATATGTGAAAAGTTTTACTGAAACACTTCCAAAAGTTAGTGTGTTTGGTATCTCTAAAAATAATTGTAAAATAACACACACGCAGATATATATATATATATATATATATATATATATATATATATATATATTTCAATTTATTAATGTGATTTTATAACATTACTTCAATGATAATGTTTAAGAATGTTGTGCAATCAATCCACTGATATAAAATAATCTTTATTTTTAAATTTAATAAATTGAAATAATGTTTTCTGTTTAAAATTGCTAGAAATTTTGCTGTTTATTAACTTATATACTCAAGAGTGAAATCTTCAGTATCAATGAAACTTATTTTTTTTAGCTCTTTTTGCTGTACCAAAAAATTATAAACTTGTTGCTGCTCCTTTATTTGAATTATATGATAATGCACAAGGGTATGGCCCAATCATATCCAGTCTACCTCAGGCTCTTAGCAGGTAATTTAAAAAATATTATTAATTTTTTTTAACAAAATTAATGGGATAAAGTTTGTTCCTTTGCAAAGTTATTTAAATTTTATAACTCTTTGTAATATACTTCTTAAAAATAGCAAGATTTGCTCTATTTGTTTGATTGTATTGTTTAGATTTAAACTAATACTTAATAAAATGTTATGTTTGATTAGTTTTCAGACATTTCTGGAACTACCAAAATTTATGATCTTTTCTTTCATTTTATTATGGTGCCATAAAAGCTAATAAATTTTCTAATAAAATTAAATGCATTAAACTCTTAACATAAAAGTACTCTGAATATATGATCTAAATAAATAGTAAACTATTTTTTAATACCAAACTTTATCTAATATAGTAAACAGCAATCTTGTGCTCTAGTTGGTTGTTATGAGTTAAAAATTGGAAAAACATCATGATGGCTTAGAATAAAACTTACTATAAGCTTTCGTTTTAAAAATTTAAAGGGCAGTGACTCTTTTGTATCTCATATCAAACGATATTTTTTGACAGATGTTTTGGATAATAGTTTAACTTTGAACATGTATTGGATAATATCTGGTGTAAAGAGTATTGAAAAATACAAACCAGTTAAAGTTACTAAAAGTAAAATAAAATCTTGTTTGTTACTCCAATAAATACTTTTTTTTAACCTAAACAAAATAGAACTGTAAGTATTAACTAGTATTTATAGATAATTTTTATCTTTTGTTAATTAAAAGGTCTGGAAAAAGAAAACAATTTAAATTCCTAGATTTTATAAAAACTTACATGTCAAAGAAAACAGAACCTATTGCAAAGAAGTATTTATATTTACTTGTGAGTTTGCTTATTTGATTTACTTGTGAGTTTACTTAAAGACTATTATGACTTTTAGAATTAAAATTTTTAGATTTTTTACATGTGATCTGATTAGAATTGTATTCTGCCCTGCCAAGACTTTCTTAAAATTAACAAACTTTTGGAAGAATAAATTTTTTACACAATCTCAAGGTGATAATGCTTGATTTGGAAAATTTTCCATTAAAAGAAATTTTTCTTTATAAATTGTTATCTTTGTCCCACTACTATGAAAATTTTCCTTGTTCTTAAAAGATAAATGTCTCAGTGTTGAGAATTTCTAATATCATTGCTAATTATTTCATGGCTAACTTCTTGCTCTTTTGAAATATGTATCACTGTGTTACCAGGAAATTCACTGTTTACCAAAAAAAAAAAAAAAAAAAATTTTGAAACTTTCAACATCTTTTCAGCTTGTGATTCACAACTTTCTTTAACACTGTTTTTATATTTTCTTACTTGTTCTTACACATTAAAAATATAAATCTTGTTAAAATGGTATCTCCATAATTTTTATTCTAAATCGCAAAACTGCAGGTAAACAGTCATTTAGCAAAAGATCATTAATTCACATTTGAATAATCTTTCCTTTCATAATTGGTTCTATGGAAAACATTAGTTAACTATTTCTATTAAAGCCTGTGAATTTCTTCTTAATTAGATAGATATGTCTACAAAATAATTGGATTAATCACATTCCCCATTACAAGTTGGGGGATTATATATATATATATATATATATATATATATATACATATATATATATATATATATATATATATATATATATATATATATATATATATATATATATATATATATATATATATTTACTAGTAAAAGTAATAAATGTTAAACAATTTATTTCATTTACCGAATTTAGTGAAGCTTGTGTAGATTGACTTTTATGTTCCTATATTTATGTGTAGTTTCAATTGACTTTTAAAATATAATAATTGTAATATGAAAGAAATTATTTTTCCTTCTTAATGTTTTTTATGGCATTTAGTTGCTTAACTTTTTATTTTTTTACTTTAGGTTCAACTTTGTCTTTGTCACTTAAATCTTATGATCAGGAAATGGACAAGTTAATGGAAACTTTAATTTTAAAGATCACTTCATTGTATCTGTAGGAAAATCAATTGGTTTGTTTATTCTGCAACTAAAAAGTCAATTGATGCTTACCATTGCATTTAAGAAACTGGACTATATCTCATGTAATTGTAAAAAAAACATAATTTGAATTGAATCCATGTGTGTGTTGTGTTTATTAAACATCTCTTCCATTATACAGTTAATTGTACACATTGTTCATATACTATAAAAACAGTCTTTGTTTAATGTTTTGACACATCTCATTTTTGAACTATCCGATCATCCAATGTATTATTATATTATGGAAATCATTGTTAAGAATTTTTCATTCCAGGATCACATAAATAAATGGTAGGGAAGCTTGTGTCGTCTTATCACCTGACAAAATGTAATTGGTTTTAATTTTGTACATTTACTGCTCTATCAAATGCAATTGATATTAATAGAACTGTCTTGTTTCTGAGAATGGTACAGTCTCATGATGCATGTTTTATCTGTGATATTTTAAATAGAATCTTTGCATTCTTATTCAATTATAATAATATATAATGAGGCTGTATATATTATTGTAATTGGGTATTTGAAACTGTTACTATAGAATCGAACAGCACAGTGTTATTTACATTTTTTCTTTCTTTTTTTAGAGAAACATTTATGTCAATATATTTTTTATAAATGAATGAATGAATTTTCATTATTTATCAAGTTCAGTGTATATATTAAACATTTCAGTTTGACTATTGTAATATATAATTCTTATTGTTCCTATTTTAATCAGTTTTTAATAAAATTTTCTCTACAATAAAAAAATAAAAGAATTTTTATGACTTAGCTATTCATGTACTAAATATAAAATAAACTGTGAGGTCTGAACTGTTTTGTAGATACTTTTCATATGAATGCCATCCATTTACATTGTATATTTAAATTTCTTTATATTGCCCAAATAAAAGCATTGTACAATCAACATTCCTCAAATTTCTTTGAGGTTTCATTGAATATTTTACTATTTCTTTGAGGACTGAAAACCTATATATCATGTGTAAACTATTTTCCTTGTGCCAAATTTGATGTAGTCAAGGAGACTATGTCAGAAATTCTAACACAGTTTTAACTGAATATTTCTGCATATAACATATATATTTGCAAACTTTTGAAAATTTTTTGGAAAGTGCTGTAACTTTATGCATTTTGATTTATCTCTGGAAATGAATTTTTAAAATACATTTTCTTTCAGTCTTCTGTGAATTTCTTCTATGTAGTGATGTCCTGAAAATTGCAGAAATCACAAATTTTCTCTTCATTTTAGTTGTTTTGGTAGATATATTTTTGGATGTATCACAGAAACAGATTATCGTATAAGAATTTGAGAATTTTTCTTCAAAAGTATGAACAAAAGAAAGGAGACCTTGGCTGGTTCCATGAAATGAATATGAACAATTTCTGAATTTTCCTGTTCTATTATATTTTCTGTTCTGTTTTTACCTTTCAGCAATGTAAAAGTGGTCATATTTTTTGTTCAATCATGAGAAACATTGTACATATTCTTAAAAATCTTTGTAAATACTAGATTGTAAAATATCAAATGGACAAGAATTGTTATAATCAGGAATTAACCTATTGTTTTTCATATTTAAAGAGAAAATGAGCCTTTAACAATTAAATAAAAAATAAACTAGTTTTATTGTTTCAATCGCTTTCAAATTTGTAAATTAGCAAAACAAGTTATTAAGATAAACTAAATATATTTTTGGTATATGTATTGTAAAATGCATATTGTGTTTTTTTAATTTTCTGTCTATAAAATTGGTAGGTAAAAATTATGTTATTTAATTTCTCCCATATATACTTGCATTTTGTAAAAATGGTTAATGATTTAACTATTCCTATTACTTTGCATTTCCTCTGGAAAAAATACCTAAGTATGAATAAAAAATAGATGAAGTTATATTCTATAAAACTGAATTATGTGCGAAATCCCTTCTCTGTAATTGAAGATATCTTACAAATCTGGCTTAAAGATTTTGCAGAAAATACATTCAACTTCATCAAGTTAGCTGTATAAACTGCTAAACCTGATTGTGAAAACTATGCTGTTATAATCGATTGAACATGTGCTATATTATCATTCACATCAAAACCAACTAATTTTTATTATAGTTTGGATAGAATTTGGCAATTTGTCTATGGAATAAGAGTTGTGTAAATAACAAAGCTCTTGACACAAATACTTTACAATCTGTCAGACTGAGACTACCTTTGCAATTCTAATGTTATTTGTGCATAGTAGTTGCTTGCTTTGATGAAAATTGTATTTTAATTTATACAGGCATTTTTTATCAACAAACTTTTGAAAACTCCAAATATTCTCTGTATTTAAAAATACTTCTATTTCATATTTTACAATATTTAAAACTTGTGAATGTTGTGATTTCTCAGTTCTATAGTATGGTTGCTCTTCATAAGAGTATGTAACATATGAAAAGTTACTTGTAAAAATGAATATTGTGAATGGAATAAAATAGTGAGGTTTTTCCCACTTTTCAATTTTTTCATAACTTGAAAATCAATAAGAAGAAAACATGATATTCTTGTTTTTTGATCATTTTATGATCATTAATATTACGTAGTGTTAAATGATATGTAAAAGTTGAAAGCAAAATCAACATATATTAAAGAAATAAACTTATTGGTCAAACAATGTTATTGTGATATGAGGCTATTATTGATACAAACAGTAAACTTATAATGAATACTTGGAGTGACATCCTCAATTTGGTACTTGAAGAGCATGAGTGAATTTTCCATTGACTTCATTTAAAAAAAATAATGAGTTTAATTTTGTAGGTTAATGTTCTTTTTCAAATCCTTAGAAATAGGATTGCTTATTTTGAATATTAAAAGGTTATTCTAATGATGGTGTAGATGTATTATTGCAATGATACTTGACACTCCTACTTGGTAATTGGAATTTATAAAGTTCATAGTAAAATGGCAAAGACTAATTGCTTTTAATTAGGTATTATATTACAATATTTTCAAAAGACTTAAAATCATGTTCGTTTCAACATAAATATTTTTACTAATAAAAACCTTGACTCATCTATGGATTAATATATTTAGAATCTTTGCTTTTTTGTACTATTTCTCTTTTGAAAAAATATTGCATTCAACATTATGATATGTAAGGAATTGAAGCAGATTAATATGCAGAATTGAGTTATTTTTACATTTTAAAAGCATTTTGTTTTATAATCAGTTGTGAATGTAATGTATCCTTTAAAAAAACTAGCCATTTTGTATGAAAATTTCAATTCTATTATATTCTTCAGAAGTCTAGAAACACCTGAAATTTTATGATGACGCCTGAAAAATATTTCAGGCGTCATCATAAAATTTAGGAATTTTTAATTTTATCTTTTTTTAAATTTTGATTAAAATGAACAGAAAAGAATATATATGTTTTTAGTAATCAATTGGAGAAAAATAAACCTAAAATTCAAAAATTAAAATTGAAATGTTAAAAATTGATATAAATGAGTTAAAACATCTATGATAGATTATCCCAGAGAAGCTAATATTGAATTTTTAAAATTTTCATAAGTTAAAATTATTTTTACATTAAAGGAATTTCCAAGTTAACACATTGCCATTTCAAACACTTGCATATTATAGAATAGTAAAAATCACACTTGGTATGTATGCTAAACTTCAAACATTTGAATTCGATAATAAGTAATTTATTACAAAAATATAGAATTGGTTATCCAAACACTAATAATTAACTTTTTTAATGCTTTTTGTAAGTATTAGAATATGATTGTTGTTTGCAGTGCATAAACAGCAAAATGCTGTTTTTTTATTAAGTAGTAATGTTAAAAAAATGAGCGAAATCGTTTGAATTGAAACAAAAGAAATATTTTGCTCTTATTCTTATATATATATGATCAGCTTATTTTTAGATACTCTTATTTTAACAGAAATTATTTTCATGTATCTTACATATACAATAAAATAGTAGAAAGGCATATATACTATTACTCATATTCATTTAAAATATTATACGTCTATAAATCTAATACTTTTCATATCTAAAAACAATTTGTAATAATTTTTCCAAATAATAAGCCGTTTGAATAAGTAGGCAAAAGTTGTGTGCATGTATTTGTTTTTAAATGATAATGTATTTACCTAAAAGTAATGTGTAAAACGTCGCAATTTCTTTTCAAAAAATGTTTATTGGAGATTCTGCATTATTGGTATTGCTAATTTTAAAATTGATGAACATTTTTCATTTTTTTTATCCACGTTATTACTCCTGGGTGAAGTAATAATGTGATAAAAATTGCGATTTGTGTTCCGTTCGAAATATCTGGGATTTATAATGTATATATACACACTGCCCTACACATAGAAAATGCAACATCAAGGAGTGACCAGAATATTATCCAAATATCAGGCTAGACGTACGAAGTAATGCAAATGATGTGAAATGCACATCTTTCCAGCGCACGTACGATAAGATTTTTGGTGAAGTGGGAAATATTCGCGTCGTTATTGCTGCTGGGAAAATAATCGTTGAAAATGCAGTGATGTACGCCTGTAATTGCAATAAATGTCAGGTCATCGTCGACGGAGTCGCAGATGTCTGACACCTGTAAGTATCCACAGATCAGCTGTAGCAAACATGATTGAAAATGTAGAATGTTTGGGGGCTACCGATGCACAATTAGAGTGACGTCAGCACGTGTGCATCGACGGAAGGCAGTGGTGGCCCCAAAAAGAGCGTTTACTGAAATTTTACAGCATATGGTAATGGCCTGCGCTTATCGCATTCGTCAAGAAGACGGCCATTTTTCCCAACGTCTGGAATGGTGCCGTATTAGAGTGATTTGGACGATGTAGGGACATAGGATCATCTTCTCAAATGAGTCACGCTTCTGTTTCTTCAGTGATAGTACGAGCGTTACATCGACGTGGAGACCAGTTCAACTGTGGAATGTCTCACGGCGCGACAACGCGGCTTTATATTTGAGGCGCGATTAGTTCGTATTCCTGACATTGTGGTAGTTAAGCGTTACGTGGATGACTTGCTGTAGCCGCGGTGACACCAGCCTATTTTCAGGGGGTGCCCAATTGCATCAGCTAACATGTCCAGAAAGTTGTGCAGTTGTTTTCTTGGCCACCAATCGAACACGTTTGAGATAAGATTGGACGCCATTTGCAACCACTGCTTTCTTCAGAAGACGCACTTTGGCAAATAGTTGACAGAGAATGAAGAACCATTCTTCAGGACGCCATCTGTTCTCATTTATTCTGTGCCTAGACGTATTCCTTCGTGTATCCTTGTCCACGGTGGTCCTACAACCCACTGACCCGACCATGTTCTCGCTCTGTATTACGCATATCATTTCGATAAACAGATCATCTATTGTTTGTTGCTGTCTCTCTCTGCAAATTCCTGGTGTTGCATTTTCAATGTCATGCAGTGTACGTAAACATGAGACCCTTTAGATAGTTTCTCATTAGAATAATTTCCTATGTAAATTTGTAGACAACAGAGAGAAATAGGCAAGGGTGCATGATTTACTGTCTCAGTTCAAGTCTACAAATATTGCGAAAAAGACCATTTTGTGAGTTTACCGTAATTGCACCCAAGTGAATATATAAGATCTTATTTTAAATATATAAGATCTTTATTTTAAAGCAGGAATCAATTCGAAACCCCCAATAGTTGGCCAACCACCTCATGAAATATCACTTCACTTGGAGGTCATTGCGATCATCATATATTTAACGTACCCCAGCCACCAGTAGCGAACAAGCAGGATCTTCGGTTAAGCTGGGATTCGAACTCTACTTTCCAATAGTGAGAACGTCGCCATGACCAGGGGTGTTTGTGCTCCGGGGAAACCCCGGAATTCCGGGGATTTTGAACTTCGATACCCGGAAATTCCGGGGATCATCGTTCAAAAGGAAGTAGGAATAATAATGAATTATTTATTTTGATCTGGGTAATTTTGTTTGCTTTGAAAGCAGAAAACGCAATAATTAGGTCATTCAATACTTCATAATTGTAATTTTTCATTTCTCCCCCCCCCCTTCTCGAAACTCCAATATGTCGGTAGTAAGTCCGTAAATGTTTCCGGGGATTTTTTGGGGTCCCACAAACACCCCTGCATGACGGCCCATCCTGAAGGTGTGGAAGTTTCTGAGCATTGATGTATTGTCGAATACGTTGAAGCAGGATGATTAATCAATTATAATTATACGAATTTGTGATGTGTTCTTTAACCCATTATTTCACAGTTGTGGGAACAATTTCAACACTGCTATTGTGGTACGATTGTATCTTCCGGGTGCACCCAACATCTGAAACATGCTGATTGAAGAAAAGACGTTTACTTCAAGAACTGTTGAAAATTTAGTACTGAGTATGAAGAGACAGGGAAAAGTTACCATCTCTGTAAGGGCTTCCCCTTACATGTTAAAAATATAAAAGAATATATCTCATTCTTTCTTTTGAACAGACAATTATATGTAACGACTTTAAGATGTCAATAAATCCTTTTTTTTTGTTTGATTCTATACTGTAAGCGTTGTATTTATTTTTGTGTGATAATGCTTTCACATCGTTTTAGTACAAAATGCTCTGTTCTTTTTTTCGGAATTTCATGTCTCGATGCTTTTTTATGTAGTTATGGTAGACGGGAAAAAACGTTAGTTGCTTAAGTTTTGCACACCAATGTAGTATTTAGAATTTACTAACACTGATATATGTGTGTATTGTATTAATTTAAAAAGTGACTGTTCTCAGTTTAAGTATCTGTGTGTTTAATCTGTTTATGCAGCTTAAATAACATTTGTAAAAAATATAATTTGACCACATTAGGGAGTTAGATACAGGGGCTACGATGGCACACTCACTTGGTGACCCACTGTAAAGGGTATCATTTTCTCTCCATGTGTGTGTGTAGGGCTTAAAGTTGAAAATCCTTGTACCTGGGCATTGTAACACTACATAAATTGAAGAAAAAAAAGCATTTAGGATGTAGGTCATCGATTTAGTGCTAACTTTTATTACGTTAAAATTATTTTATAATCATTCAATAATACTGTGTTCCAAAATATTTTTAAGCAATAATTTCTTCTTTTAAATTTGAACATGTATAGTTTTTTTATTGTTCCCTAAAAGATACTTATAATTGTTTTTTGAAATTTTTTAATTTCTCCACCTTAAAAATTTTCTTTTTTGAGTACTACGCGTCCTGCATCAATAATCCTTAGAAAACAAAAATCTGTCATGAATTTTTAAAAAAAATTTTAACGCATCATAATGAATGGTAAGCATTAAATAAATGATAACATTTTTATACACTATTTTTAGCGGGATGAAATAAAGTGGATAAAAATAAAATATCTGTCTAAAAGGAAATATTAAAATTTGGAGTTAAATTTTATTTGTTTTTGTACATAAAAAAGATACTGTAAAAGTTTTGCAATATAATTCAACAAAAAAAAAATTCCAGGTTACATTATGTTCAGACATGTCTAAGATTATATATAGTCTTCGGCAACACATTTGTGGACTCAGTAGCTTATAAGCAACGTTAACTTAAACAACAGATTATGTCATCGTGGTCATATAGTGAGATAAAGGCTCTTTTGAGGCATAACATTACGCATGGTTTAAGCATAGATCATTGTACAGAAGAAATGACACTAGACGTACGATCTACTTGATGATTTTACGTACGTAAGGTTCATTGTGATGAAATCTTCCAATCTTTTGATTTTGTAAGTTTGTGTCTAATGCTCTGTTTTACAAAGCGACCCCATCAGAAAAGAAATGCTTTTATGATCCTAAAGCTGGGTCTCTAAATATCAAATTTATATCCATTATTCACCTTATGCTTTAGATTTCCACCCTTAGTCTTTAGTCTTTCATGGGATGATGATTTACGCATCATATGATTATATTCAAAAGGTACAAGGAATTCAAGATGGGAAATTTTACTCTGGAGGTCACTGGGAGGGGAGAGCCGGGAACATCAATAACAGAAGAAAAAAATTCTGCTGTAAGGAAAAGGGCTGACGAAAACCAGCATCTGGCATTCCAGCAAATAGAGGTCCTTATACTTTCATGTATCGGCAATTTATTCTATTCTGAATAACCCTTTACACGTAAAGATATTTCGTAGTTTCCGGGGCAGATAGTTTGACAGAAAAGCAGATGATTTGGTGTCGAAAGATGCTGAAAATTTTTGATAAGGGACAATCTTGTAGCTGTCAGAAAATCTCGATCTATTTACAAAAAGATATAGCTGTGTATTTTTCAAATCGAGTGTAATTGTAGAACATGTTGTTTTGGACGCACAAACGACAGTCTATGTGGTGCACTGAACACTATTTACCTAAAATCAAATACATTCAAAGAAAAACCTGCTTCCAAAATCAGGAATGGAAACATGGTTACTCCAACATGACAACGTTTCAGCTCACTGCACTTAAGCCTGCACCAAGTATTTGACCACCTTTTCATAGTCCACACCTCGCTTTCTATGACTTTGCGTTGCTTGCGCATAAGAAAATAAAGCTAATAGGGAATTTAAATTAATAGTGATGAGAACCTACCGAGGGCTTAGGACAACGAATATGCCTCACTTCTAGATGAAACTGGGCAAAGTAGCTTTAAAACTGGTTTTGGCTTACGAAGTGTATTGAATGGGGTGGAAACTATTTTGAAAGGATTCTATAAATAAAGTTGTTTGCAAAACTTTTAATACCCTTTGCATTTTTATTTTGAAATAATTATTCATGACTGAACTTTGTGATTCGTGTCTTCTTGATTATTCGGAAGGAAAATCGATTTATATACTTACGTAATTCTAAGAAGCTGTCTGTTGTTGTTTCATGTGCATACTTCCCTATATCTAGCCCTGAGTTGGGCTTTACCAGTTAGATAGAAGCTCTCGGATGGAGTCTTCGTCAATTTGATGCAGGGACCAAGCAGAAGACCTCCCATGCTTGACATGCCACCCCCAGAGGTATCATGACACTTGGAGGACATTGCGGCCATGACCTATTTAACATGCTCCAATTGCCTTTGGAGAACAAGATGCATCTCCAATTAAGATTCGAAAACACTACTATCCGATAATGAGAACGACGCCCTATAATTAACCAGGTCATCGCGGCCCCAGTTGGTCTGCGGTAAAATGTTTTTCTTTCCCATTGCAGTTTTTGCTATACTTACACTATAGTATTCAGTTTCACTCGTAAAATTAAGGTTTTTCTTTTTCATTAATTTGTTCGAGAGAATTTTTTTATTTTTCATCGTATACTAATTTTACAAAGTTAAATAATTACCATTTTTATAACCGTGCATACAACATATTAAATTTCAATTATTTTTCTATGACTTTAATGAGAAATTATAATTGAAAATTAGAAATATAAAGCTGAAATTTTGAACTAAACTCTAGACACTGCATAGTGGACAATCTAACGGCCAAAAGCTGTGTTATGTCATTTCAATTTCCACTTCGTAAAATTACCTTACAGTAGTTTCATTTATCTTCATAGATAGTGAGCCTTATTCAAGTGTCGCAATGGAGGAATTAAGGGAAACTCCCAAGAAACCATACTGACACGCAATAGGCAAGAGCGTCATATCCATATCTTATTTTGTTCAATAATAGCTGAGAATGTACCCGGGGCATTTCTCTATAAGTGTACTGAGAATCGAAGACTGCAGATTTACAAACCGTTTGCCCGTGTTTATTGCTATGGTTGGCAGAAATTGGAATGCCAGACGCGTTTTGCAATTATCTAGCATAAATATTAAGCATAATATCCATCATATCTACGAAATGCATTTCAATAGCATAATCTGAGTATTTTATATCACATCCAATTTTCGTACTACTTTTTCAAAGTCATTTTTAGGCTGTCTTTTCTTTCAATTATTTTTAATTCAAATTCTTTTTCTGTTTGTTTGTGGTGAATTTTAAACGACTGCACGCAATGGGATGAAACTTATGTGATGATGTTTGCATCTGCCTAACTTAATTTAAAAATTTAAATTACTTTTGAAAATTTGATTTCAGTATTTAAAATTGGTTTACAAAATAATTAATGCTGCTTTGAATGCCCTATAAAGTTGCTTATGCTTTGACGTATGGTTGGCAAAAATTGGAATGACAGTGATAGTTAGTGACATAATGGAAATAAGTGATATAACATTCCACTCCGGAACTCTCTTTTCGTTTCAAGCCGAGCTGGCAGCCGAATGGTTAGCGCTCTTGCCTTCGGTTCAACAGTTCGTGGGTTCGAATACCACCTTGAACATAGGTGTTTGTGTAGTGGTTCGGAATCCACTTTAAACCGTAGTCCCGGTCTATCTAATCCTCGTGTGCAAAACGTGACCGTTGAGCGGCAAACAAACCAAACCTTTTCGTTTCAAGATAGAAGCAAGTGGTTCGTTTCTTCTTTCTGAAATTATATTTATACTTTACCACTGGAAGCAGAAAAAAGTATTTACTGCAATGGATTTTCCATTCTATTTATATTCCAATAATTTTTTTTTAAAATAAGGATATTTTTACTTTTTCTTTTATTTATTTCTAAAAATTTTTTTCACTTATTGCAGCCTGTACGTTTACTGTTTGCATTATACAAAACCAACAAAAGCATTGTAACACGAATGAAAATAATGCTGAATTAAATATTTAATGACATTGTAACTAAAGAAAATGTTCCAGTCTTATTCAACTCATTCTCGGTTTATTTTTTAACCAATCTATACATGACACTGCTGTTTATGAATTATCTATAGATAATAAATTATTATTAAATAATTTTGTAATGTGTACACTTTTATTTGTTAAACTATAGAACTTTCTGTTTTTATATTTATACTGAAAACTGTATTAAATTAATGTTTGTCTTTTTTGGCCATACCTAGCTATATACTCGGAATATAGGGTCGCATTTTCATCTGCTAAAATCCACACTAAATAATTTTGTGGAAAATTACAGGTGAAAGCTATAAATTAATTGAACCAGATGTAAAGGGAATCAAACGAAATGTTGGTAAGTGAATACATTCAACTAATTTATCAATATTTATGCACATTATTTTTAATGAATATTACTAATAAAATTGATGGTGATGTAAAATTTTCGTTCATTGGAAAAATTAACCAGTCACTAAGTTTGATGAAATTTTTGGCATCTCTTCCCGACATCACTTAGATGATTTTATGCGTGGCCGAATTATTGGAAAGATCGAAGACGGGCGAAAAATAACAGATGTTGTCTGGGAGTTCGACACCGCTCACAGCGTTGTTTCATGGCTGTGGAACTCATTTAAAACTACTGGAATCTGTAGTAGGTGGCCCGGGGTAGGTCTTGTTAGAAGTACGACGCCTACAGAAGGCAGATATATCGTCCTATCACCAAAAAGGAACAGGCGCACCACAGCTCAGCAGGTAGCAAATCAGTTTCTTGCTGCCTCAGGAAAGCAGATCTTCCGAAAAACTATTGCCAGACGTTTGAGGGGAGGAAGACTATACGCCCGCAGACCTGCTGTGTGCGTCCTATTGACCAGACAGCACCATACTGCAGTTTGCAATGGTGCCGTGAGCATCGCAATTGGACTGAACAGAACTGGGCATGCGTACTATTCTCAGATGAGAGTAGGTTCAGTCTGTCATCGGATTGTAGACGCCAACTGATCTGGCGCGAGATTGGTTTTGCTTATCGTCCAGAAAATATCCTGGAAAGGGACCGATATCCGACATACAGTGTCATGGTGTGGGCCGGCATCATGATCAATGGCCGCACGCCCGTACATGTGGTTGCGAATGGAACCATGACGGGCCAATGTTACATTAATGAAGGTCTACTTCATCATGTTCGTCTTTTCCGTGGTGCTGTCAGTGATAAATTTCTTTTTATGGACGACAACACAACATGTCTTCGAACACTCGCTGGTCAGTATTGTCTAGACAGCGAGGGTATTTTACGCCTCGCATGACCATTACGTTATCCAGATCTAAATCCCATTGAAAATGTGTGGGATGCTTTGGGGAGGCAAGTTGGTCGAAACAATCCTCCGACAATAAAGAACATCCTCATCCGTGCACTTCCAGAAGAATGGGTTAAATTGCCTCAACAGCTGCTGGATATTGTTGTGCAAAGTATGATACGACGCGTGGAATGTTGCATCAAACTCCACGGTGGACATATCCCGTACTGATACCTTTCTTCAAGGTGCCTGCCGACTTTTTAGATGCATTGTTTCATTTTTCCGTATGCAGCATCAAATGAAATATTTTTTTCTTGCAGTTGTTTCACAGCTTTTGTACTTTCCAGAACAATAAATATTCTTTATTCTAATGTCTGAACAGTGTGTCAATTATATTTTATCCTAGTAGGCCTCATGTCTCGCTTAATGTTATGCTACATTGCAATTTGTGATCCGTCCTTAGCAATTATTCAGCAGTGTATAAGTAAATTATGTATAATGTGTGCACTTTTTCCCGAGTTAAAAAATTTCATGGTTTCATAATAAAACCGAAACTTTAGTCAGCCATTCTTTTAATTCTTTGAGATTTTGTTTACTTCTATGTATAGTATGCTAAAAATAATTAGCATGTTTTCTACTCCTACTTTTATTGTCTTAATTTAATGTTTGCCTTATCATTTCAAATTTGGTAAGATTCCCGACAACTAGGCACACGTTTTCTCTCGCTAAAATCTAAATTAAGTAAAAATGCGCTATATTAAGTATAAAGTGAATAATTTAAAATAAACCTTCTGTTGAGAAAATTAAATTTAAAGCGATTCAAGAGAATGGGGCTTACTGGAAATAGAAGTTTTTCAGAAAAATAAGAAATTCTAATTTAAAACTAAGTTAATATAAGGAAACTGAATGGTAAGAATTTGTATGAGGAAATTTCTAAGATGAATGGTAAGAATGAATGGTGGAACTGAATAGTAAGAATTTGTGGAAAAGTTATCTTTAATGATTCATCTAAATTGGTAATTTGCTTAAAAATAGAAGACATTTTAAATTGCTTGTTTTTTTCTTTTTTTCAATAAGTTTCATTTTATTATCACTCAGTTTTGAAGAGAATAATTTTTGTTCTTTTGCCATGAAAATTGTATTTGGGCCGTATTGTATTATTTTGTAAGGAGTATCTTAGCCATTTTTAGTAAGACCTAATAAAAAGGACATTTTTTCAGTGCTCTTTATTTGACGATAAGAATGACCGCAGTAATTACTAGAAAATAAATGAATTGTATGATTTATGATAAATGTTTTGTATACATTATATAATGTACACGTGATGCAGCAGTATAATGGATATAAGTTTTCAAGAGAAACAGAATACACCCAGGCCAGGAATATGAATTAAGAGACCGCGATCAACATTTGAATTGCGACAATATTTTTGGAAGATCACCGATGATAATTTTTCCTTCGCATTGTTAAAAATATACTTGCTTAATCCCAATTGTGATTGAAAGTGATTGAGAGAAGAATAAATAATATTTAAAAAAATTAATTACCCTTGACAATTTAAACGAACCATTATGTGGATGCCTTGTCTTTTTCTCATTTTGCTTTTTCTTCTATTCTATTTTCAACGTGTTCAATTTTGAAAGCAATATCGCTAAAAATTTGAAAACTAATTATTTAGAATAACAGATAGTTTTCCTGATTTTGAAAACTTTTATAAACGGAAAAAATTATAATTAAAAATACTTCTTTATTACTGGCTAAAATAATGAATGGATTTTTTCTCCTCGCCGTCGGCACTCAGACATTCGGTGGTAAATTTTGTCTTGATTGTTGTCTCTCGAAGAATGAGATCTGAAGGATGGCTGCAAATTCGTTGACAAGTCAGATTTACGACGCCGTCTCAATATGATGTGACTTAGATGAAATATTATCTGACATCATGGATATTTTAAACCAATGGGAATTGTTATAAATTAGCGTAATCATGATCTCAATTGGAACGAAAGTATATAACATTCATTTTAATGGTTAAAAATTAAAAGTAGATTGTGTCCCAGAAAAGTTTTCCCACCCTTACATTAGACAATGCGAAATCACATAGTATTGCATGTTTGGAAATTCTTTCTTGGTACGGTACTGAAGATTCAAACACAAGAAATGAAAGAGACGAACAAGATCAGAAAGCAAATTTATCATTCATAACAAAAACTTATGGTTAATTAACATAAGGAGACTAATGAAAATGTCCAAAATTAACATCTTGTGTCGTGATGCAGGGCTCATATCATCGACCAGAGGAAGTTATCAATACAAATGGAACTTGACTATCAAGCAAGTCTATGTTGCATTTTTGTCGAGACGGACATCAATACTGCGGGAGACAGAGCTTCATCATACTAAAACCGTAATAGAAGAATGCAAAACAGCGAATATGTATGCGTCGTTCGATTGCAAAAATACTTACTGAAGGAAAAACATATAGTTTGCACCTGTCAGACGTTGCAGTCAACAAGCATGATTAGACGAGCTATAGTGTCTTAAGTTGCTGGTTTATACATTTATCGAGAAAACGGTTCATGCGTTTCTATTGCATGCTGATTCTCCCTCGGCTACAAAGAAGTGTCATGCGAAGTGAATATTTCCTCCCGCAAGAAGGTCACATAACAAATGAGCAAAACTGTATCTGGAAGAGGAAAAATATCTTTTGCATCTGTAATTGCTAAGGCTTAAAAGCCCATTGTGGAGCAAAATCTCCTGATTATCATATTGAAAATCCTGACATGATTGGAGATAGCCATGTATTGGTACCAAGAGATCATATCCAACATATTCTTCTAATTGCTTAGCCTTTATACTTTTTGATCACTTTCTCTTGGAAAGAACAATCTTTGGTGCCAGCGTGGAAAAAAAGCGTGGCAGGATGTTTGCTACCTCGGATATTATAAGTCGTACATCCGTTGTACAGCTTATCTGTTGCAACCAGTATGTCAGATGCGTATGAGATAGCTTCGCGTTCATGTAAAGAACTTTTCTACTGCCAATCTGTCTGCTGGCGCAAGGAAGCCTCATAGTGAGCATGGCAACAACAACAATATGCACATGTAACATCATCTGATGTGTTGGTTTATGCAAAAAGAACTATAAATTATCCAACCAAAAATTTTTTTTAAGATTTTTTAGGGATCAAAAAAAAGTTTTTTTCTTATTTGGTTTCTGTTCTGTATGTTCTCCATTTTGTTTGGTGTGTTCACTATCTCGCCTAGGGTTTCCCACAGTGAAGTGTTAGGTGATTTTATTTGTCTAGATAAACTCTCTCTTTCTCCTGAGAGTTTGAAACTGCTGTCTGTAGACAGAGAATTTTTAAAACGACAAACACAACAATGTTATTGTTTTCATATTCAGAATAAACATTCTTAAGAATTTATATATATATATATATATATATATATATATATATATATATATATATATATATATATATAAATTAAATTGCATATGAGGAACTATATATTATACAATGACTTTAATCAATTCTAATTTTATTTAAGTGTTAACTTCTGCTAATATTTCTGAAGAGAAAAACACATTTGCTTAATTACTACACATTTTCTGATATGGTCGAATTAATTGTTTTCAACTAGAAGTTCTGTTGTAAAACTTGTTTAGCTAAGCAAAACTTTTCTGTATTTGTTACCCATATATATCGAACCCGACTGATGTCAGAGCATCGTAATGAGATATTTTTGCTAGTGAGTAGTACTTTCGGATTGAGAGCTGATAACTATATTCACTCTTTCTTCATGATTTGAAGCTGCAAAAGCTTAACTCGTTATTTCATGTTCTCTTCCTTGACCCAATCAAAGACAGCATATTATATTTTTTTATCCTATCAATAAAATGATTGTTTTGATTGATGATAAATCAAGTTAGAACAATTTTGTTAAATATTACGGTTTATATAGAATACTTGGATGTAAAGAATCTGTTATCCTTTGTTTACTAATCACGGCAGCCGCTCAACTTGTCTGACTGCGGATAGGGAGGTCCTGGGTTCGAATCCCGGTTTGGGCATGGATGTACTTTCTATCTATCCTGTCTTTGTCCTTTCCTTGTATGAATGTGGAGTGAAAGGTTGCCTACCCTATGAACTGGTACCTACGGCATGTGTGTACTGAGGAAGTCGGACTCCACACCAAAATATGGTTCAGTTGGAAAAGTGAGCAGCGCACCCCATATGGCCAGCCTGGCTGGCTCACGACAACAATTATTCACGGCTTTAGGCTCCCAGAACCCGATTAGTGATGGAATTAGTATTATTTTTTTTAACTTAATCGGAGACAGCAGATTATACTTCTTCAATCAGTTGGCAAAATAATCATTGTATCTGAATTCTACTTCAAGTAAGAATACTTCAGCCTCTCGCAAAAACGATCGTCCAATGACTCAATCCTAGCTCAAATCAGAAAGCTAGAGTGAGTGTAAAAATGTATTCGTACAGTACGACAATTGATTTAAATGTATCCGTTCATAAAAATTATAAACATAAATTTCATTTTAATTAATTATAAATACATAATAGAACATATTTTCACTAGCTTCATGTGTAATTTACGCAAAAATAATTTTATACATGAATAAATATTTACAAAATTGTAACAATCCAACATCTTGTGATGTAAAAAGTATTCGTACTCTGAAATAAATGCAAATATTTTTTAGTTATATTTTGTGATTGGTTTAGGCATTAAGATGTAGTTAATTGACGTCATCTTGTAAGTTACTTAAAGGGTTCTTCAGTGGAAATTTTAATGTAGTGGGAAACAAGAATTTCTGTAATGGTACGTAAAAGTAAAGAGACAAGTGTTTCCGACCGAGATTTGATTTTAAAACTCCGTAAAAATGGCAAATTGTACAACAAGATTTCAGATCTGGTTGGTAGTTTCAACTGTGCAGTCAATTATAAAAATTTTGCTGCTAATAGAACGGTACAAAACCGTTCCCGTATTGAGCGACAATGTCTATTGACATCATCTGACAAATGGTTTCTGGTAAGTTCATTAAAGAAGTATCCCAAAATAAGTGCTTTTCCATTAACATCAGAACTGAAGAACATGGGAACACCAGTCTCCGTAAGTACTGTTCGAAATACATGCAGAAATGAAGGTTTCCATAGCCGTGTTGCGAGAGGAATATTCTTTGTTAGTGAGAAGAATCGGAAGCTACGATTGTCTTTCGGCAAGCAATACGTTAATGAGAAAGTCCAGATTTCTGGAAAAAGATTATCTTTACAGACGAAAGTAAATACAACATATTTGGATCGGACGGGAGACGAATGGTATGGAGAAAGCACAATACAGAAATGCATCCTAAGAATTTAGTACCAACAGTGAAACATGGGGATGGAAGTCTGCTTGTTTGGGGGTGTATGAGTGCATCTAGAGTGGGCAAATTAGTCTTTGTTAAAGGCATTACGAATCATCAACTTTATATTGACATTTTAAACAATAATTTAGGACCTAGTGCAACAAAAATGGGCTTGAATGGGGATAACATTTTCATGCATGATAACGACCCCAAGCACAAGGCTGTGGATGCTATATAATACCCCAAAGTTCATAAAATTCCCTCCTCAATCGCGGGACTTCAACCCCATCGAGAATTTATGAGAAGTTCTTGATAAAAATATTAAATCCAGACATATTCCTAATAAAAATGATTTGGAATCAGTTCTTAATCAAGAATGGGACGCCATATCTAGCTCAATAACAGCAAAACTGGTGGAATCGATGACAAAGAGATTCAAGGCTTTTATTCGAGCTAAGGGATATCCTACAAGGTATTAGCTGAAATATTATGATTGTATTGGCTAATATATGCCTGATGTACGAATACTTTTTACCCCACAAATTGTTGCAGTGTTTCAGTTTTGTAAATATTTATTCATGTAGAAAATTATTTTTGTGTAAATTTCACATGAAACTAGTGAAAATGTTCTATTATATATTTATAATTAATTAAAATGGAATTTATTTTTATAATTTTATGAACGGATCTCTTTTAAATCAGCTGTCGTACTGTAAGAATACTTTTTACACTCACTGTATAATCAATTTGGAAGCAGAAAGAGTTTGGAATGAAAAATAAATAAATATAATATCGCTTCTTTTTTTTAATTTCTCGTAGTATAAAGCCGGGATAGTTCAATTTATAATAGAACCGATCTCATTATGTCTTCCTAGACATAATCAAAAACTGCGATGATATTTCTTCAATCGGTTGCCAAAATGATATCTGATTGTTTACTACACCTTTACTGATTGTTTCTTGCGGTTTTAGCAAACTGACAGCAAATAGAAACGATTTGCTTTATTTTTGAACCAATAAGAGGCAATATTTATTCAGCTTGTTGCCAAATTGTTTCTTTTTACTTGATGCAGAGTCAAGTTTGTATAATGTTATCAAATATTACTACTTATGGTGGATTTTTAAATGAGTATGTAAGTGATATCATTTGTTTATTGCTGATGCCTTGAGATTTGCAGAGCACGATTAGTAATGGAATCAATATTGTTTTATATTCGTTGCTTTAATCAGTGAAAATATCCTTACTGAGTATGTCATTGCACGTTTGATATTTCTTGGGAGTTATATCTTTTTTCTAGTATGCAATGACAAACACGATTGTACATTATACATTTATAAATACAGTATTAGTGTGATTAGTATCAAACTTTAATTTTATCATGGCTCGAACTTACAAGCTGTTTGATGTTAGTGTTGTTGTTACTAATGGCACTTGGACAAGCCAAGCTCTCTACGCCTTGGCTATGTGAATTTAAGTCAATTGGGAGCGTCTTTCGTTTTAATCAGAGCACCATGAAGGTGAAAGTATGACTTTTGCTCTTCAAATCCTCCGATAGATGGCAGCACCAGAGAATATACTTCCTCAATTTTGGCATTGATCTGAAGGGGGAGTATATTTCTCCAGACCATTGCACCCATGGTAACTGCTCAACGACCGACCACAGGACTTTCGATTCCACAGATGTAACGAGCACTTATATCGCATGTACTCGGTGGGTCTTTGGCGGCATTGGGAATCGAACCCCACCCTTCCGGTTGGAAGGCCGATACCCTATTGATGTTATTAAACTTAAGCATTACCTTAACTTGTACACTTTGGAGTTTCCTCATGGTATTATCTGCAATATATATTCCCTAGACACAATTAATGTGATGACGAATTTATATTGCCTGTACTTCAATATTATATAGAACATTGTTCTAAACGTTAGATAAGTTTAAATTACTATCCTTATTGTGTCACATTCTAGAGAAAATTAAGAGAATTAGTTATATACTTCCATTTCATATGACATATCATGGATGTAAAACATACTCAATAATAAGATTTTTACTCTTAATTATTTGTCCTTACCAATATTCATTTCTTAATAGAGGCATTTTATATCACAGGATATATTTTAGTAAATCTCTCAAGTTTAGTTTATTTTTAGGTATTTTAGTGTTTTATCGTAATTAGTAAAAACAGATCATCAAGTAGCTCTAGTATGATGTATGTAGGCAAACACAAAAACATACTATTTCATAATTCCTCTCGTAGCATCAATTTAATATGCTTCGCAAATGATACAAGCATAATGTATGTTTACAAATGATACGTCTAACGATAACAAACTAAAATCTAATTACCTCTTTTTGCGCATGTGTGGGATTTGAATATAATTCATCTATCATTTATGATCTGTATTTTTCCCTTTTCGAATCTCCTTCAAGAAGAGATGGCGGTAAGATCGGGCGAAGTATTTATTTTAAGCGTCGTCCACACCCAAACGACTAGATTAATTATTTATAGCGATGGTCATGATTAATTGACGGTGGATGGCAACGATGGGAGGGGCCCCTTTACCCCGCTAATGGTTCATAGATTTACCCCTGATGACGCCGCCCGAAAATAACTGTGAGTTGTCACAAGCCCCGGCGGAGTGAAAAATTTTTGCGGACCGCGCTATCTTTTTCAACCTTCATTAGTTAAAGGCGATAAAACCTTGGCGACTTTTTATAGGTTATTAAGCGGCGTTGGAAACTGTGCCATTTTTTCCTCGCTTTCGCTATTTGTTCCTTTTTTTTATTCCTCTTTCTAAACTAGGGGAAATGGAAAGCGCCGAGATAAATTGCAAGTTCTTATCAGTGGTTTAACGCTTCATTCCAAATAAGTCGCTAAAAACTAACCGGAATTTCTTCCTATTTTTTTCTTCCTATATGTTCGTTGAAAGCGAAGATAGTTCGCAAATGATGTTCCTATCTTAAAATGGGAGTATTTATGTTTCGATTCGATATTTGATAAATTGTTTGTATTTAATGAAGGAAAGTTAGCTTATCAGTGCTTCAACAAAAACTATAAAACTGACTAAAAGTAATTAATTAAGTACTTATTAACGCGCGCGTCCTTAATACTTTGATAATATGTTTAAAATGTAATACAAAGCTTTATATTAGAAATTCAGATAAATATAATTAATAAATTAATTCGTTTTATTTATCATCATATATATATAAAAATATTTTGACTGAATTATTATGAATTTCAGACCCTGAGCAGTGTTTTATTTTCTTTTTAAGATTGTAATCTCAAATCGTTAATAATTTTTACTGAATTAATGACTATAAATGCTATCTGGAATTGATTACGATTCTTATAACTTCATAGATCTTGCTGTGTTTATGCCACAAATGGCAGTACACATAATTCACACAAAATGCCTACTACTATCTTTAACAGTTTTTTGAGTCATTCATTAATTCTCTGAGTCTGTACTTCTGTTTTGTTGTCAAATCAACATGTCCAGGAAGATCTTTCAGTTTCAACTTTTCAGCTGCCGTTGGAAGAAGAAGAATCTCGTATTTAATAGCAAGAACACCATCGGTAAATCCTTCGATAACTTTCTGTGCTGTTTGAAATTGAAGTTTACGATTCGATTTCATCATAATTTTAGAAAATTCCGTTTTATGGTTTGAAATTTTAATTTTCAATCTAGCAATATTTCTTCATATAATTTACTTATTTGCGATTTTAACAAAACTATTTCCAAATTTAAAAAAAATAGTTGCTTAATCTTTTACATATTCCTTTTCTTTAAATGTACATCACGTGACTTGTACAACTGTTCATCATCCTACTAATCTATTTGAACTTGTGAATACTCTGCCATTTTTTAAATTATGCTTCATATTCTGGCAAGTTTTTTTGTGACTTTTGTTGTTAAAAACAATATATTAATTTGGAGAAAACTTAATAAGTAATGATATTACTAGATAAGAATTATTCTCTTAAGCTTTTATTCATTGTCAATGAATATAAATTACAGCTGACTGCTTACTAAAATATAATAATATTGGTAAATTGTTAGCATTTGAGTAGATGCAATGCTAGAATTACGTTAACATTTATATTTAGTAGGAAATAAATGCCTCTTAAGCTTTTGACAATTGTTGCCATTGAGAAGCTAACTAAAATGTATTAAACTATTTAATTTCCAGAAAATAAAAATGACAATAAAATATAATATAAAGAAAATCATGCATGCTTTGTTTCTTATTAAATTAGAACAGGAAAATTATAAAATTTATGGAGAAAATAATACAAAGTAAAAAAAATATTTAAAAAATACTTTTGAATTTTTTCTAAACTGAAATTCATGACATTTCATCACTCATTTTATATCTAAAAATACACTGGGCGAATAAATTTTTTATGCAATTTTTTTATTATATCTCTTGTATGGCAACATTTCAGAGAATTGATATAAAATATTAACGCTTGTATTCTAGAATGTGTATTGTTTGAAATGCAAAGTTTGTATGATTTTTAAAATTATTCTAAATTCTGAAATTAGTAGTTTAATTGCCGATCTCCAACTGTAATATAACTTTAAGCCGAAAGTCCCGATCAAAATAGTCCTCGTGTGCAAAAAATGACCGTTGAGCGACAAACAACCCAAACCAAACCAACTGTAATATAAGAAGTATATCACTTCGGCACAGCTACCGTATAATCCAACATGCCAAGTTCTGAGTTTCGTGATTTTTTTGGAGGAGTTTCCTGTTTATTTGGTAACCTGGTTTTCATTACGTCATAGAAAGAAGGCCTATAAAAATTGTATATATAATTCTATTTTGTCAACCGTAGTATTTACATCATCGCGATGTGTCGCAATACGTTATCTTGGCAGCATTTCTTCGTCACCAAAATAATTCAGAATTTTTCATGTTGGATTATACGGTATCCGTGCCGTTACACCCGATATTTTAAAACTTCTACAACAATCAATATAAACTTAACAATTAGTTAATATTTGAATGCAGTTTTTCTATTTGTTTCCTTTATAAACTGTGGTAAATATAAATATTCAGACACCACGCCTCTAATATTTCAACTATTTCCCTCTAATATTTGGTCAGATTAATAAGTTAAAAAGTGCCATCAAATGTGTTTTGTAGGCTTGAGACGAAGACCTCTTGCTGAATGAAAGTTATATAAATTTTATTTGTTCCGATTTCCCTGATGACACATGAAAAACCATCTAATTTATGTAATCGTATAAAGATATTTATTGCTTTAAATAAAGATTACAAACACTTAATCAAACAAAGAAATATTAATTAATAATGACAATATAAATGAACATATGAATTATCAAAATATATAAATTAAAGAAAATTATATGAAACTAAAATGCAGCTGTCAATGGAAATGTTCATATTTATTAATATATACTCTAAATATAGAATTATTCATAACAAGAGGATTCACATTCAGACAAAAATTAATCATTATATAAAATAATATGGAAAAATATATAAATCTATATACCAAATATAAGAAGCTAAGCAGCAACAGTAACAAAGAAGGATTTAACCTAAAAGAATAATATCTTTCAAAAGCTAACAAGAAATTTGCTTGAATTATTCTCAAAAGAATTGAACTGAAAGAAAGATGTTTGTTGCTCGACAGTAATTTTTTGCACATGAGGACTAACTATACCGGGATCTATAGCTTAATGTAGATTCTGTATTAGTAAAAGCATTTATGACACAATGGGATTCGAACTCCACTAACTATTGGGCCAATGACCCAAATGCTAACCACTCAGCTACCAACTCGGTATCTAGAATGAAGAAATGTTAATTGAAAAAATGGGTTATAAAACAACCCATGATAATGGGAACTAGGAACTTTTAAACAGAATATAAAGGAAATATTCCTTGAGGTTCTTGTTTATTGTGGTAGTTTGAAGACTGGATTACAAATAACTAAAATGTCACAGAAAAAAAGGAAGTCACGCCAGAAGGATCACGTGATATACGTATTTATTTTATTTCTAAAGTTATCGTTGGTAAAACCACAAATAAATCAATCCAAATTTATATAAAGGTAAAACTTTTTTTAATGTTTCACATTTCAAAGCAAAAGATATTATAAAAATATGTTTTATTTTTTGTGAATAATAAAATACCATAGAACAAAACATATTTAGATATTGTCTTTACTAATAAAAAATCGCTAAAATTATTCTTATTGAAATTAAGGCTATATAAATTCATTTTTATTGAAATTTCTGCTTCTTATTGAAATTTAGAGTTCTCAAAAATTAGTTTAATTTATTATATCGCTTTTTTAAAACAATATGAGAGGCAATATATCATTAAAAACTAACAATTTACTCTTTTAAATGGCAAATGAAAGCATATAAAGCATGATACAGAGAATATTAATGCAAAATTACAGAAGTAAAAAATCTTATATTAACTTATAACTAAAAAAACCCCAACATTTTCGTTCAAGAAGGTTCTTAAATTGAGAAGACAAATGCAAAAGCTGATTCTCTTCAAAATAAATAAATAAAAAATACTAATTCAGTATCTTTCTGTAAGATTTAATAAGAAAAAGAAATTGAAACTAGAGTGATGCTCCATTTAAGATAATTCTTGAAAAAAGGGAAATATCAGTGTCACAAGATTCAGTGCAAAATTGAATAATTTTTTGTTTGGCGAGGAAATTGATGACATAGTATAGATGTTTTGAGATACTTCTTCGGCTCGTATTTCAAGAGTTTGTTAAAAAAAAGCTAAAATCTATGTATTTCCCTTTTTTATCTTACAAGAGGAATTATACTAGATTGAATAAGAGAGCTATAAGAAGCTGTGTTTTACATTGAATTTTTAATTATTGTTACTTAAAGGCTTAAATTACCTGAGCTTATAAAGGCATTTATCTTGTTTCTACATGTATAAAATTGATTTAGAGTTACAACTCCACATATTTTTAAAGCACGGCGAATAAGTTGATTTTGTGTAGCCACTGTGAATGCTATTCCAAAACCGTGAAACTGATAAAAAGAAACGATGAATTCTGCAATAAACCATTAACAAATAAATTTAAGAAAAAAATTAAGAAATTTTACCAATTTTTTTGAGTTTATGTTTTACAAATTTGCTTTTTATAATTTCAGCAATGTTAATTAAAAGAAAATGTTTAATGTTGGCATAAGCAAGGCAATAGTCTTAAGATTCAAAAGATATTGCTTACAAATATTGCAATTATTAATTTAGAATTCTGTTTGGCGCTCCGTGGCTGAGTGGTCAAAGGCATCACTGCTAATCGCTTGAGAGCGTAGGAGTGTGGGTTCGATTCCCACCATGGCCCTGGGTGTTTTCTTCGTTATTCTTCTGTGGTTGTACATCTGTTATTGTGCTATTTGTCCTAATATCGACGAAGACTTACAAGCGGATCTCAAGCATACAAGTCTGAATATATGTAATGCAATAAAAAAGAATTCTGTTAATTAATGAAATTTTTAAATGTTTAAATAAACTTAATTAAATGAAATTTTAAAAATTCCTTATTGATTTAAACTGACCACTGCCTTGCTGAATGTTTTGTCGTTTTTTTTTTTTTTTTTTTTTTTTTTTTTGATTTAGCTTTTTCAATTTTGCTTTGTTCTATTGTCCATGCGTTTATAGCTTAAACCAATGGAAAATGGCTTCTTAAACCGATGCTTTGCTCCTTATATAAGAAATCGTCTTATAAACAAAATGAGTTGCATAAATCTTCTTAAACATTCGATGGTGCAAATCGCCTTGCTTGCTGGCACTCAGAGAATGTGATTTGAAGGCAGACAGAAAATTCATCAACAAGTCGGATTTATAACGCTGTCTCAATAAGATGTGACGTATATGAAGCGTTATTTGTCGTCATGGATATTTTAAACCAATGAGAATCGTAATTAAGTGGCGTACTCAAGATCTCAACTGTAACGAAAGAAACAACCATTTTATGGTTAAAAAAAGTCCTTGAAGTTATGAAATTCATTCAAAATCCGCATAAATTGAATGCTAGTAATGATATACACTATTTTTTAAAAGACATGCAATAATTGCTTATTTAATAAATGGGTTAATATTTAAAAAAGGTTTTGCTATGAAAAATTAAATCGAAATATTATATGAACTTACATAATGAAATAAACATTTGGCGATAAAACTTGTGCTGAGGATTATTAGACATACTCAGTTTGATATTTTGTATCTTTCTTTCTTTTAAAAGATGTATGTTGAATAACTTCTTTATAAAATTATACTTAAAAATTTATCAAATTATTATCTTTTAAAAAATTGAGCTAAAATTTGCTGATTTCAAATTTTTTAATTTTTTTGTTAAAATATAAATTGTGATGGAATAAATTTATTTAATCATCAGTTTTATTCTCTATGCTTTAAACTAAAAGCACGTGTCGAGGAATTCCAATTTTGCATTGTTTCTAAGGTATTAATTCCAATTAAATATTTTAAGTGTGTCATTTATGTGAAATAATATCATCTTCTCATCAGTTGTAAAAAGTTTAAATTATCTCTTATGGTTGGCCCATTTATCATTTTTTTAACCTATGGAAGAAAAATTTTTTATTGACATATCCTGTATTTAGATATTTAATTATGCTTTTAAGAACATGTTCTAAAATGAGTAGATGGAAACGTTGTGATTATCAGATTTTAAATTCCTTCATTTAATGTTAAAAACATTCCTCTGCGAAAGTTTTAAGAAAAATTAACTAAGCCTAATCTACTCAAACACGTCCTAAATTAAATGTTCAAAATCAAAATATTTGAAATTATATAAACCAAACACTATATCTATGGGAATAACATGAATTTCATTAAAAGGTTATTTGTAAATCAAATTGAATGCAAATAACACGATTAGTTTTATAAAATATAATAGATCTTCAACACTGAAAGTCAGGGTTAACTGTATTAAAACCTTTTCTTAACTGTAAGAAACAAACTCGAATTATATAACATGTTCGCAACTTAGAAAAAAAAAAGAGTTCTTTAGAGAACGTAGAGAAATTTTTCATTTGATTCATGATTTTAGCTATTTAAATCTATGTGTTAGATTAGATGTGGACATGAAAGGATGAAACGTGTGTTGTTAGTTACTCCATAACATATAGAATAAAATAAGATTCTGTAAATATTTAAATATAAATTTTTGATGAAGCAAATCTTTGTTAATTGTGTACTTCCTAAGCTATTACTAATAAAAACAACGATGCCAAGATTATCACCCTCAAATGACATCAAGATTATCATTCTCGTTTTTCTCGTAGTTCTTATTATAAAAGTCGTTGTACCTATATTAATGTCCCACTTAAACAACTATGAATACAATATGCTCAAGAATTATACTCTGCTAGATACTGTAGCCTCCAAAAATTAAGGAACTAGTTTATGTATAAAAAAACTGAAACTTAACTTAGTGGTAGGACAGCTTATATGTTTGCCAAGGCTGCAGTGCTCATATCTGTTTTTCTGCCGAGGGCTCTGGGTTGCGAGGCATATGTCCCGGTTCGGTGATCAGCCTTACTTGTAACCTCCAGTGTTAAGTTTCTAAGCATGCTTGCTACTCAGTTTAGCGAACACTTAAGACTGAGTCGATCTTGCCCAGAACGGGAATCGACCTTAGTATTTGTATCCTTTATAGTGTGAAACACTAACACTACGTCCCTGGATATCATTTATAGTTTATATAAATAACAAAAATGAACTTCTGTAAATTCATGCAAAATTACCACTTATTTTATGATAGAAAAGAATAAGTATATATAAATGATGAGAAAAAATATGGAAACATAAAGTTTTCATATTTACGCGTCTAACTTTTGTTGATTTTCAAGTTCTGTTAATAGAGGCTATTGAAAATAGTCAGTGGAGTTTCGCAACGTCTGAGATGAGATTGTTGAACCATATGTCCATCCATATGGTAGTGCAATCGACAATGATTTTATTCCGATGGATGATAAAGCAAGAACTTAACAAGTTGTTGTCGTTGAAGAATATCTTTAAGGTTCTATTTTGGAACGAATGGAATGGCTACCTCGATTTCTAGTCCTGAGTATCACAGAGTAAGTGTGATATTTTCTTGGAAGACAGTTGTCACTTTAAGTCAATTTCTCCAGTGCATTTAATCTAGGGGTGGGCATATCCTTCCTAAAGCTCCTTTTTATTACTTTTCTATGTAGTTTTACTACATAAAGCTGTTATTATTCTTTTTTTTTCTGAGAATGGACTTTTCAAGTAATATAACTTTTTCGTTGTTAATCATTTGTGCATTTTTATGTAAAATTATATGTTACAATAACACATACCAGTTATATGCACGTGTCATCCAAATTTGATGTTTCTAAGTTTATTTATTTGCAAATTAGGTACAAAATTTTTTTTACTTAATTTTAAAGCATGCAATCTTTATCTTTGTTTGCAACAAAGACATCTCAAAAAGACCCACTATTTCTATTGATAACCACAGAATTGATTATGCTAGCAACTTGAAATACTTAGAATTGCTATTTGACCTTAAATTAACATGAATGAATTAACTTATTACGGTAAAAGACAAAGTTGGTAATATTCATCTTCCGTGTTAAGTAGTGACTTAAGCCCCCTAGATTAAAACTTATATATCACATAATGACTGAAAGCATTATCCTTCGTATCCTTCGTGAATGTTCTATGTGGTACACGAATTCCGTGAAAATGAATATAAAACTGCAACAATCTCAAAGATCATCTCATTAAAATCACCAGAGCGTATAAAAACACTTAAACTAATGCATTTCATCTATTATCTGGTTATGTCTCAATGCACATTAAAGCTCAGTCTCTTCATAAGAGATTTCTACTATGGAACAAGAAAAAGACGACTTAGAATGCAACGACCAAAATGAGTAGACTAATTCTATCAATCATATATCCACATGGGAAAAAAACTACAGTGCGGAATTTTTCCTAACCATGACTCTTTCTTCGTAAATATTGATGGACCCAAAGTTAATTGTTAATTACATGGACAAAAAAGTAATTGTACGTCATTAATCTTCTATAGCAATAACCTCATACATAAGATCTAAATCCATATTCATAATGATGACCCAATTTTCGAGCCAGAAGCTAACACAATTCTTTTGACCATGATATTCGTAATTAAACATAACTTTGAAATCTGTCACATTCCCTCTAACTGCAGGTCAGTGTTAGTTGCACCAATTAACTTCGAAATTAAGAGTAAGTCTTTTCATGAGATCAATAAATTTATCATGCAGCACCCAAACATCTTTTCCTTCCACTTGGTTAAAGCCAATATAAAAATCAAATTCAACGAAGAAGCCGATCCAGCTGACTTAGAACCCATGGGAATTAACGTCAAATACATTCGACAACAGTTGGCTACCTCAACGGCAGACTTTGAACAGAAGACATGGCAGTCCCTTTGGGAATTTTAAGAAAATAAGAAGAATTTTTTCCACTTTCCTAACAGTCAGCAAAAAGCGATTGCTTACACATTTCTTTATCAACCGAATGCTTACAGGACATTATAATTTCGGCTGTTACAGAAAAAGATTCCTACGCAAAACGAATATCTTAGAACATGACGACGTCACACAAGATCTAAAGCACCTAATATTTCATTGTCTTAATACCAGGACTTTCAACGTAAATGGTTCCTCAGTAACTATAATTCCATATCTCTGCAAAAGCTTCTCAACTTCAGAATTTAAGAAAGGGATATTCTAGCAGAACTTTATCTTTAGGATAATTAACTTTCATTTATTCATTATATATTTCCTCTTCATTACCATTATAATATTCGAACTCATTCCCTTGTTTCATATATATTTATTCTTTACGGCTTTTATATTTATATATTTTGTCTTCTGACTTTAACTTGAATTTTTCTTTATTAAAGGTTAAATTGGCTCAATCTTGCGTTAGAGGCCTTGATGGACCGGAGTTTTGAGATCAGTTTATGGTTTGGCACTTGCCGCATCATCACTTAGTTCAGCCATCACTTTTAGTCCCCATGTGAGATGTTCTTATGGCTCTTCGCCACAAAGCGATACATGTGATTGTATCGCTTTGTGGGATTACTGTCTTCAGTGTCTAACTTTGCAATGTTTCTTTCAAGTGAATCATATTCCCTCACAGTCCTACTTTTTGGAGGCCACTGTATTATGTAAAATTAATTTCAAGTAATTTCAAGGTTTCGAATATTTTATTTCAGTTAAAACATTTTTTTAGTTTAAATTCTTTTAAGAGTAATTCAAGCTAACTTTTTTGAGTTCTGAGCTAAACGAAAATGACAGAAATAACTACTAGGTTGTAATTATATTATTTTTATTCTTTTTTTCTTGATTTTGATTTCAATTAACGCTTATTCTTTTTTTATATTTTTCGATTAATTTTTCTTTAACTATATTTATTATCAGGTATAAATGATTACTAGTTCCTCATCAACATCATCAGAAATAATTGATTATATTCGTCACATTTACTGTTTAATGTATATTATAATAACAAATATATGAACACAAATGTTTTTATTTTATGATTAAATTTATATTGTAGTTTCAATATGGTTTTCTTTGTCTATCTTTTCAATGAAATTAAATATGGCTTTCTTTGCTGTGTTTTTTTTTCTGTTTTAATGCTCACAGCATATTTTTATTGCAATTTCATTGCTTATAAGAACATTTATAAGGATCAAAAAGAAAAATGTACTGAAAGTGCAATTTTACCTAGTGTTATTTATGTAACACCTTAATTTACTATTTAAAATTTTAGCTCATTGTTTGTATTCGTGTTCTCATGGTGAAATTTATCTTTCATGTTCTATTCCTTTCTTATCGTTATGTTTTGATATTCGTATAAATCCTAATACTTTTGTTAATATTTTGATTACTAAACAGCATTAATTTGATAATTTAAGTGTTTATAAACGTCATTTAGTATATTATTATGTACGATTTCTCCCCTATGAGAGTCTTCATCGTTTTTATGGTAGAAATAAATATTTATTGCATATGTGCTATTCAAATGTGCACAAATTTTCTCAACGAAAAAATTAACTGTGTATTCTTATATTCATATTAATTAAAATTTTCTTTTATCTATTCTGTTTCCCCCTAATTTTTTGCATTCCATCAATAAAAAATTTACTTTCTTTTTACACACATCGTTGTATGTATAAACAGTAAATTTAAATAAAAGATAAAAATTATTTAATTTATATAAAAATGAATTGCAAAATATATCCACGTAATACATTTAAAATACAAAATTATTAATATAGAAAAAAATCGTGAATCAGCCAAAAATTAAAATAAATTGTCAAAAATTAAATACTTTTTGTATCTTATTGTTTAATGTTTAGTTACAGTTAGGAGATTATATCAATTTTGTCTCCTTTTTTAATGATTTATTGCCTTTTCTATACACATTTAGAAATTAAAAATGGTACGCATATTAGCGTCAAAAAGCAGCTAATTTTCTGCCATGCCAAATCAACGCCACTTAAATCACTCTAAGATATCATAACAACCAAAGAAAGTAATTACCAGAAAACATTCTTCTCACGTATTTTGTTTGAAAAAATCAATCAATTTCAATTGGAAAATGAGTCGATATTGATTTTTAAAGAGAGTCAAAACAATCTTTTCATTCTTCTGATGCTTTTGCTGTATGAACTCTCACACGTACGATTACGAATAATTTCGAGTTGTTCCACGATATTTTTTACTCCTCCATTTTATACTATTTCATATTCTTTCAATATTTTGTTTGTGGACACCCATTTTGGGTTCGAAAAATTTCGCTTACGATCGTCTTCTGCATAATTTTCTTCCTTTCTGTTAGGTTGATAATTTTTCCAACTATCGGAGTCCATTATCTTCCATCTGTGATGTTTTCAATGATTTTCTGAAGAAAGGGTGAATAAGCTCTATTTGTTTCGGTTTAGCGCAAAATTTGCTGCAGTGACATTAATAAGTAAATACACCCAAAAATGCAACAAAAGACTTAAGCTATACGAATATTAATGCATCAAAAAGATAGAATATAGAAGTTAGAAACATTATTGAATAAAAGTGAACATTATGTTTACGGTGGCGATTTGTTTTTTAAGCTGGAAATAAAACTGATGTCACACACAGAATTTGACCAGGAATCCTATGGATATAAATTGGATCATTCTAAACGATAACAATCAAGTAAAAAATTAAGAATTAGAAGTGATATTTTTAAGATGCAAATGTAAATGACATGCAGAATCATAATAATCACTTAAGAACTGATTAAAACTTCTTATTAGTTCACTCAAATGTAAGAAGATATAATTGAAAAAGGAATAAACTGCCCGGAGTTTTTTATATAGTTTTAAAATGAAGAATAACAAATTTTTCTAATAAATGATCTTAATTATAATTCTGTTTTCAAACATTTATTTGAAAAGAAATGTTTTTTTAAAATAGAATTAGCATTGCATCGCATACTCGTATCATGGAGATAACACCTGAAAACGCTATATAAAGAGAGAAGATTATATTGTCGATTTAGAGTACGACAAATGCTTTTTCAAGCTTATTTTTTGCAAAAACTGCTTAACCATGCCTAGTAAAAGACATCAAATGGCTTTCGAGCAAAATTTTGAGTTCGACTGAGGAAGAATAGTAGTCTGCCGAGATTGCTGATTATCATTCAGAGAAAACGATAATTGTGTTGGAAGAAACCAAGCAACTATGATGCGGATTAGTTAATCACTGGATGTAGATGAAAATGGTAGATTGACACAGGACCAATCTCATCCATCTCCAAGCACCACTGCACTTGATGACAGGCATACTGGGAGCAAGACAGTGATGAATAGCTCAACTACATCACGAACCACTGTGTAATAGGTTCAGCATGTTATGATTCATTTGGCATGTACTCGTAAAATTAGATATCGTTAACTACGAAGTTTAACCTTCGCAAGTCATCTATTGCTTTGTTAATCTTGACTCAAAGCCACAGGTGTTTGAACTGCCAATGGCATGATGAAAGACGGAAGTAGACTACTGAATGGAACGATATTTTCTTTACTAAATAGTCTCTGTTGACAACTACATCATCTCGACGATCGGATTGAAATTTGGAAATATTGTGGTGGGGGACATGGACTTTGTTGAACTGTTGTGTTATGCTGGATCAGATTGGTCCTGCTCCCGATATTATGATTTGGGGTAGAATTTGATTTTACTCCTTCATCTTGAAAGCATTGTCGGTAAAGTGATTCGCTTAAGCAATAATGCTAAAATGTTGGACATCTTGGTTTTCCCATTTCTTTAGAGCTTAGTATATCTTCAGAGTTCTATTCCAACAGGATAAAGTTACCAGCATAGGGTCACCTTATCTGCATACGTGACCCGCATAGGTCAAATGTTCTTATTTACCAATTGGATTAAATTTTTTCCTTGGCTTATTTGTTTTTCCGATCCAATCAATAATGGTCCATATTTTCTCAACAACTGCTACGGAATATGCCACCCCAGCTACAGCAAATCAAGTTTTGCAATATGTGTAAACTACATAGTCTGCTATACTTCAAGAAAATATCCAAAGCATCTTTAATACTATGCCAAAGAGTATGGTAGTAGTTGTAGCGAACAATACTGGCTACATTAATTGCTGATTTAGCCATCATTCACACTTTACAAGAGACTGTAATTTCAAATATTGATTTTTGTATGCCGTATTATCTGCCAAATGAATTTTACTATGATGTCTGTTCTTTTTTGGTGTAATATTTTTGGTGGTGAGCAGGGTATTTTTCAGATTTCATCAGTTATTATATAAAATTTTTAAATCATTTAATTTTATAGAATGAAACTATATTATTTTATTTGAAAAATGAGTTTTCCTATTATTTTATATAACCACAATATTGCGATATAATTAAAAAAATTCTGAGATTAATTAGATAATGAAATTAAGAAATCTGATAAATTTTTAAGAGAAAAAAACTCTCAATAAAAATAAAATTCATTCATTTAACGCATATAACAGTGTGAAATCTGGAGAAAATATAAACCGATATTGATTTTACTTTCTAAATAAACAGAATATCACAGTTGTATTTATGATAATGGAAATAGACACTGTAAAAAGCAGTTCTTACTTTGTCACAAATGATATGGATATTGCCTTTATTTATTTTGATTTTATCTAATGTAAAAGGTGGGTAAATTACAATAGTGTTGGTAAAAGTGAGCATATGGAGCATTTCCACGTCCAATTCTTATCCAATTCCAATTCTTATATAATTTCCAATTCCAATTCTTATTATAGAATAAGTCCAATTCTTATCTGTAAAGGCAAATGGCACAAGTCTCTTAATAGAAACAAATTTCGTAATAGAAAGCTATCGAAAATACGTCTTAATTAAGTTTCGTTGATTATACCAACTTATATTTGGCGGTTTATTGTTTTTGGCGAAATATTTTCATGACGAAAACTTCTATAAATTTCTTTACATTTGGTTGGTTTTGCCCTTGATGATCTGTGACAGTAATACTCACAATAGCTCATAATCATTCAAACCACATGAAAGGAAAGAACCGAGGTGTAGCACAACAGCAAATGCAATAAAGATGTTTCGTAATCTACAAATTTTATAATTGGTAACAAATATTACAAAGCAATGGAAAATAAAATTTTCTCAATATTTCTGAAAGTAATAATATTTACATAAATACATCAAAATAAAGCTTTAAAGAGAATTGCATATTTTTTTACACAGATGAATAGTAACTATTTTGGAATTAAGTTAAATTAAATAAATTCAAATAAATTCATAAATCACTGTTATTTTTATCTGCTTCAATTTACATTTAACGAAGTATTTCTTCCACTTATCATATTCTCAGCTATCAAACGTTGATGAATATAGTTGATAAGTTTCTGGAGCCTGCAGATATGTATCTGTAGTATGTCAGCATGGGTTTGGAGATCTCTGTGCTTTTTGTGATGAGATGCCATTTGCATCAGAACTATTTGGTACTTAAGAACAAAGAAACTATTCAAGAGTTCCTCACCAAGCTCTTGAAGTACCCATGATTTATTCTTAAATTTGCTACATTTCTTGGAATAAAGATGATGAAAAGAGCGTGATTCATTTCCTCCCATTTATTTCCACTTAAAACTTTTAAATACAATTTTTCCTGTTGAAGAATAACTTTTTCTATCTTTTGATTTGAAATAAAATTAGTTAGATAACAATATTTTTTCTTATTTCATTTGATTGTGAATGTAAAGAATGAATGTTGGTAGTTTAGCGAGCTTTTTAAAATTTTGTTTCATCTAGTATTATTTAAATTATAATTTATCTGCTGATATAAATTCACAATGAACCACATTTGAAATTTTGATCATGAGCAAGTGACCTGTTTGTCACATGAGCTGGCTGGTTACATAAAGAAACAGTTTGCTATAATTTGAGGAAAAAGCTAGTTGAATTTCTAAGGTGTGTTAAACATTGCAATAATTGTACCAAGCTAGATAGCTTACTGCAATACGTTTCCAATTGCCTATTGCCTATTTCCAGACACCTCAGCAGAACATTCTTTGGTTGTGATAATTATTACACTACTGCTTTTTGGTTACTAGAAAAGCATTTTGTCCATCAGGCTTCCGCGGGCCTATTTCAAGCCTTGTCTTTGGAGTGATATTATATGAGCACAGCATTTTCTGAATTCCTTTCCCTTTGTTCTTACGTGATTTATGAAGTTGTCAGATTTAGCATGTTTATTGCCTTAGAAAATGTATTGGCGAAATAGCGTGATAAACTTGATTTTAACCGTGAGCTAATCTCTCCTCGCCAAAATTTCAGTTTATATTGGGCTAGGGATTTTGAATTGTGACCACTTCACTTTCATGTATTTATCAAGCTATCTCTGATTGAATCAGAGGGAATTAATTAAGATTAAGTTGTTTACCATTTTATTTATCTAAAAAATAGGAATAATTGATCATTCACGAAAATTTCATATGTTACTTTTTGACTTCTGAATTAAAACAAGAACCAGAACAAAATAATGAATGTAACTCTCGTTACCCTCTGTTTTTAATTATGGTCATGCTAATATCAAAATCTAGGAAATATGTATTTATGTAATATCAATTTATACAATATAAATTTGCTCTTACTTAATTATAATTTGCAATTCGAAAATACAAATTTTCAATTCGTTTTTCTGAAAAATTCTAAAAATGAATTGAATATTTTATATTTTCATTGAAAAAATATCCTACAAGTGAATATTTTTTTAAATTTTCGAGAAGTTGTAATCAAAATGACATATTTATCCAATATAATATATTCAGTACCAAGACTAACATAATTCATTCGCAATGAAGTTGTGATATGAATTAAAACCAGACCATGATCAAAGTTGAACTACATGACGATAAATTATCCATGTAGCTATGACATTATTGTGATTGGAATTAGACCTTGACCTAAATCGACAACACAGTCAAATTAATATTCAAATCAGTATTAGGATTACAAGAAATATATCACATTTTTTTATGGAAAATCTTACTTCGTATAGAAATGTTGTGGTTTAGCAATCGTACCATGTTCATTTATTTACCGAAATTTTGATCTACGAAATTAAATTCTCGGAGAACAGAAATAATCCTGATGTATGATTCTAAAACAGAATTTAAAGGAAATTGATGTATTCAAAAAGGTCAGAGATAAAGGAGTTCGCAAAATAGGTATTTTTTTAATTTATTTATTTAAGGAACCCTTTGCAGAAGAAAATCAAGGCTATTTCATAATCTGTGGAACATTATTTATAAATATTTATTTTTATTTTTTTAATTTAAATTTTTTTAACATACACACATGCACGCATGAACGCATACACACACCATAGATATTTTTCGTGGGAATTATTTTTATATTTGAATACACTTCAAACTTTCTAAGATATTTTGATTTTATGAATTTTGAAAATAATATGGTTAATTTTTGACCCAAACAACATATATTGGATAAATATTTACCAATTCATCTCTTATGATATTGAAGTATTGACGCTTAAAATGCTTATGTAATTGTTTTAAAAGTGGTCGCGTATATATTATTGAAGCTTCATATGATATTTTGTTATCGAATATACATCGGATATACGAGGCAATTATTGTTAAATATTTTGTTCTGCGTCTTTAATATCCTAAATACATTTTTACATAATACTTTAAATTAGTGATGGTTAAAAATCTTTATCCATACAAATCTACAAATGCAAAATATTTTATGAGCTTTCCCAAAATGTTCTTAAGGCTCTGACGTTAAATTTTCAAGAAATACGTCGATTAGATTGTCGTCAATCGAAGTTACTGGTGGAAACGGAAAAGAACTGACGTCATTTAATTACAGATTTTGCAGCTAATAAATATAATATTGATAGATTTTTAAATTTGTTAAATAATGAAACAAGGATCAATAAATTTTTGACTTCAAACATTTTCGTGTAGTATCTTGTAGAGTCTATGTGTTGAAAACTTTTTAACAAATGATGCTTTTTTGAAAAGAAAATAATGCAATTTAGGAATTATGATAACCATCAACCGTATGTGAGCAATAAAACTGATTTAACTTAGTGACAGTTATGAAATAGCACCAAAAGTGGAAGACTTTACAATAAAAGTATCAAAAATCATACGTAAAGCGGTCCTAATTTTCATGATGTGCCCATTTAACAATCGTTTATTTTGTTAACCGATTTATTGAGTTGTAACTAAGTAAATTATGCTATTTAAATAGTTTTTTATTTTTGTAAAAAGTTATTATATTGTCATATGAAGTTATAGAGAGAATACGTTATATCTTTTTATTTCTTTCCCAATGTGAAATCTTTCTTTAATTGTGCTTACAGTACCATTAATTATTTCGCATTTTTCTTTTTGGAATTTTATATGAGCTTGAAAATCACATTTTAAAATGTTGTCTTTGTGAATAAATGTTCATTAATTATTTATTTAATGGAGTTTTCTCAAAACAGCTGAATTTGATTCCTTTCAATTTATATTTTAATTAATTTTAAATTGATGTAAGCGTTTATATATATATATATATATATATATATATATATATATATATATATATATATATATATATATATATATATATATATATATATATATATGGTATTCATGAACATTTCTATCCTATAATTTCTATGTGACACAAAAGACCAGAATAATATCAGTGGAAAATATTTAATTAATGACAAATTTGAAATAAGAATTAATTTTTTACACTTATTTATTCAATTCAAAGAAATTATGTGGTTCTAGAGATAAAATGAATTTTACATTTAATGCAGAAGACTAAATGTATTTAAATTTATGAATTTACATGTTCATGAATTCTCAGTTTTAGATACCTCTTTAACCTGATGCGCTTCCTTGGTAAGAAAATAAAAGTGATAAGGTTTCCGAATTTGAATCTTGTTCCGGAAAGAAGAATTATTCTTTTGACTCTCAAAGAGAGAGAAGAGTTTGCTTTCATACCCAAGTGTATCTGGCGAAATGTGTTGACAAAGCTCTCGAAAGAAAACTGGTCTTGGCGACTAATAAAGGAATCTTGTTTGCCTTTCATTAAATCTCCCTAAGAAGCTTCAACACTCTTGGCGCTCTTTTCATATTTTTCTCTGTCACCAGCAGACATCTTGAGTCTGATGCGCAAAAATACTTCCTTCTCATCAATATGCAATACCACACACATTTAACTAATTTATTAAATGTGCATTGTTAATAAAGACGATTGAATTTTTGAATCTAACTGAACAGTTTGTTTTATATTAATAGGTATATAATATGGTTTTCATGGTTTTATTTAATTCATTCTTAGCCATATAAGGAATCCTTGTATATGTAAACAGTAAGGTACTACTGGTAATACATGCATGTTTTTAATAAAAATTCAAAAGCTTGTTAATATGTTTGGATTAAAAATTATAATATTCCCACACACACATTTCAGGTATTTTTATAGAGAAAAACTTCCATTTAAGGATTAGTTAAAAATGACAAAATAATTGTTGGAAATTGTAAACATCAGTTTCTCTAATAAGTTAAATAATTGACATAGTACATTAAGTTAACTTACAATTTTACATTTACAAATACGTAGTTGGTGCAATTACAGTTACAGTGAAAGAGAAAACAAAAACAATCACAGGAGTAGAGATCTAATCTTAGGATTGATACAAAATAAAGTATTGTTTGTCTTCCAAAATTGTATACTGTTGGCTGCAATATGCAAATGAATATTATAGCCAGAATTGTAATACGAACTTCCAGTCACATGGAAAATTAATTTAGTACTTGAATAAATATCAAGTATTGCATAGACATAGATTAGATCTTTTAGGGTTTTTCATAAATTAGTTATTTTCATATCTCTATCAGAAGATCATGGTCAAATGAAATAAATGTTTTTGCAGGTCACAGAATAATTTCATTTCGTTCCAAACTTTTGCCACCCAATGACTTTCTCAAAAAATGTTTTATTGACAGTAACTGGTGAGGAGAGTGTGGTTTCGTTTTTTTAACAGATAGCCGAAGTATTCAAAATACAGGTTTTTGATATTTTCAGTTTTAATTTTAAATGTTTTCACACGGATAGAACTCTCTGTGGCCTATTGATAAGAACGCTCTCTTCTGAGTCGAAGGTACCAGGTTCTATCCCAGACACATTTGAAAAAATGGGAAATGGGTATTTCGCTAATGTTACCTCAATGAATGTTTGCGTGAATGTTCGGGAATTTCCAAAGTTTCCTTCCATACGATGTGACAATGTGGCTTATATCTATGGAAAACACTCCCGAAAGATAATACATTACATAGCACCAAATGCCTTATTCACAGCATTATTACCTTATTCATAGCATTATATTACATAGCACCGGATTTTTACAGCTTTCCACTGTAACTATTTTATGCTTACCAGTTAGTATTAATAAGCAACGAGAAAAACATATTTTGTTTAAATCATTTCTTGTGTCACCCCGAACAAAATAAACATTTTATGCAGAAAAGTGTTGCAAGGTCCTTATACATCAACCAATTTTTTTTGTTTAATTACGGATGTTTCCTTGATATTTGGGCATATTAACGTGTTGTTTCCCAGTAGTAGACTGTATTTTACGAATTAAGGTTCAAGAGTGAATATTGAACAATAATTCATGGATCTCGTAACATTTTTGTTAAATGCATACATGTTTATCTGAATAGTAGGCATTTGGAGTTTCCAGGCTTTGTTATTGAATTCGTTGAGAAAGATCTTCAGAAATATATAACAAGAATATTGTAGGAATATTACAACAGAAGTCAATTCGTATAGTACCTGCATCATGAAATCGAATTCTCGGTTATATTTTTAGAGTTAATAAAATGAAGCAGAGTCGTTGAAACTCCTGTAGAAGATAAAAGATTGCCGAAATTTTAATTAGAGTTGTAATCAAACACTATTTGAGAATATAAATCAGAAAAATCAAGATAATATAATGATATATTATGATGATGCTGTTGTTTATACTCATTTGAAAAAATTATATATCTTTGTGCATGACTAAGGTCAACACGAGGCCTAATAGATACATAAAATCCATTAAAAAATACACAATAAGACGAAAGAAAAGAAAAACATTTCAAAATATCTAATACAAAAAAATTTTAAGAAGAACAAGGACTCTTTTGATTCAACTAAATCTGAAAAAATAGGAGGCTATATTATGGATACTTGCCTTCCTATTTTAAATAAATGAAGATGAAAATCTTCATAGCTTTGGAAGTCAAAAAACACACAAATGCTTAAGATTTTATAGTTAGAAATGCATTTATAAATGTAATTGCTAGACACATGAAAACAAAATAAATAACATTTAATGTTACCATGTCTAGTTAAAAACTGAACTAGTTTAAAGTTAGTATAAAACAAATTCAGAAAGTTCAAGTTTATGATACACATTTGTGAGAATAACCTTCACCTTTATTTAGCATTGAGGAAATGATGAAACAATAAATTCTTTATTCTCCTTACTGGTTTTTGTAATTTCTATGAAAACGCTTAATTATGATAAAGGGTTAATCATGAGCTGATGCAGCAACTCTAAGTATGGTATTTAGTTCAATGCCGTCTTTAGACAGAAAATTAGCTTATTCATTGCCGCTTATTATACCGTGTCTTCTCATGAGTGCAAAATCAACTTCAGTAAATTTATACAAAACAAGATGCACATCGGCAATAAGTTTTTCGCTGCTGCAAATTTTCTGTGGAGACAGCGAGAGTTCCAGAGGCTCAGCAGCTTCGCGACGCGTCCCATTAAGATCCGAAGTGAAACATCATATGTCGCGGGCAGCGATTGGGAGGGTACTCTCCCACTCCCTTATTCTCTCCCTCACTTGGTTGCTGTAGATCCGTGGGTTGGAGACGTGTCCACGTTAATATATGACGTTCAAAGTCCTTCCGCTGGTGTGGTGTAGATGTGGAGAGGAGGGTGCCAGCTCAAGTGTGACCTCGGTACCTGATCGCCGTTCAAAATTTCGAGGCACTTGGTGATGAGCGAGTATTCCAAACCTGTTAATTTAAAGGTATAGTCAAGGGCTCACCGGTAAAATTATGTATGTATGTAGAGATAGCGAAGGAGACAAAAATTTTCTACCATTCTCTCTCTCTCTCTCTCTCTCTCTCTCTCTCTCTCTCTCTCTCTCTCTCACACACACACACACACACACACACACACACACACACACACACACACACACACACACACACACACACACACACACACACACACACACACACACACACACACACACACACAAACTGTGTGTGAATTGCCAAATTTTCACGAATGAATATTACCAAATCTCACTTTCTGCATATTTTTACAATTATTGTTTCTTATCCATAATATCCTTAAAACCACAAATCATTATTGTTCAGAAACTGTTTGTAACTCACAAGAAAATAGTTTGATATATTCTAGGGAGTCACAAATGTTTAAGTACTTTGACAGTCGCAAAGAAAACTACCAGAAAGTTCTTTGCGTCAATCAGAACACTTTCAAGACACATTTCAGCCTAGGTAGCTGTCATGAAATAATCACAATAACGAATGTTCAAATTTTCAGTCTGTTAAGGAGGTAGGCGAGCATAGTAATTCAATTTTTGTAAGAAAATAAAAGAATCTATGTAAAAAAATATTTTTATCTTAGTGATTGTCTTGATGATATAGCAGCAAAATAAGTGTATAGCATATAATATATTTCTCTTTGTAAAATATATAAACTTCATAAGACTTTAAAAACTAAGTGTTATTTTGAAGAGAAGAAACTTTTTGTGGCAAAGGTCTAATACAAGAGTTTGTTAACAAAATTTTACAGGTTAATGTAATGTTGACAGTCTCAAGCTATTTAGTTTAATGCTTTAATAAAATTGGATTTCATATATCATATAGGGCTTACAAATGTTTTATGAAGGGAAATATATTTGTATCTGCTGATCATTTGTTTAATAATTTCTATGTTCAATAACTAAATGTTTATCCGAGATAGCAATTGATTAGTTCTTTCTCTGTGGTCTTACGTTTAACAGCTGGTAAGTGACTAATCGCTTTGGCAAGCCCTGGATGTTAAACTGAAGATTTAAGTCTGATCGACATTTTAATTACTAGGCATTGTGGTAAATCAAATCTTTCCAAAAACCAATGAGGCTTTTCAAAAATATGTATTTCAATTTTTTATTAGAATGACGTTGTAATTATACTATTTCAGTATTATTTAAATAAAAAGTGTTGAATTAATTAAAAATTAATTTTATAC